>JAUNZO010000005.1:0-201478 GCA_031894775.1 Chloris gayana
AAAAAACTTCTCTCCTCTTTTATAATTAATATAATCACAAATCTGATGTGTCACTTAATAAATATGAAATGAAAAGCTCACGAAAAATAGTCTTAGGGTGTGTTTGTTTCCTAGGGTCTAAATTTTAGAGCGGTCACATTAAAAAGAATCTTATTATTTAAGAGTATTAAATAAAGTTTAATTATAAAACAAATTACAGGTCCCTAGACTAATTTACGAGACGAATCTAATGAGGTTATTTAAGTCGTGATTAGAAGACGAGTTACTTGTAGCATCACTTTAACAAAATATAGATTAATTAAGCTCATTAGATTCATCTCGAAAATTAGCACCAATCTGTCAATAGGGTTTTGTCATTAAGTTAATCAAAATATTCATAAATAATAAGATTCTCTTTGATGTGACAGTGCTAAATTTTAGAGGAGGAAACGAACACACCCTTAGACCGACTCCAATAGAGGAGCCATTACGCGAGGCAAAGGTAAAATACATCTCCGCTCGATGCGTGCATGGCGAAAATCTTCTCCAACGGACGAGGCAGAATCGAAGGCAAAATTGCCTTGGAGGAGAGAGACTATGCAAATGTACACTCCCTCTCTCCTCACATGCATCCTTGCGCCCACGCTCGGACACGTGAGCTGCCATAGCTTGGCAAGCGGGACTGGGTGAGGGAAGGCAGGGAACGAGTGGCGGAGCCGGGCGAGGGCACGCGGCGTGACGGGCGGTCGAGCTCGTGAGTGCGCGGAGGCGGGGTGCGAGGCTGCTCGAGCTCGCCGGCGAGCTCGCGGCGAGCGGCGAGGCCGCTTGAGCTCGCGCGGCGAGCGCCGAGACGAGGCGCGGGATTGCTCGAGCTAGGCGGCGCAGCTCGCGGCAGGCGGCACTAACGGGGTCGGAGCACGGGGCCACTCGAGCTCGCGCGAGCGAGCGCGGAGTCGGGGTAGGGGCGAGCGGGTTCGACGGCCGGGCGCGGGGCGAGCTGCGGCGCGGGACCGCTCGAGCTCATTTTGGCATAGCTCGCGGTAGGCGGTGCGCATAGGGGCGGAGCACGGGCCCCCAAGGTCGCGGCAAGTGGGAGGGGCCGCTCGAGCTCACGCCGGCGAGAACGGAGGCGGGCACGGGACGAGCTGCGGTGCGGGATTGCTCGAGCTCATTGGCGAGCCCGCGGTAGGTGGCGTGCACGGGGCGGAGCGCGAGGTCCCCAAGCTCTCGGCATGCTTGGCGGGGCCGGTCGAGCTTGCGCCGGCGGGCACGGGGCGAGCGGCATTGGTGGCAAGCCACTCGGGCGGCCGGGCGCGGGGTGAGCTGCGGCGCGGGATTCCTTGAGCTCGTTGGCAAACCCGTGGTAGACGACGCGCACGGGAGCGGAGCGTGGGTCCCCGAGCTCGCGGCAGGCTGGCGAGGCCGCTCGAGCTCGCGGAGGCGGGCATGGGGCGAGCAGCATCGGTGGCGTGGGGCGAGCGGCTTTGGCAGCGAGTAGCTCCGGCGGCCGGGCGCGGGGCAAGCTACGGTGCGGCGACCGGACGCATGTGCTTGCGATTTGCCTCGTCAAACTGCAAGCTCTGTTGGAGACACCGCGGAAGAGATCTTTATGCAGTCACTGTACACGCCAGGCAAATCGTGAGTTGCCTCTCTAAATTGCCTTCTCATTGTTGGAGTCAGTCTTACAATGCAAACGGAGCAGCGGAGCGGTAAACCTAGGACAAGTGTATATGGCACTGTGGCAGCGTTTGGGCTGTTAATGCAGGCTGGGCCCGCTGGGATCCATAAGAGTAAGACCCGACTTAATTGGTCCAGGGCCGATTTATTGATGTGTAAGGTACTCCCCGGTCTAGTAAATTGATGTCGGAATTCCCTGAAAAAAAGTAAATTGATGTCGGAACACTGAAGACGGACAGCAGCTCTGGTCCGGTGATGCATAATTGACGTTCTTTTTCGCAGGGATAATAACCATCGTCACCTCACTGATTGCTTGTACTAACCTGATCCCGTGAGCAATCATTTGTGCCCGCATTTCCTTTCGGCCCCGTTTGGAAGGGTAGAAATTACCGTTCCAAACGAGAGGTTACTTTCAGTCACTTGTGCCTGATTCAGCCTGAACCACCAAGTAATCGTCATCACCGCTTGCACGCAAAGGGACGGCCATTTTCATCTGCTCCTGTCATTCGTGGCTGCACTCGCACGCAGACGTCTCCTACGTGAGTGCATGACTGAAGATCATCAACACACACGCTTGCACGCTGCGATTTGATTTTGATCGCACACTAAACAGCAATCATACCGAGCAGAAAACACGGTGAAGGAGGATTTTCGAAAGGCCAGCACAAAATAAAAGAGCGGCTCCTCTGACCAAGAAAGGCCATCCCTAAACCCTGACTTGCTGATGGGGACCAGAAAATTGTGGGGAAACGACCATGTGCTGCCCGGACATCATATGCTTGTCGAGAGTTCTAAAAAGAAACCAGACTTGCTGATGCCGCCACAACATCTTATTGGTGGGGTTGAGACTGGGGCTGAGACTGAGATCTTGCTTGCGCAAATATCTGACCTGTTGATCCATGCCTGCACGTAAATTATACTAGTACTTAATAAATGTGTTTGATCCGAGCTCTGTAGGACAGATTTTTTTTTAAAAAATGCTCTATAGCACAGAATCACATCATAACTATAAACAACATCTCTGAATAAAACATAGGCATACGTGTTCCCTTTTCTCCCCTAGTACTGGCGCAATAATCCAATGCAGCATCTGAACTGCTACCTGCCTTATCCGTTGCTGAAAATGATGGTGTTCCCATCTGCAGAAATAGAACAACATTCGTTTGATTTCTTGCAGAGCTTGCTCGTTCCAGAAATAGTCAGCAAGACAGACGCGTCACCACCGGGCCAGTACGGTTGATTGGAGAAAGCTGGTGTTGATATGTTGAAAGTAGCGTCAATATTTTGTTTTGTGGTAGTTAAAAAAAAACAATGACCACGGAGGATAGCACATTTGCTGCAGTGAACCCCTGGAAATCCATACATGTGACACGCAACTGAAGTTGGTTGGTGCGAACTAGTTTACGACGAGATAAAGACGTGTTACAGATATCATCAAGCAAAGTCTAGTATCTGAAAAAAAAAGAATAGCAATGTCTTCTACTACTCCACACTTAATTTATTCCCTTGTCAAGGAACAATCTATCTACTGTTTGGTCCGATCGAAACATGAATAATAATCAATCCATGTGCCACCGGACACCGCACGCACAGAGCAAACGTCGAGATCTCTCTCTCATTGGGATCCCATCATCGATACAGGCCTAATCATCGACGTGCCATTGGCCCATCGCGAGAATCCTACTCCCCGACACAAACAGACGTAAGCAAGGAACCACAGTGATATCGCGGGGCGTCCCAATTCATCTGCGCGCGCCATCAACCGCAACAGAGCTCACAAGGTACTAGTAGATGAAGCTGTCAATTGGCGAGTAAATGGCGACCTGCTCCGTTTAATAAAGGAGGAGTTTTCAATTATAAAGCCACCTCGCCATCGGCAGCAAGCAAGGTATCTATCCGTCCGTCCACACTCCATTGTGGCGCCTGCCAGGTCTTCTTCTTCGTCAACCACACCAGCGCCTGCTTGGACTTGGAGGAGCCCGTGGCAGATAGTACAAGCCATGATAATGGCAAACATCAAGAAGAGGTAGACGGGCCACTTACATATGCAGGTGCCCGTGCGGTTCTCCGCCGCTTGCTAGCAGTAAGTAGCTAGTGTTCGATTCGGCAGGTGATGGTTGTTCACTTGGCGCTCCTGGCGGTGCCGGCCGTGGCGGGCGGGTTCCTGCAGGCGTTCCAGTTCGCGTTCGTGCTGTGGCCGTTCAACCTGGCTCTGCCGCTGGCGCGCCACCTGCCGCGGGCGTGCATCACGCTCCGGAGCCTGGCGTCCTTCTACACCGCCGAGCTGCGGCGCTACGTGGAAGGCGCACGGCGGCGCGGCGTGCAGCACCAGCAGCAGATGAGGAGCCACCAGTACGACGCCTCCTCGCTCCGCGGCGTGCGGCGGATGATACCGGATGAGGTCTTCGCGCACGCCATGGTCGCCCTCGTCGACATCTCCTACTGATGGCTGCGCATCACACTCCTCCACATTCCGTCCTCGCTCGGGTCTCCTCTGGTTTTTCGTCTTGGATCGGGTAGCTTACTATTTCTCCTATTCGTCGTGTAAATAGTTTTTTTTTCTCCCATCTACATTCTTAAGCTGAGGTGCCCGACTAGCACTTTCATTTGTGGGTTTGCTCAAAGCTTGCATTGAGAGATATAGGAGATTGTAACAAATATATCTCGATACCAGTATGTCCCGTTTGGTGATTCCAATGTGGTTGGTTTCTTTACCCCTAGCCAGTGATCACTACAGTTCATTGTTGCTTGTATTCTCTATCATTGTTGATGATAACAGGTACTCAATTACTTTTTTTCCTGTCTCGAAAAAGCAACACTATTTCCGACCTAAATATCAGTGTTTTTAGAACATCTCCAAGGCTTCAATTTTTTTAAAAAAAAGCCTATTTTTACTAGATGCCCAAAACTCGGTAGGATAATTTTTCTTGGTCCTCTAATAATTCTTCAAAGATAGATCAAGAATACCTTTAGTTGGACCACATCAATCTTTCAGACCATAACAATATTATTCTCTTGTAAATAGAAGTATTGCAGGAAGTGGGTTATTTTGGAGAGTTGTTTAGAGATCATCTTTTATATTAAACACTATTAATTTGATGAGCTTTGCTATTTATCTGTCGTCATATTTTCTATCCAAAATCTGTCAAATTTTTGGAACATTCAAATTAAACTACCGGAACAACCAAAACATACTAGAACAATTAGAATCGACAATCAGAAATGATGTATTAAACTAGTTCATTGTCATGCATCCATACAACAGTCATGCGTTAAACTAGCCTATTGTTCCAGCAATGTATGTTCAACGTTCCAATAATATAATTTAAATATTAAAAAATTCAACATATTTTGTGAAAAATATATATCGTTAGATAAATATTCACTCCCTAATTTGATTTCCAAAGAGTTTATAGCTCTTTTGAAGATGCTCTTATAGAAGTTAGTGTTGTGCACGTAAGGTCGCGACTGGATCACAGTTGTCACTTCACACCACGCTGGTGTATATGAACTATGGAAAGATAAAAGCTAACATATATATAATGATGACGTTTTTAGTAGAACACAGAGTAAAACCATGTATGAATGCCCATCGTATTCTAAAATTGACGGACATGCAGTTGTCGAACAAGAATGCTGCACTAGCTGCGAAAATTCGTCTAACAAGTAGAAATATTTTCCTTTTCTTTTCAGATGAAGCCAAACACCGCCAACCAGCGGGGTTCTTGAATTGACCACATTCAATTGGTAGCTCTTGAATCAGTTACTACAAATAAAGTAGTGACGCCAAGCAAGTAATATTTGCATTAACAAGATCAAGATGCTAAGGCCAATCTCCATCCGTCGATGCTAAATCGATCACACCGAGTGCACTAGAGTGTACGTGTTGCAAAGGACTAAACCACCATGTGTCTATCAATTCTGGTATAACTGAAAATAATTATGGTATAATCGAAATTCATGATAAAACCTTGAAGAACTCATCCGGGAGGGACCCCATTGGGAGGAGCTCGCCTAAAGGTTGGCCTAGGGTCAAAGGCTAGCTAGGATGCCTCAACACGCCGCCGGGACGAGTAGAGAACATAAGATAGGGTTTGGAAAAGTGGGGTAAAGAGATATTAAAAGATTAAAAAAGGTCAAAGATAAAGAAAAAGTGTTTTGATCGATTGGGTTGATGCCTTAATCGACCGTGACCCTTTATATTTATAGGGTGGGAGGTCTTGTCCCTCAAGGAATCAAGAATCCTTGCAAAATCTAACTTGACAGAAATTCCTGATTTAACTGGAAATAAACAGATTTAACTGGTTTTTTCAGGTCACTAAACTAGTCATTTTTTTATCGTCAACACAATCGCAATGGTCTCTTTCATCTTACGATTTGCAAGAGTGACATATCGAATTTTGGGTTTTGATCTATGAAATGAAACTACCTCTTCGAGTGTCTACTTTCATTTCACATATTCATATTGTATGATAAAATATTGAATTGTTGCTATGTGGATTTCATTTGTTGATTGGAGATGAAAGAAAGACTCTCAAAAATTTCATTTGGCTTTCATCACGTGGAAGTGATGTCGACATTCTTTCATGTGATGAAAGACATTTCATCTCTCTCATATTAAATTTGTTGCCATGCTACTATATTTATTGATGTGTTAGCCAATTATTGCTAAATAAAAGTGGTTTTACGAGGATCTCTAGGGAAAAAAATGATTCCATGATGTGAGCTATTTCTTTATTTTTTGAGTAGATTTCATAGAACCTCATTGTGTTCCTTGTGTCACAAAACCCTGGGTGTTATGACTTGTCACATAACTCTAAGTCCAATGGTCATATTATTTCACGTAACTTCATCCATATCAAAATAGTATGAATATTAGGTGTGAATTAACTTTCATGTCAGAAGATAACTTAGTTTATATATATAACTTGATGATTTGATTGATTTCATTGATTGAACTCATCAAATACATATGTGATGCAAGCATAAAGTTAGAATTCGCGTGGTTATGTGACATGAGCCACAATTTTTAGGGCTTTGTAACATAGGGACCAAAAAAGTTGAGTTGTGAATTTTTTTTTCAATCGAAGGTGAGCTTTTTACTTGATCCACATATCACGTCGCATTTAGTAGAAATATCAGTTTTTTTTCTTCTGGGTCACGGTAGAAAGACCAGTTGATTGATAAGCCCATATAGATAAAGGCCACCAAGGGAAAGGGAACAACAAGTCCAAAACAGACGTACACAAAACAGCCCAATAGCCCGCATGAAACCTGGCCCGTACATTCAGACTCCAAGCTTCTGTCCGTTCTGTCGAAAGCTAGTACTACTACCTCCCCAGCCAACCGATAAGTACTATGAGAAAGAAAAAAAACCTCCCACATAAAAGACTCGGCTCCTCGCCCTCCCCGGCGGCGCCAAGGCGATTTCCTTCGTTCGCGCCTCGTTCCGAATTTCGGGTTCAAAATCGAAATCGAGAGCGCTCACGAGCGACGAATATAGAGATCTAGAGACGCGTTCGATATCTGACAGCCAGCCGCTCTCGTCCCCAACACGATACCAGGAGTCATGGGGCTCCTGTTTTTGAATCTGGTCCTGTCCAACCAGAGGAAGAAGAAGCGCCGTCGTCCTGCCCGGTGTAAGCTGCCTCTCTGATCTTAAATCTTTGCTACGTTGTATTCAATGCCACAAATTGTATCCATGGAACGAGCATGTTGCTGCTTATATGTTTCTTCTTCATTTTTTTCCTGCTGTCTTGTTGTAGTGGTTCGTGTATACTCATAATTATCTGGGGAAAAACCTCTCTTTTTTATGGGACGGCAGACTGATTCATTTTCCTTTATTGGATACGATGTTGGTTTGACCATAAATCTTAAGTGGTGTTTTTTAGAGAAAAGGCTTAGAGCCCTGCTTTGTATTAAAGCAATAAAACGTTTGTGCTGGGGTTACCAGCTTTACAATGTAGACACAACACGCCACAGCCGACAGTCCTACAAGTTTTCCACGCCCGGCTGAAACAAGCTACCTGAAAAACTGCAAACTATCCTACCCCTACTTTCCTCCTTCCATCTGTCTTCAGAGTTTTTAGCTGATTCTGGAGTTTAGTAGCAGCTTGTAGGATTTCCTCCTTCGCTTCCGAGGCACTTAGGCGACTCCAACTCTGTAACAAAGCAATAACTTTGTATATTAGTACATCTTAAGTGCTGTTTGGTTAGAGAATTGTAACGCAATCGCAATTGATAAGAAACTACAGCGTAATCACACTGGTAATGGAATCGGAAGTGAAGCTATTAATACCATCGGTGCTCACTTCGTTCCCCAGTAAAAGAGGAAAAAAATTCACCATCTACAGAAACTCACCAGTGAGTTGAAGAGTGAAAAGATCATATACAAAAGAAGCAAAATAATTTGAGATCAAATAATACAACGTTGAACCAGGAAATTCGCATAACAAATTTCACGATTTTTGCCCCCATATAGAGCCTTTCTCAAAATTTCTCTTCAGTGAACAATAAATTAACAAGAACAACAATTGATTCATTGAAAGATGCCCAAAACTGAAGAAACAACCAGACAAATCCATTCATCTGTTCCTCTCGGCCTCTTCTTCTCTTTTGGTCATCCCTAATGCAGGGGACCAAGAGAATCGACCCAGTTTGAAGAAGGAAAGGAGAGGTACCGGTGAATCTTGGAGAACTGCTGTGCTTGTTGCCGGGAAGGTGCAGATCGCCCGTGCAGGGGGCGGGCTTGGGGCGGTCATGGCGGCGGCAGAATTTGACTTCGAGGAGGCAGCGAAGAGACAGAGAGGGCTGTTTCAATGTGATACTGGTTGGAGGAGGAGGGACTCGGGTTTACTTAAGCTGGTTTCTGATTCCGTGTGAACTGATTGAATATTGACATGATCCGAGACCCAGTTCAGCACCATGTGCGACATCTACCATCCAAATGTAGGCTGGCCGCCCATGCCTCATTTACTTTGTATATCTCTGGAAAATATTTTTGAAGGGCGGCCCTGGTGCAGCGGTAGAGCTTACTGTCTGTGACCAGCCAGGGTTCGAGCCCCAACCTCTGCACATTGCACAGTGCGCGGGTAAGGCTGTTTGCTGACACCCTTCCCCAGACCCCCGCAGTGCGGGAGCCTACGGCACTTGGTACGCCCTTATCTCTGGAAAATATTTATGGTCAAATTTTTGTACCTTTTTTCTTGAATTTAAACAGGCTCTTTTAGTTAGATCAGTGTTCTTGCAAAGTTGCATAAGAGACAAATGCGATTGCAGCGTGCGAGCATTTTAATGCTTGAATTTGTTTACTTCACTCATTTACCTTGTATATCTCTGGAAAATACTTATGGTCAAATTTTCGTACCTTCTTCCTTGAATTTAAAAAACTCGACCTGCGGGGGTATGACGGCCCCCGGGCATTGCATTTAAGAGAGAAGATCCTCTCACGTAGATCGAGAAAACCCCCGAACCCCCTCCCCCTTACATTGGGGCCACTAGCCTTGTGAGAACCTGGGCTGGGACCACCATAGGCACCGTTGCTTCCAGAGGCAGGGCCTTAACCAAATGCTTTGGTGCGGGGAGAGGCGAGGGGATTTTTTAACCCAGATCACAAATTCGCTCCCCATGGGAGTCGAACCTGGGATCTAGGAGGTGCTACTCAGGCACCTTACCAGCGAGGTAAAGGCCCTTTCGCACTTCCTTGAATTTAAACAAGGCTCTTTTAGTTAGATCAGTGTTCTTGCAAAGTTGGATAAGAGACAAATTCGATTGCAGTGTGTGAGCATTTTAATGCTTTAATTTTCTTGACTTCAGTTAATAACTGTAATATTGAGTACCGTGCATTACGTGCTGCAGATGGATTGGCAACTTCACTGCCACAAAAAAAGGCCTCACGCCTCCGAGAAGATGATCAGCCTCAGTATGGTCAAAGATACTTTCCTGAGGTATGCATAAAGTATTGATACTTGAAAACTAGTTTTTTAAGGAGTATTGTATTTGAAAGGCGAGTTTAATTAACGTGAAAGCATTACAAAAGAGCTTATTTAGAATATACCACTTTACACCACTCCAACCGAGTGATATATTGCAGGCAGTTTGGTTCTGTAATCTTTCGAGAGATTCTACTGGTTGCAATTTGGAGCAAAATCAAGTCCAAAGCAGTTATTAGATAAATGGTTGAGTAGTTTCTGAACATCTATTTGCTACTAGGGTCTCTCTTTTTTTCGCCTCTGTACATGTACATTATGTGCACTTTATAAAGTTTAAAAAGAGGTAGGGGGCTCTCCTGCCAGTTTGCTAAAAAAAGAAAGGAATATACTGCTTTAAATACTTGGACACCTATTTTATTGCATGCTACATAGCATTCTTTGGTCCAAATGTTCAGAAACTTGCACTGTGATAAATCAAAGCAATATAGTTTATGTAAAAGGAGATCAATGTGGTTCATTGCTTAGTGATGCTGGTTGATTATATCAATTACTAAGTAGCTGATAGACATCTTACAGAGAACTAGAAAAGAAATCTCTACATCTCTCAACTCTGATCTGCTCTACCTGCCTCTGTCACATGTGGCACATTTAGTACTAATATAAACAGACCATTTAAGTTAACATTTCAAAATTTATGGTCCTATTATTCTTTTAACAACTTGCTTGGGATAAACGACTTTGTTGTTGTTGTTCTATTCTTTTAACAAAAAAATTGAAGAAACAATTTTCTTTGCATTCCGAGTGTTAAACTATTGCTTTCATGCATGTGCAGGATATTTGGTGCCATATACATTCCCTCGTGCCACTGCGAGATTCTGCTCGATCTGCCTGTGTATCTCGCACATTCTTACGTTCTTGGAGATGTCATCCCAAGCTCACCTTCACTAAGGAGTCACTAGGGTTGAAGGGCCAAAAGAGTGATATAGCAAAGAGTTTCACTCGCACAGTTGACCACATTCTGAAAAATCACTCAGGCTCCGGTGTGAAGACACTCGAGTTTGTAATCTGGAATTATTACAATGTTGACACTTGTCGTCTCAATAGTTGGCTCCAGAAAGCTATCACACCAGGGATTGAAGAAATCACGCTTCTGCTTGATACAAAACATTTTGCAGAGTACAGCTTCCCATGCTCAATTCTAGTTGATGACCGTGGAAATTCAATTCGTTGTCTTTCCCTCACTCGCTGTGCCTTACGACCCACAGTTGGGTATGATTGTTTGAAAAGTCTGAGAAAGTTGTACCTCTATGAGGTTCGCATTACGGGAGATGAATTATGGTGTCTTATTTCCAATTCTTTTGCTTTGGAGCAGCTGGAGCTTTGCTATTGCAGTGAGCTGGTCAGCCTGAAGATACCATTCTGGCTGGAGCAGCTCAGCTTCCTGGAAGTGTCTGAATGTGACATGCTGCAAGTGATAGATTGCGCCGCTCCAAATATCTCCACTTTTGAGTTCTTTGGTGAACCAGTACAACTTTTACTTGGAGAATCATCATCGAAAGTCAAGAACCTACGCATAGGCTTTTCAGAGGATGCCGACTTTGTCAGTTATAGTATTACCATGCTTCCTTCCATTGTGCCACATGTTGAAACTCTTGAAATAACTTCGCTTGGTGAGGTATTGATTGTTCACATTATTATACCTGTGCATAACATTTTACAGTAGTCTTGTTTAAGAATACTCATTTGGGGTATCATTATGCAGAGTGTTAACACACCGATGGCTGCAGACAAATTCCTCTACCTCAAGTACTTAAAAATTTATCTTGATGCTGATTACAAGTCCTTTTCCCCAGCCTATGATTATTTGTCTTTGGCTTCGTTTCTTGATGCTTCTCCTGTTTTGGAGACTTTCATGTTGGATGTAAGTTACTGCTCATCTTCTTGGAATATATTTAGCATTTGTTGTGCATCACATTAATTTAAGTGAGGTTAATGTGGTTCTGTAGATTAAGCTTGATAAAGAGATGAAGCATGAATCGGTTTTGGGGGATTCTATTCAGTTGAGGAAAGTTCCTGGACACAAGCACGATAGGCTCAAGAAGGTGCAGATCAATGGCTTCTGCTCTGCAAAGAGCATGGTTGAGCTAACATGTCATATTCTTGAGAATGCAACAGCACTTGAGAGTCTTACAGTAGACACCTTATTCAGTGCTATAGCACCTGGTAATAAGATTAGATGTTCTGAACGGAAGAATGGTGTATGCATGCGCTTTCACAAGAAAAGGATCCTGGAAGCGCATAAAGCACTGATGGCTGTAAAAAGGCACATTCTGGGGAGAGTTCCTTCAACAGTTACGTTAAATGTTGGGGAGCCTTGTAGCCGTTGCTATGCTAAAAACGGCAAGTTCCTGTGAATATCCTATATACTTGTATTAATTAGGCAACAGTCATATCAAGGTTTAGGCCGTAGCCGTTGCTAGCTGTTGTGGACTTGGGCCGATCTCTGCTGCTTTAGAGTGGCCAGCCGTTGGGCCAACCCGGCCCAGCCAGTGAGTGAGAACGCGTGATCAGCATGTGACTAACGGTATGCCTACGTATCCTGCGCGAGAATATTCCAATCTCGTCGCATCATGAGGAATGGAGCAGTGTGCTCTGTTCTCCATGCAGTTCAAGTACGCAGCTTTTCGCGTCTTCCCCACCAGACCACCGCACGCCATCTCGCTCCTCCGCCGGCCGGCTTGCCGTCTCCGCTTAGCTTTCCACTTTTCCAATCGAGCTTTTGCTCTTTCACAGAGCGCGCAGCGCTTTATTGGGATTGACACAATCTTTTTTCACTAATCCCACCACACATACACACAGGCATACCCACGCGTTAATCCCCGTGTCTGGCCTAATTTCACCGAAAGTCATCACCCTGTTGTTTGATCATTACTGACGAGATGAGGAGTAAAAAGACCGACAGATTGGACGCATCCGACACTGCGTGTGTGAGACACTCGCAGCAGGCATTCCCTGGCCGGCTAGCCGATTGAGTGAGTGAGACACTACAAAGCTAATAAGCCCGACTGGATGATCAGGCCAGGACCAGCAGCTAGCCCATACATTCAACCAAGCTGCAAGAACCTGCACAAATGTTATTTCAGATGGAAGCACCTCGTTTTCCTAGGTGTACCATGCCAGCGTGTCATTAGCTCACCTGTTGCTCGATTTCTGCTAGAGCATGGTCCTGACGCCATCTTTTAGCAGGGAATATTTTTCTTCAGTGGAACCATGCATATATGGGGCTGTTGATGTGCAGTATCCTGTTCCATGTTCAACGGTAACTCCGAGGTCAACCATCATTCTGGTTCATGCTTTCCTCTGCAGGCATGCTTTTCCAATCATATGTTAGCATGTTGCCGTTTCATTGATGGCTGATATGCATGGAGCGAGTTTTTTTTAAAAAAATGGTCGCTTCAGAAGGCTTAGCTAGCTGAGTAGCTGCATATAGGTATGGCAAAACCGATCTTAGAGATTGTGGTCAGGGATATGTATCTCTTTGCCTTTACCTGGTTTATGATGCGCAATCATGCAGGTAGTGCATGGTCTATATATGGGCTAGAGAGAGCTAATAATAACTACCCACCATATCATGCATGTGCATGCAAACGATAGAGTAGACACTAAGTAAGCTACTGAGGTTAATTATCAGATGAAATTTATCTCGGCACAAGACATGTGTGTGCTACTCTCTTGTGAAACAAACGAAATTCGAGATGGGGGACATCATCACAAGCAGATGAGCTCAAGCTGCTTGATTCAAGCATGAATGTTAAGCTTCTCCGATCTGATACGGAAAACTTATGTTTGCGTTCTGCAGCGGCGCGGCATTTTTTTTCTTGAAAGACGTGGTGCAGAATTGTGGACTGCTTGTTTCATTGAACAGAAAAATTGTCGATAAATACATATTCTAGTTCACAGGTGCGAAGACTATAACTGATGCTGATAGGATGGCTTCAAACTTCGCTTTAACAGCATGCAAACTTACACAGAGGAAACCCAATTCTTTTCCCCATATATTCCTTGTCAATCGTCATGAATTTGGACAAGAAAGGTGAAAAGAGAGAGAAGTCCATGCGAGAATTTTACCTTTTATTACTGCTTCCGCTTTCCGTGGCTCTGATGATGATTACGATTCACCAATGCTTCCGTCACCAATCTCCACATTCTTCCCTGTCGCCGCCCATGAAAGCACGCCTTTCGACTGTTACCTCGATCTTACACAACACTCAAACCGTCGCAGGCCTTTATCGACCGATCGTCTCCGGTCTCCCATATATAAACACGCAAGGACGTTACTTGTCCACACCCAGCCTTCCATATTACTATATATACATATGCATATATATGCTACGCTTAATTAACTTGAAAGTGCAAGCAGCACACTAGTACTAGTTAATAAGCATGAGGCTTCACCATTTGCATGTGGCCTGCTTGGACAAAGCGGCCTCGTCGTCGTCTCCATCGTCCCTCACCTCCTCTGCCATGCCTTTGTCCCTTAATCAGTGCCTGCGCCCGCTTGCGCCCAAGATCTCGTTCCCTGAGTCGAGGAAGATGGTCGTGCTCCCAGAGTTCACTCGCGTCAGAAGCTCGTCGAGGCTGCTTAACTGCACGGTAAGACATGGATCAGTCGTTAAATCCAGCCTAAACAAAGCAGTAGCTTTTGATCTAATATAGGTAATAAGCTTCAATAATATGTGTGCAAGCAGCAGGTGCCAATGGCGGGGACGACGCGTTGGAACCCTTGTCCCGAGCAGATCAAGGTGCTGGAGATGTTGTACCGCGGCGGGATGCGAACGCCCAACTCGTTCCAGATCGAGTGCATCACGGAGGAGCTCGGCAAATACGGCCGGATCGAGGGCAAGAACGTCTTCTACTGGTTCCAGAATCACAAGGCCCGAGAGCGGCAGAAGCAGAAGCGTGCCGCCCTTCTAACCCTCAGCACCACTTCGTCGCTACCTGAAACCAAAGTAACCAACTAGCTAGCTAATATCATCCGTCCATGCATGAACATAATAAAAGGCCGTGTACATATTTGCAGGATGGATCAGAGAAGAAGGAAGTGAGCAGTGAGGAGGATACAGTGAGCTGCAAGCGCAGGTGCAAGTCTTGGGGTAATGTCCATGGCGACGGAGACGCAGCTACCAAGGAGGTAGCCGACCACTGCACCGATGATGGTGATGATGATGTGACCCTAGAGCTCTTCCCGTTGCATCCCCAGGGAAAAGCTAGTTGATAAGCTTTGCTTCATGTGTTTCGCATGCTGTACTTCTGGACTTGACTGTTCACCGTGAAAACATGTTCCCATTCATTTGAGTCGTGGTTGATCTAGACTTGTTTGTTAGATTGCCTAAACATATCTGCACTGTCGTGTATCTTGTGAGAAGTCAAAAGTTATGGGTTATATTGTGAGGAGTTTTTCGGTTCACAATATTTGCTAGTAGTTTTAAAAAAATACTTGCAAGTAGTTTGATCCAACGGTAGAAATTTGAGATCGGAAATACACAACTACTTGCAAGTATTTTACCATGTTGAGGGTATTATCGTCAAAGTGATAGATTTGTCATGATTAATTTTTATTTTCATGATAATATAAATGAAAATCAGTAATGTAATTAATCTTTGATGTTAATAATGTGTTCAATATTATTCTTACAATAAAGTTGTGGTTCATATATCTAAATTATATTTTATAAAAAATATAAATCTGTTAATTATTAGTAAAATTACAAAATACCCTTAAACTACTTGCAAGTATTTTTTCAAAACTACTTGCAAGTATTGTGGATCGAAAAACTTCTCTTTATTGTACCTAATTTACATTAGTTCAACCTACTCTGCACGCAATGGACAGATGGCTACTTCTAGAACATCCAAGTACATAATATTGCTACTTTAAAAAAACAATCATCTAATACACGCTTTCAGTTAATGAGCTAGTCATCTAGAAAGTAAATTCAACAATTTACCAACTTTTGTTGATATCATGTGGAATTAATAAATTCAACGTCATATTGGCCTTAAGGTAAGATCAAAGAGTCGGGGAGCTCCTGTTCCAGGGTCTCCTATAGCTGGATTTCCTGGAACCACAAGAATCTTTATCCTAGCACCTTTTCCTTAAGATTTTGACAAGAGTTACCTTTTTGAGAACACAATGTATTAAGGGTTAACATCAATCAAGGTACCATCTATACCATGTCTTATTAGGTCCATCACAGTCGGACCAATGCTAGGTTATTGATATCACTAAGGGGCACATGTCCCCCTTAGGTCCCCTTTGGCATGGCTCCTAAAAATAGATCCTCTACAAAACGGATTTTCTAACAAAATGAATTCTCCACCAAAACGAATTCTCTACCAAAATGAATTCTTGTGGTGTTTGGTAAAATGGATTCTTATGTTTTTGGTTACCAAAACAGATTTTGAAAATGATTGAGGAGCTGAAGGAGTTATTTTGAAGCTTTTGACTCCTAGTTCATTTTGGAGAAGTGCTTCTTAACCCTAGGAGCAGAATCCGTTTGAAAGAAGATGTTTGGATAGATTCTTGATCCTAGGAGCAGAATCCGTTTTGAAAAAAGGTGTTTGGACAGATTCTTGAAATAAGAAATCAGCACATAAATTCACGTAAAAGTACTCTTTCACACATAGGAGTAATTCGAATTCGGATGATCCATACATATATTAATTAATACATCATCCAATTGAGCTCAGTTCCTTCATGGATCCGATGGCACTTCCCAAATTATGTTTGTATAACCTTGTAGCCTACGCAAGTCAGGCTTTATGAGCCAATTATACCACGCCCTGAGCAAGCCTTCTGCTCCATCTTTTACCTCTCTAGCTTCGCTTTAAACATGTACCGGTGACATCATGGTTATAACAGCAAAAAACATGCTCTGACTCTCCAATCATACTGACTTGGTCGGAACTTGTACGGTGTGTATCTGAAAGACAATGAACTCGGATCATGCAATGTGAATACGCCATATTGAATCTCCTGCATTTTCGAGAAGAAAAAAATACGCCATATTACATTGAGTGCATATGTACATTACACTTGCGAGTATAGAGTTGAGGACTCTGCCTCAAATGCACTAGTGGGCGTGCAGAATTTGTGGGAAAACGATGGACGAAGAGGAGCGAAAGGTGGGGAAAGACGCGGCATATCAGTGGTCTGGTGGATCAGGGAAGGACATAGCACGCTGAAGAAAAGGCGATGGATGGAGTAGAGAAAGTTGCATGCATGCATGGCGTCATTGGGTGGAGCCGTCCGGCAAGAGAGGCACGCCCGTGCCGTCAACCGGCCAGCCATGCCAATATGCCATGGCGCAGGCTGCACTGCGGGGAGAGAGAGAGAGAGGAGGAGAGGAGCGCGTGCATGCCAATGCGGAGCACGCCCTTTTGCCGTTCTTTTCCGAGACTCTCGCGCAGACCGGCCGCGCCTCGCCTTTTTCTTGGCAAAAAAAAAGGCATGGACGTGCGCTTGGAAAACGGCGCTCCCTGAACAGAAGAGAGCAGGCCAGGGCCAGGGCGGTGATGAGAATGAGATGGCCACTGCTGATGACAGGCGGCAGGTCCCGTCGTGTCCTGTGTACCGCCGCTCAGGAGCCAGGAGAACTCTGGTCCACAGGTGTCCATTTTCCCTTTTCACAATTGCACCTGCAAGCCAGTGCGTGGTTGCAGAATAGACGAAAGCCATCCTTCGTTTTTTTTTGAGAGAGAAAAAAAGTCATCAGTTTTCTTTCAAAAAGTATTTTGAAAGACTTAATTATCATAGGTCATGTTACCTTATCAAAGCATTATGATAAACATGTGGCATTGATTTTTCTTGGTCATTAACTCTTGATTATAAGTAGGTATTCATAAGAGTACAGCAATGTTCATGGTATTTCAGCATAAATTTGAGAAGGCTCTGTAAATATTTATGTTTGGTATTTTGCACAAGTTTCAACTATTTGTTCCATGCTTCTACAGGATATCTGGTGCCATATACATTCTCTAATGTGATTCTGCTTGTTCTGCTTGCGTCTCTCGCACATTGCTACGCTCTTGGAGATGCCACCCCAAGCTCACCTTTACTGAAGAAACACTAGGTTTGGAACAAAAGGAAGGCCAAAAGAGTTGTGTGGCAAGGGGTTTCACTAAAAGAGTCGACCATATTCTGAAAAATCACTCAGGTGTCGGTGTGAAGACACTCAAGCTGCTAATCCGAGACCATTACAATGTCAGAACTTGTCATCTTAATAGGTGGCTCCAGAAGGCTATCACACCAAGGGATTGAAGAAGTCATCTTTTTGCTGCCTACAAAATTTCGTGCAGAGTACAACTTCCCATGCTCAATTTTACTTGATGGACGTGGGAGCTCCATTTGTTATCTTCACCTCACAAATTGTGCCCTCCGGCCCACAGTTGGATTTGATTGCTTGAGAAGCTTGACAAAGTTGCATCTGTCTGAGGTTTGTGTGACGGGGGATGAGTTAGGTTGCCTTATTTCTAATTCTTTTGCATTGGTAGAGTTAGATCTCGATTGTTGCAAGGAGCTAATTTGCCTGAAAATACCATCCCACCTGGAACGTCTCAGCTACCTGAGTGTGACTGAATGCAAATTACTTCAAGTGATCGAAAGTGCAGCTCCAAACCTCTCTAGTTTTGAGTTCTCTGGTGAACCAGTGCAGTTCTCATTTGAAGAATCATCACAACTGAAGAAACTAATTATGGGGTTTTATTTTGAGCTCAACACTCTGCGTTATACTATCACCAAGCTTCCTTCTATTGTACCATGGCTTGAAACTCTTGATATATCTTCAACCAGTGAGGTATGCTCTAAAATATACAGATACCAGTTAACATAAAATAGTAGACACGCTTGGTCATATAATTAATTTGGGATACCTTTGTGTAGAGGGTTAATACACTAATGGTAGCTGACAAATTCCGATGCCTGAAGCACTTGAATATCTATCTTGCCGATGATGGCGATGGGGCCGTTTCCCCATCCTATGATTATCTCTCCCTCGTTTCATTTCTGTATGCCTGTCCTGTATTGGAGAGCTTCATCCTCAATGTGAGTTCTTGCTGCAAAGATTGCTAATATAAACGTGAGTTCTTGATGACTTTTAATTTAACTGGTAGTTTATTTTTATTGACCTAATGTAGGTAGATCAGGAAGACATGATGCATGATTCAACTTTTGGTCATGCCTTACATATGAGGCAGATCCCTGAACACGACCTTGGCAGACTCAAGATGGTGCACATAAATGCCTTTTGCTCTGCAACGAGCATGGTTGAGCTTTTATGTCATATTCTTGATAATGCAACATCACTTGAAAGTCTCACACTGGACACCATATTTGGTGCAGATGCGAGTGTCAATAATGTTAGGTGCTCTAGCCGAAACTGCAGGCCCATAAGTATGAATATGGTTTTGGAAGCACACAAAGCACTCAGCGTTATCAAAACATACATCGTAGGACGAGTTCCCTCCAGAGTTAAGTTAAATGTGTATGGAGCCTTGTAGCAAGTGTCATTCTGTAGATGTAAAGTTACTGTAATTCTACTATGTGATACTGATGTTGCATATGTTGTCGGAATTGTTATTTCTGTTGTATCGGATGTTTGACATTGTCATGTGGCATATGCTTGTTATCATAACTGTATTGTGTAAGCTCCATATGCATTGTAGAGAACATTTGCAGTGTCGACGCAGATTCATACAGGGAGACATCACCCAGGCTAATTTCCATCTTTCCTAACAAGAATCTTTTTTCACAAAAGATGCACTCATCTGCATCAACTCCAGCGAATAATTAGCAAGTGGCAACATCCTTGATCAATACACTCTTATTCTAAAGCAGACGCAGACACAAGCTTAACAGAGGATACTAGCTGACATGATATTACTTAGCACAACAATACATACAACATACAATGCATTAGTAACACTAATCTGCTCAACAAGGAAGTGGGCACACAGCAAAAACAGGAAGGAAACGGGCCACCCATTTACACAGCAAAGAGGACTTATTTTGAGGAAAGGAGTCATCAAGGCAAGAGGCTTCACTCTGCAGCTAAGAGCTTAGCACTACCTTTGGCTTTATCATGGTCGTATCCTTTCTTCTTCCTATCAGAATTCTCTTGAATAAGCTGTTGTCCCCCTTCTGCTTGCTCGGGACAATGGCAAGTGCTGCTACTCTAGCATTAGCTTCATCCTTGCAGGTTCCTTTCACACTGCGAGGCTTTATGGATGGTATCACTGGCATTGGGCGCAAACTACACGAGCCAGAACCATCATCTCCCTCGTCAGCAGAACGATTTCGTTTACCTGGCACTCTTGGTTCAGTACAAATGACCTCCTTTGTTTTTGGGCTGCTTGAGTTAAGGAATCCCCCTCGTCCATGGATAGTATCTCGCTTAGTGACCGAGATCGAGGTTTCTGCTCAGACTGAACTGCAGTATCGAGCACCTTGTCGAAAAGGACTGCATCCTTTGGAGCTGCAAGTGCTTTTAGTTGTTTCCCCAGGTTCAGGATTGTTTCCCGACACTCGATGAGTTTCTCTGAAGCTGTTGAGATCTCTAGCTGCTGGACAAAGAAAAGGCACATTAAACTTATTCAGTTAGTAATCTGAGATCTAGAATATGCATGTCATAGTAAAGACAATTAAACTTGAATTCCAATTGCTTTCTGAAAATGTGAAGTACAACAAAGATCATTAGGATCTCACCATCTTCAGATGTTTCTCTTCATTCTCAGTGACATTTTTGAAACTTTCATTAGCAGAGCAGCTGCAATCAAGACACTTTTGTTAGACAGATGGTATGAACCATGATAGGACCAGACTGAAAAGTAGAATTACCTTTCAAGCTGAAGGGTGGATTCAAAACAATTAGTCCCCTCTTGCTTTCCCTTATTTACTCCAGATATGGAGATGGGTTCATGTGCGCTATATTCTGATTCACTAGCAGGAACATCAGCTATTGTTTTCCCCTCCAACTCATTAAGTCTTACCCGCATATTTACAGCCTTGTTTTCTATCCCTTGATAATTAACGACAAGTATTTCATTATTTGCCTTATGTGTGCTAACATCAGCTTTTGATTCAGTGTCTGCAGTGCTTGAGTCAGATATGGATAGCATCTGAAAGTTGTCTGGTGCCATAGCTTCATGTATGCCATCTGATGTATGGATCCCTGTGTGTTTGGTTACTGCGACAACGTCAAGTTCACTACCATTGCTTAATTCCAAATCTTTTATAATAGTTTCCTTCATGTCTGATACATCTTGAAGTGAGAAGCAGTGGCTGATTATCCAATCTAAAGTATGGTGGACGTCATGAACAAAGCATTCTATATCAATATTCCCATACAGAAGCTCATTGCATATAAAGACAAAGTTTCTCAGTACAGAAGTAAGTTCTGCTGTATTCCACAAGAATGCTCTAGCAACATACCCAGATAATGGTTTCTGGCTCTTACCCTCATAGGCGCTGGAGAGCTCAACTCTGCTATTACACTCCTTCGATGATCTATGGATAACTCCCTCAATCAGTTCAATTAACTTTAGGACAGCCTTCTCAATCTTATGCTGTTGAATTTCGTTCTTTGTTCCAGTGGGGACATAAACTGGAACTAGCTCTTTTCCCGATGACTCTACATCCTCTATCTTTGAATCATATGATTCCATATGTTTATTATTGTCATAAACTGATGCTAACTTCTCTATCTCCGCAAAGTCATCCATGAAACTCATGTCGGATATTCTAGTGCTCTTATTAGACTGTTCCGTGAGTTTCTCTTTTTTGAAGTGTTCCAGTTCAGATAACAAGGCTGATGCCCATGAGCCAGAACAGCTAACATTATCTTCATCGCGACCAACCTCAGTGATAGATGAAAGAGAGTTATCAACCACCATAGGGCTACATTTAACCACTTCAGTAGAAGTGCGAACTCTTGATAACTCTTCAAGCTGGGCTTCAACTTGTGAAAGTTTAGAAGTTGTGCGAGCAAGCATAGTTCGAGAAAACTGAAGCTCGACATCCTTTTTAGAAAGAGCTTCCTTTATGGCCTTGTTCTCATCTTCTATCGCATGTAACCTAGCGAGCAATGGCGAATTTCCATGTGAAACATCTTGAGACTTTTGTACCTGAATACAGGAATCATATGACTTCATAGAATTCAGCTCTCTCATTCTTGAGCTTGCTGTGCTGTTACTAGATGTTTCAACTTCACTTCTCATTTTGGCAATGGCAGCTGGACCTGGTAGCCTTTTACGTACCATTGAACGTAGTCTTTGGCATTCCGATTCAAGCTTGGTTATCTTCTTTACATTTTCAAGATGTTGTCTATGTGCAGCATCAGCAGATTTGAGACTAAACTTCCTTTCTTCGCTCCGAATCTCAAGTTGCTTCTGCAGCATACAGACCTCATACCTAAGAGAAGAATTTGACCTTTCAGTTGACTCCAACTTTACTGCAAGATCCTTCAAATTTGACTCTATTACTCCCTTTGACTCAATTAGCTCTGAGATGATATTCTCTTTCATCGATAGAATTTCAGAAAGTTTTTCATTCTCAGCATCCAAGCTAGCAATAATGTTAATCTTATCAGCTAAATTTTCTTCCAGCTTGAGAACTTTGCTTTGCTCACAACAAATCATTTGGGTTGTATCCTTTATTAATGATTCCCTCTCTATGATTGCAACATTTAAAGACTCGTCAAGCTGGCAAATCCTTTGCTCAATTACAGCTTTCTGATGTAGTATATCATCGAGTTGTGTCTTGAGAGTTATGGCTTCAGCTTCTGCTTTCTCCCAACCTATAATTCATAACCAATATGCAATGTGAAAAAAAAAGCAATCCAACGTATGCATACATGCATTTTGTTCATCTTACTTTTAGCAAGGTTCACATAACCGGAAAACCGCTCCCAGTTTGGAGCTGGAAAAACTGGCCGGTTAACCAGGAGAAAAGGTCAGTTAAACTGTTTGCTACAGTGCATAGCAACGGTTTTCCCGGGTTAACCAGTTGAACCGGCCGACCGGCCGGGACCGGTTCCCGGTTAACCGGGATAACTGACCGATTTTTGCGGGTTATGTGAACCCTGACTTTTAGGATGGAGAGACCACATGTAACACTAGCCATGATCCATAAAAATGCGAGAAAATGAGATTGAAGTGACTATAATAATACCTAATATGGCTTCTTCAGCTACTTTTGCTTGTTTCGCTACAATAGCAACCTTCTCAGTGCATTCAGCACGAGCAAATGAAAGTTGTTCACTTAAGTCTTGTAAGGATCTCTCTAATCGTGCAACCTTCTCCTTCTGCATGGAAGAAAGTTCTAGATTAAAATCTAGCATTTTTTTATAAACATCTAAATTTAAAAGTGTAGATGATGTACCTCTAACTCCCTCTCTGAAGATTTCTTTCTCCAAAGCCATGCCTTATGATCCATTAGTCTATTATCAGTTTCTATCAGTATTCAACATGTGAAGAGTTCCCTGAAGATAAAAGAATATGTGCAATTATTAGCAATATAGTTACAAAGTGACCAATGTTCTAGGGTGGATCCAGGTAGAAAATTTGCTAAATGTGTTCTTAGCAAGAGAAGGATTCGGCATGACTCATATCGACAGGAGGTCTGCGCAAATTCAACGGTTGAAATTGTATATGTTTCAGTGTAAAGGATACTGCACATCTGATCATGTTTCTTTTATGAACATTTGATCTTTTTATCTATGCGAATTATATGAGACGGCAAGATCCTTCAGTCTATTTTTTAAAGTAAACAATCATCGTTATCATTACCTAATTCACTCAGACATAGTTTACAATTTCTTGCCAACTTGAATGAGATTTATCAATGATTGAAAGGTGACACTCACAGAACATATTGGGGTTAGTTCAGTTCCAACCCTAGATTACCCACCACATACTAAAAAAGGATGAATTATTAATCTGAGCCTTTTATTAAAAAAATGTTGTGCAAGCACCTGCATGTTTGTTTACACTGGTGGTGGTGGTGGTAATAGTCATTTACTGGCATTTAGCTTATCAATTTGAGACCAGCCCAACCACTGAAGCTTAATAGCGGTAGGTACAGGAAACGCATATGTGAAAGAAGTACATCGTCCCCAAAGTCAAAAGAGTCGAAAGTACTGTAAACACCATAATACACAGTGATGCTTCGCCGTAAGTCTTGACGGAGTTAGTACTACACTCTATTGCATTTATGGTAAGGATGGCACCAAACGCAAGTATCCATTGTAGAAACTCAATACAGAGCCTAAAACTATGAGCAAAGCAACATTGAGAGTTGGGGCCGAAATTGCGCTATTCCGTACTCTGCCTCGCACTGTGGTTAGCTGAACCACAGCTCCAGTTCCATGCATAGAACTAAACTACCGCGCAAGAAGCAGCAGAAGGAACAGGAAAGAAGGAGAGGAAAGAAGCTGACCCAGAGTTGAACAAGAATACAAAGCTTTTAGCGCTCAATTACCAGGTATCAGTGTGAGAACAGAAGGGGTTTGGAATGCATGTAAGAGCAGTGAAGCAATTAGGCCAAAAACATCACCATCCCAAAATCCCGGGTTCTCTAACACGTACCAGATGTTCCCATCATTTTCACACACCCACCAAACAAGGAAGATAGAGTGCATGCTTACCACACTCCATACGTCGCCAAGATCCAGAGAATAGAGTAATAGAGACGAAATGAGGATTTCAAGGTGAGCTGAACTGACCTTGAGCGACAACGAGTGGTGGCTCTGCTCTGCAGCTCACCAACACTGAACTGCCGCCAAGTCACTGTGTGCCTGTGACAGCATCCGATGGAGGAGAAGAGGGAGATGAGGACAAGGACACAAAGGTGAGGTGGATGGGGTAGGGGAAAAGAAAAAGCTGACGCGGGTATAAGAACCAAGCGATCATAGCTTTCTCTGTGGGAGCTACCTGGAAATTAGGCGTCCTTGCTAGGCCCTTCAAATGACACCAGTACTGCAGTACAGCAAGTAAGAGAGCTCTTAGATGGATGACCAGAGCTACGACGGTGGCTCACTGTCGCATGGGGCCGGGGCCCGAAAGGTAGCCTCCGTTGAATCTTCATTACAGTGTGCAAAGCCAGTAGTTAGCTAAGTGGATAAATTTAGTGGTAGCCTGCTAGAGCATGACAGGGCTTAGATTTTCATAAGTGAGGGGCTTTAAAGTGTCGGCGGTGCCACCGGTGGAGAAGATGGTGGCGTGGAACAGCATTTGGTTCTTCATTAAATTGGATGTCTTGTTCCCCTGAAAGCCCGTATCCTTGAGTTGTATCTTTATCTGATTGTTCTGCGTATAATCACGATAGTGATCAACTTTTCCCTTTTTTTATTTTGTCAAAAAAGAGAACCGATGACAGGAACCTTGCTAAAGAAAGATAATTAGAATAATTCCTTTAAAAAAATCTAGAATGAGATGCACTGACCGAGACTGACACGCAACTGAAAGACATAAATTCGGGAGATGATGCAAAGTGAACCTATGCTAAAGTTGGTTACTAAGAGAAGCCGTAGCAGATTAATGTTCATCCAGACCTACTGCGTTACCTAAAACTAGCAAGTAACTTTCATATCCGTAGTTGTAACAGTTAATATTGGGCAACCAAATTGAGGAGTAATTTCAGTGCGATGTGGCACCAAATGAACACCGAACTAGACCACGAACACCGACGAAACAAGGCGAGAGTATCACAATCAGGGAAAGAATTGCTAACCTGTAGCCGCATCCGTACTCGTAGGTGGCAAGCCAATCGGAATGAATCTCCACGGGAAGGGGATCCAGGCTGTAGCCGCCGGTTGTGGCGGCCGAGAAGGCGACCCGCAGCGACATCGAAGGAGTTAATGCGGATAGGGGATTTTGGGAACGAGGGAGACGCAGCAGCCGCCACTGGAACGCCCTGGTTGCTCTGGGATCTCCGCCGTTCAGGTACGGCGGCGGCCGTCAACGCCGAGAGGAGGAAGAAGGGCCTGTCTGTACGTATCCAGGGTTCTTTCAGCATCCATAAAGCACCCCGTCGCAGCTCCGGCGCCGCCGCCAGCCCCTCGGACATTAGCCGCGACCATCCTCCACTGAGTCCACGCTCCTCTATCCGATTTCCTCAGCACGGCCGCGGAGGACGGACGGAGGTCCGACATTCTGCCCAGCCACCGTTTCCGGCGACCCACCGCAGGACGGCGAGCTCTAGTTTACTCGCGACGCGAGTAAAACGAGACATTAACCGCGCGTTAGCCCAAAGAAGACGAATTTACCTACGGGCCGCGGCCCATGACGAATTTACGTAGCCCAGTGTAGCATTCACGAGCACGAGAGAGCCCATGACTCTCACGCGAGCGGCCTGCGTTCGTGACAGCGGTATGGCGGCCTCATCACCCTTGATGAATCCCGTGACTGAGTGTGACCGGAAGCGTATGCCGGCGAGATGTGCATCCCACATGACGCACGGGCATCTGCTGATTACCGTCAGCGGAGGCGGTGGGTGAAATAGCATGTAGTAGCGGCTACGATTATTGTAGGCGTGCACGGGAAACATCAACTTGTAATCAAACTTAATTACACGGAAATTATGCGTCATTCGCTTCTCACCTCCCAAATGCCATAGAAAGGAGGACTAGTACAGCATACACAGATATTGATGCGGTACGAGCTGATGTTGAAGCATTGGGCCGACAAGATCCGACCGTGCATGGGCGCAGGTACGCAGTGGCACAGGCGTGGCGACACGAGCAATTCATCAGAGCTGCCGCACGCGCCGGGGCCGCCCTCCTCCTGGCTTCCTCCACTTGTAGTTCTACTCCTTCTACCGTGGGAAGGATGATGAAACCAACCAGCTGCAGTGAAATAAGGTGTCATTTCCTCCGATGCACAATTCCCCCGTTTCTCCGTGCGCTTCCTCGCTCTCACGTCGCCATCCCCGGCAGTACTGGTACTGGTGCCGGCGCGGCTGGATCTGGCCCGGCCGGGCAAAATAATGCACGCGACGCTACCTTTTCATGCATGGCTGGCTGCTTCCACATTCATTCGCCGGGCGGCCGTGAATCCGTGATACATTGTCGACCGGTGCGTGCCCACTTGTTTCCGTTTCGGGAAGGCCGGGCAGGCCGGGAACAGGGCCGACGATCCGCCAGCGCCACCACTTCCGGGCCACCAGGGACCGACCTTTTCCCTACTAGGCTCAAGCCAGCTGCTCGATCGTCTCCTGCAGCGAACCGAGTTGGTACAAGGATGCACGGATCGGTGGTATGGTGTAGATCGACGATCCATGAACAGCGCGTCGCTGGCCATGTAGGCCATTCACGCGTCCACCTTTGCGCTTTCCTTTTCCTTCGCCCCGTGTACCTCGTCGTTATGGCTGTCGTCCATGTTCGTTACACACATGAATAAGGTTTCGATCTTCGTGATCGATCGAGGTAGCCATATGCACGGGTGCGCGCGACAGAATTAAAGCGGCCCTATTGGAGGATCCATCCACCGATGCGATGCATTATTATTATTTATCCGGGCACAGATAGCTGCTAGCTACTACCCGCGCGCTCGCTAATCTCATCAAACGTACGCCGGGACGACGAAGGAGACTGCTCGCCCACCGCCGCGCCCACACGCACGCACATCGCCACCGACGAGTTGAGACCATCTTTTGTTTCTTTGTTCCTTCGTTCGCTCGTTCGTACCCAGCGCCCGAGAATCAAGATTGGGCCAATTATTTCGTCGGAAAATTGCAACATATTGGACCAATTACTCGCGCGCCACGGACCAGTTTTCTTGGCTAGTACTACTCCATCCGTTCACAGATGTCATTTCTGGAAAGGTTCAACCAAGGAGCCTCATTTGTTTTTCCGCGCGCAATTACTGACCTGTTTATCACGTACAGACAGCAGCATTCATGAGTATATCACATCTGCTTCCATCGACTCTCGAATCGGAGAGCGTTTTGATGGTTGCTTCACCGGGACGTCCAACCGCGGAAATGATGCCCAATGAATGACTCCCAGGAACTGGGCTCGTCCTTGTTTGCCAGAGAAAGCGTGAAACAAACGAAGCGCCAAACTTTCAGCAGGGGCTTGCCTCAAACGTACACACGGCACGGAAATTCGGGGAAGCAACGCATCGCAAGCAAGCATGCAAACGCCAACTACGCCACATATGACAGCAGGGTGAGGAACTCAATGCTGTGCTGACAGAACGGGAGCTGCTGGTGCCTCTGCCACAATGCACGGGCCGGAAGATCAATCGAGACGGATGGGCCAATGAAGTGAGTGCAATAATCACGGTCGCAGCAGGCCTCGACGACGACGATGATGATGATTCCGAGAGCGACATTAACTTAGTACGTACTCCAATCCAAAGCCAGTCAGTTACTGGATTCAGCTTTACCACGCCAGGCTTTAGGATGCTGGCCCAGCCCACTTTTGCAAAGACCAGCAACTCCAGGCCTCCACACTTCTTTCCTCAATTATTGCGCTGCCCGAATTAGAAACGAGGAATCCCCTTTCTCCACCAATTTGCTACGGCCACTCCGCTCCGGATGGTCCCTCTTTTCTTCTCGCTCAACAGGGAACCCCCTACATTTCAAAGCATATCGGAAACTCTTGCCGTGCCAAGGGAGAAGAAATTCATACTGCATGCTACTGTTCACTGTAGCAGCCTCTCTCTTCTTCTAGTAATGAGATGAACACCAATACTTGCCGCGGACTATAATACTACTACCAGTAACCATAGTTTCATTTTAGCAGCTAGAGTAATACTAACGCACAAGCTTATTAGAAATGACAACCACCTTTTAAGTTAAGGGTGCATTTGGTAGGGCTTATGCACAATGCATTTGTAGTATTTATTCTGTCAAAACTACTTATGGTGGTTAGTGCTTATTGTACCATAAGCAGCCAATATGTTTGGTAAAACAGTTTATGCTTAGAGAAGGAGAGAGAACTATATGTGTGGTGTGGGTGTTGCCTTCGTTCACGACCTATGAGCACTATAAACTAGTTCATAGTACTTATGCTAGTATAAAACATACAAAGTGTTTATATGTGCTTATACATCGTAAGTAGTTTTGCTATTTGTTGTTTGACATTTTCAAATGTTTATTGATCATAAGCAATTTTATAAATCATACCAAATGCACTCAAAATCTCCTGTTATCAGATGCCAGCTACAATTACGTGACGATAAGTAATAGTACTATATACTTTGTCGCAAAAAAAGTACCTATATACTAACTAGGTCGTGAACGAAGGCGACACCCACACCACACATATAGTACTCGAAGATAATTTTACCGGGGGCGGGTCAAGTTTTGTCGGTCCGGCGGAAGTGGACGAAGCAAATTTTCCGGAAGCATGCAGCGAGTGATGCAACATGAGACCAAACAAAATGAGCTGTGACGGTGACACCCAAATGTCATGGCTGCTGGCCAATGAATGGCACAAAAGGAAAAGGCGCCAACCAAACAAGGCTGCTTGTTTGATGAGAGTTGAGGCGACGCTTACCAATCACTCACCATGCTCGTCCTCCTCCTCATTTTTTTACATGCCCGTCCGACCACGCACGAATCCGTCTCTCTCCCCCAATCAAGAAACAGAGAAGGAAAAGGTAAAAGGGACATAAAGAAAAGAATCGCATGCTAGTAGAGTTGGCTTGCTCTTGTAACAATCGTCCAAGGTTGATGAGGAATCATTTTATTCCGTTCCTCTATGCTTGATTCATTCAAATGGCAATTGGCACTAGCTTCCCCCTCCTGCTGTCGTCCTTGTTGTGGTGCCTTGCCATGGTGGAATGGAAAGACCAATCATCTGAGGCCTGAGCAGCTAGGTGGGTCTGGCGAGGGAGGGGAAGCCGTTCCAGGTCGCCGGGACCTGCGTCGTAACGTAGGGTGGGAATCGTGATGATGCTGCAGCTGCCGCCGTAGCGGCCGGTGACGGCGAGGAGTAAGGCGGCAGCGGCCAGCTGCTGCTGCTGCTGCTCGTGCTGTTGTTGGCCCAGCCGTAGCCGTGAGGCGGCAGCCTCTGCTGGGGAGGCCAGTGCTGCCCGCCGATCGTCAGGGACAGGCCTCCCGCTGTCCCCGGATCGCCGCCGCCGCCGCCGCCGCTCAGGAACTGAAACTGATTTTTGTTACTCACGGTTACCGAGGCATGAAAGAAAACAAGAGGAGGGAGGGAGGGAGGAGTACCCACTTGGGGGTGATGATGCCTGGGGTTAAACGACAGGTGGTGGGAGGCTGGAGGCATCTGGGTTTGCTTCGAGTTCTGGTCGAACTGCTAGCCAATCAAACAAAATCAATTCGTTTTTTTTTCTCTCTTCACTTGTCTCTTGTTGCGAATGTACTAAGTGATGAACTGACCTTGGCTTTGGTGCTCCTCGCGGCGGCGGCCGTCTGCCAGTCGAGGTCGAACGCCATGGGCACGCGCTGGTCCGAGCTCTCCTCGTCGCCGCCGCCGCCGCCGCCGTCAAGGCTGCCCCTTTTGCTGCCCGCCGAGCTCCCCAGCGACAGGTCCAGGTTGTGCTCGTCGCCAGTCGCCGCTGAAGCATCCTCCAAATTAATTATATCCCAAAGTAGTGAAAATTGAAATCGACGGAGGGAAATACTCACCGGATGATGCCGGCTCCATCTCCTCGGCGTAAATGGTGGGATCGAAATTTGTGACCGCGTCCTTGCCGTTGCACTTGATGGCCGCGCGGTCGTAGGCCCTGTATATGGGCGACAATCCCAGAGACACGAGGTAGGCGTCAATCACCTCCTCAAACCGATCAAGCTTCTCGCACAGTGCGGCGCAATAATTTTACCTGGCGGCTTCCTCCTCGGTGTCGAACAGGCCCAAGTAGACGTACCTGCTCCCACCCAGTGGAACGGAGAATTTGAGCAAGAGGAATCGGAACGGAAAATTGAATCGGAGATTGAAGAGAGCCAAGGAAGAATGATGCATACTTCTTTCCGAGGAACTGGCCCATGCGCGCCTCCCACCTCCCGCACTTGTGGAGCGTGACGCCTCTGTACTTGGAGCTGCCGCGGGGGAAGCCCGTGCTCTGGCGGCGGAGCACGTGGACGAACTCCTCCTTGCTCAGGTTGCCCATCTGCTTCATGTCGTCCTCGTAATCCTCCAAGCTGAAATTGATGTCCGCCTCCACGCCGCGGAACTTGATCGCCGCCCGATCGTACGCCCTGACCATGCGCGCGGATTTAATTGGATGATAAAAAAAACATTAGATGAGAATTCGCTCGCTATTGGCGGAGAACTCTGTCTCTGCTGGGCATGCGAGTCAGTGGAAATATACATACCTCGCCGCCGCATGAGCGGTGTCAAATCCGCCTGCAACCAAGTATCCGACACAGGGCATCCTCTTAGTTGTGATTGGGCGAGATTGAATCGTAAAGGGTAGAGCAGTAGTCCCAAGTATGGGCATGGACAAGATGGACATGAATGAAACTTACCCAAATAGACCTGCTTGCCACAATCCCTGCATTGCACAAAGAAAGGGGGGAGAGAGAGAGAGAGAAGAGGACAGGGAGGGAGCAGTAACAACAGGCGGTAAGAATAAGATTGATAGGATGTTGCTATGAAAGGCAAAAGGAGCAGAAGCAAGAAATGCCCAAAACAAGAGGAATCCAATCCTCTCCTCGCGGAGCAGCCCGGGGAGGGGAAGAAAGGAAATAACGGCACTTACCATATGTGCGACTCCCACCGCCCCGTCCGCCGGTAGAAGGTCACGCCGCGGTACTGCGAGCTGCGCGACCGCGGACCTCGCCGGCTTTTCTTCGACGCCGCCGCCGAAGCAGCGGCAACGTTGCCGGCGGCGGGCGGCGGGGCCGTGGCGGCGAGGCGGAGCCATCCCGCGCGCGGGTTGGCCGTGGCGCCGGCGGCCGCGGCAGCAGCCGGCGGCGTCGGGAAGAACTGGCGCGTGACGACGGCGTCGTCGGCGTCCTCGGGCATGTCGGCAGCGAGCGCGGCCGCGGACGAGGACGACGCGCCGGAGTCTTCGGTCGTGGCGGCGGTGGCCTCGGCTGCCGGCGAGTCATTGAGATCCCACATCTTAGAGTCTGCCTCCCCTCCGTGTTGTGTTGAAGGGGTATCACCGAAAGAAAGCCAAAGCTATATAGGCAGAGGCAGAGGTCCTCTTCTTGGCTCGCACTCCACCTCCAACAAGGCAAGGCAAGGCAGAGGCAGAGTGATGATGAATGGATGAAGGAGAAGCAGGAGAAGGAAGAAGAGGGACCCCGGCCAAAAGAGGAGAGGAGGGGATGGGAGAAAAAGAAGGCTTGTTGGGGTATGCAAGTACTTTCTCTTTTGCTATCCCCCCTTGGCAAAGACTCCTCCTTGCTAACCTAGGAAAGCACAACTAGTAGCTGCCTGCCGCGACAAGCTAGTGCGATGCCCTGTTCCTCACTTCCTCTGCTCATCCCGCCGTTATAAATTGCTGAGCTTTCGCTACCGCGCGCAGTAAACAAACCAAATTCCTCCAAAAAAAAAGTAAACAAACCAAATTAGACAACCTTAACTCGCCATCAAGCCCCGCGGCCGCTGCGGCCGTGGTTTTTGGATCCGATACTACTCCTTTTGGGGGCGGCACAGGGTGGGCAGGGATCACCGTGTCGTGGGGTGCACCAGCTCTCTCTGACACCAGCGACGAGCCGACGAGCCGACGAGCCGCTCACATGCCATGCCATGCTTGCTCTTACCCAATGCGATCCTCCGGCCCAAACACGCGACTTTGACCGGGACCAAAACATCTTTTCTTTTCGTAAGCAACTAGGTTAACCCTCACCAACAGGGCTGTAAAAAGCTGGTGCCAGGAGCAAAATTATGGCTGCAAAAAAAAGGAATATTTCTCTTTTCCCACATGACTGTTTTGCAAATCATGAGAGGGCGAGCTGGGCTCATCAAAAGCCGTGACTAGTTACCTCGGACACGAAGGCCTTTTACCACGGCACGGCAAGTTTCCTTGCGCCGGTCTTTTCTGTTTTTGCCGCATCGCATTTTCGAGTACTACCGCACAAACACAGCCGCCGTGTGGCAAACGGTAGAGCGACCTTTGCCGGGGCTGCCACTGTTCATCTGACATCAGTTCAAGCACGTCACCAACCAAATGTATCGACCTGACCGGCAACAAAACAGGAAAATTTCCTAACGCGTGCCGATTCATGTACGCAATCCTCCTTTCGTAGGATTTCGGTTCCGGTTTCTTGGTAGAAACTGGAAAATGGTGTCGGTTTGTGTCAACAAATTAAACCCAACCAAACGATATCGGTTTTTATAGAAACTGGAATCCACTGGCCCAGCTTTATCAACCTGAAATTGGAATTTTTTGCTTCAGTACTTTTCTCCGTGGAAATATTTGCCTCAGTATTTGTATTGTAGCTCTGCGCTATGTCATGATCTTGTTCTTCAATTCATTTTATTTTCAGAGGAAATTACTATGGTAGCACCCTTAAACATTCTCATCCCCACAACAACACTGTTATAGACGTCATCCAAAAAATAGCATCAACAAACAATTCAGCCCCTCCTTCACGGCATTTTCCTATTTTCTATTGTTTTGCTATTTCTTTTAGGCCTAAAAATATAATGAAAGGACAGAAATGCCCCCGCCTCATCATATACATGAGCAGACCATCTTCTCGCCCATATGTAGCATAATGTGTGTTGGTTTCAAAAAAGGAAAAAGCGTAACGTGTGTTGAATATTGAAAAATAAATGTTTCATCACTCAATAATACGAAAAATTGATGGCACTTGGCTTCCTTGAGGAGGAAGGCGGGTTGCCGTCAACCTTGCGGTGCTGACATGGATCGAAGCCAGGTCATGGTCACCCTTGTTACGCTCTAACACCGATCACGAGGTCAGATCGCTCGCCCCTACTGCGCTTCAACGGATCGAGGTTGGGTTGCCACCGCCCTTACTGCATCACTACTAGATGCTAGGGTTAGGGGGCGTTGGTTTGGTAACGATTTGGAGCATGGAGCGAAGAAACTCATGTCCGACTGTTTATCTTTGATGACCAAAGAGCCAAGGGTACTTCTGTCCTTCTCCTTGTATTTTTAGGCCTTAAAGAAATAACAAAAATAGAAAAAGGAGGAAAATGTGGCCAGGGAGGGACTGGATTGCTTGTTGATGGTATTGTTTGGATGATGCCTATATATAGCAGTGCTGTTATGGGGATGAAAGTGTTCAAGGTGCTACCAGAGTAATTCCCCTTATTTTTTAGCATTTCTCATATTTAGATTTTCTTTAACGTTGTTCTTGATGTTCTTACTTGTAAGCAGTTCCAAATAACTGACCGTTGCGTCTAAATGTAGTGTTCCTTTTTAGCCATGTATCGGTGGGGTTAGGAACGGTGAGCCATCATCAGTCAAGAGATGATGGCATCCCTCACCCGTGCTCCGGACAAACAGGACTTGATGACGGCTTAGCCTGTCAAAGGCAACCAGGTCAGAGGTCTGTGCATGGGGTACCTTGCAGATGGACCCAAACTTCCAAGTAATCCTGGTACCCCTGCATGGTACCCCGTTCCAAGTTTCCTCACCTTTCGACTAATTGGACTAGGACGCTCGTTACTTGCAAGCCATTCAACAGATGCTTCCACCTAGTAGCTCCTATAGTCGTCGTTGCCGTCGTAGTCTCGCCGTGTGAGTGTGACGGTGATGCTGCGAGACCTGTGATATCTAGCGCGTACAGGGAACTCGAACGCGAAACGGTCGAGACCGGTCGCCGAAAAGTTTCCGTTTTGGGAGGGGTATACATGTCGAAGCCCCGTTTGTCGTGGATGCACAGCGGAAAGGAACTACACCTATAATGAAAGTTCCTTGGTGGCACGGCTGCTGTATTTGCAGACGTGCGCGTCTCATTCAAGCGCATTGAAAACAAGACATGATCAGTATCGATCGGTCGATCCCGTATCTAATCTATCGGAACTCGCTGTCTTCTGTGTCTGAGATGTTGTTCTAGCTACCGATGGATGTCACAATAGCTTAGCTTGTTCTGCAAAAGAACCTCTAAACTAAACGGCGGTGGTTTGAATGGAAATTTCAGGTAGAGCTAAGCTTATTTGTCGTACCAACTAGGAAATTATGCCGGCGGTCCGTACGGAACGGCAAAGTCGGAGCCCACCCTCCCACAACAATGGCTGGCTGGCCGATAAGTTTATTGCGTTGCCGGACGTACGGACGGATGGCCAGGGCATGCATGCACCTTGTTTTGTTGGCTGCTCCTATATACTCTTTGTACTGTAGTACTAGCCATGAAGTGTTGCTGCTGCCATCGAGTTACTTAACTCGCTGCCATTATCGATTGGAACGTGCTCGATGAAAACTAATTAAAGCGCGTTCCCGATACTAGTTGCTTGCGATTTTCTTCATCAACCTTCCTACACTTGATTCGTGGCGGGCAGCGGCAGATTTGGCACGTCCTGCAGTTAGGTCGCCCCGTGCATTTTGAGGGGCTTACTTATGCGACGACAAGGATATAACAGGGCAAACGTCCTCTGCTCGTCAGTTCTGGTGCAGTTTTCTCCGCCTCCGCCGTGGTAGAGCTGTGCACAAGGTTACGAACTCACTTTCCGGATACAAATGCATTTTTCCCCGATTTCATAACTGCAATTTGCAGAGAATTTGGTATGGAGAAACTAGCGGGATGGCACTAATCTGAGTGCATGCACATGCACATGTTTGACTATCCAATGAGGGCCTGGCATCTCATGCCAAATTGAAGGTCCCAAGTAGTATTTCGATTGGAGCTGATGCTGCGCACCCCGTACTAACAGGGAGATTTTTTCTTGCTCGGTACGAATATTCTCTCCAATCCAAGTCCAAAGTTGTGCCGCAATGGGTACTAGTAGGGCTCAAGACTAAAAAACAGCATCGCGCAACAGTGCTCATGACCTTTCTGTTGTTGACCTCTCTGGTGGCCAGCTAGCGCTAAATAAAGAGCGACCTCGACTGCAAATTTCCATGCCCTGTCGCCGTTCCAGTACAGGCTACCTGTTATTCTAGACGAGTGAAAGACCTTCTTCCGGGCCAGGTTCAGTTGATTCAGTTCGCTCTTTAATGGAGAAGTCGACAGCTAATGGCGTAGTCCCGCTAATTAGGACATCGTCTTCAATGGGAAGCTGCTGAAACAGGAGCCACATCATAAATTATTAAGTACTAGTACTAAAATGAAACATATATATAGCCCATCGTTAATCTAACTTCAGCTCAATTATGTGGTTTCATGTAAAAAACATGTTAATCATACGTTGGAGAAATACTCCTGATGGTAGGAATAAAACGGAATAACCCGAATGGAGCAGAATCCATGTTGGACAGACAAATTACACCATGTTTGGACATGGAAGAGATGCCAAAAGGAAATCCATCCAATCGACAATTGCAGGTATGCCGCCGTCCTTGGCCAATTGCAGTGCATGTGCAAGCTCCTCCACGGCAGCAGAAAAGGGAAAAGGTGAAGCGGCACCGGCACGTACGCACGAATAAGGAAACCGTGGATGCGAGTTGGGAACTGGGACGGACAACAGCGACGTCCCCAGTTAGCTACCTGCTGGTTGGCCATGGAAGGAGCCTTTTTCTTGCTTGTTGCTGCACAAATGTAGCCGCTGATATCTAAGTATCTACAGCTACATTTGTGCAGCAATAAATTAAGTTGATTAATCAGCTCTCAAATCGCAGCATACTGTGATTATCGAGAGCTGCTCCTCCAGCTGCATGTCTCTGCACAAACTGTATGTCTTCCAAAACAGCCAAGGTTTGGATCTATCTTGCCCAGCTGTGTGTTCCTTGGCAGGGATCGGATCGATCCAATGCGTTTTAGTATTGGGCGATGTGTGCTTCTGCAGATCACTTGGCAGAGCTAACCACTCTTAGCTTACGAACATTAATTCATCAAGACACAGAGAGAGAGAGACTTGTGACGTGATGCGCCCGACGTATGTAGGGACAGCAAAGCAGCTTGCAATCAGGGTTAGGCACACAGCTTTTGGTTCTGGGGTGCTTTCTGCCGATTCATCATCAGGCACCGAGAAAGGCAAAGGCAAGAGCCAATGCAATACCAACAGAACATGGCGCGCTTCCTATTTTTATTCGTTTTCCAAAGGAAAGAGAGAGAGAGAAGAGAGAGCATGCCCATGCAACTGGTTCTTTCTTTATTGACGCAACAATACATCCAAATCGTCACCAGATTTGCGCCACTACTATTACGGGAAACACAAGCTAGTGAGGCGATTAAACAAGGCGCCGGTCCACTGATCGTTTCGGGCAAGTTGCGGGCTTTGTTAACTCTCAGGGGCCTCGTGGCCGCCTGCCTGTCCACAAGTGGTGTTCGACCACTCCATACGTTGGATGAACAAAATACTATATCCTCTCAGCACCACCGCTTTTGTTTTTCCTTTTCTCCATAGGCCAGGACAGCGTCGCTTGTTTATTTTCTTTCCATGAGTTCGTTCCATGCATCATGGCATAACAAAAGAGGGATAGGACGCAGACAGGAATCGATTATTGATGATGGTCTGCGATCTCAAGTGTCCTTTTTGCGAATTATTTTACTCCCTGCTGCAGTATTGTGGTTCCCTTCCAAAGTTGGCAGGGACAGTGTAGTGTAGACCACGTCTACTAGAGCCCAATCAACTGAAAGCACCAGCCACCTAATCAAATGGCAATTAGCAGTGGCAAAGCCAACTTGGAATTGTCAAAGGGCCAGTCAAATCACACACACATGTAGTACTGCACCTTTTCGTGTCATTCACGTACCGTACCTCGTGAGGCAGCATCTACTTATTACTGCAAGTCTATAATATCTCAGCTACATAGTACAGTAGTAGTTTATCTGTCTTGAATTGTTTGCCATTCAAGTTCAAATATCTAATGAAAATACATGTCCAAAATAACAAGTAAAATAAAACGGAGGAAGCAGATATCGCACAAATAATAGTAACACAGAACCACAAGTTACTACAGTACGTAGTAATAACTACAGGGTTAGCTCATCAAGCATGCTGCAGCTACAGCGGCTTCGTGATTAAAACCTCTCTAGTACTACCAACAGGGGTTGGTTGGACAGCATCTGCTGGTCCCGGCTATAATTTGGCTTCGCCGCCTCGCTGGCACGTCAATTTGGGAGTTAATTCTTTCCTTATTTGGCAGGGGGCATCGCATCAGGTTGCTTTTCATGGACAGAAACGGTAAGGCGTTGGGCCTATCGGTACCCACGGAATTAGCAATCGGCCCAACCAACCTGTCTAATCCAGACCTAACTTGGTACCTCCCTCTACACTAATGGCATCCCGTGGGGCGGCGACAGGTGAGAGAGCATGTGAAACAGAACTCGGATGGTTAAGAGTATCATGGATCATACCTCTCTTTGATTCCTCCTGCAGGAAAAAATCATCTCAATCTTGGGTACTAGGACGAGACGGTGGTTAAAAGCTGCTTATTACTGGTGAGAAAGAAAGGCCAGGTGATGCTACAACCGACGTAGGAGTACAACCTGGTCTGGTGGTTGATGGTTTTGGAGGTAACTAAGCCGCCTTATAAATGAGTGGAAAGGAGTAACTAGTAGCATGACAAGTCTTATCATCTGGTGGTGGTTGGGACTTTGAAACTTGAAAGACAGCAAAACTATTGCAGCTTCATCAGACCCCCGCTTGCTTAATGAGGACAAAACATGCTCTTAATGGCCATGTGCGCAGCTTCCATCAGAGTTACGGCTACTAGGTGCAACTCAAACAAAAAGCCTTGATTTTACTGGAGAGAGAGAGAAAAGCAAAATTAGGTTTCCGGGGGCAGAACAAAAAAACAGGGACCAGATGAGGCGCAGACAGCTCCGATGCGCATGCATGATTTGTGTAAGGTTACCACATGTGAGTTACAGTAGTGCTGTCTGTACAGCCATCACCAAAAGCTTGGCATGCGTGAATCAAAACTGGCTAGTGGATGTACTAGTCTCGCCCGCCCATTCGCCAGGAACAAGATCAGCGTGCTGCATCCAAGTGTCGTTTCACTCGCTGCCTCTTTCATCTGATTGCGTCGTTTCCTGCTCTTTTGAGGCCTGGCTTAGCTGGTGATCTGGGCAGTGGGCACCGGCCGGGTCAGCATGTTGAATGCCTGCTCCTCCACCGGCCATTGATCAACGCAAGTGCTTGCCTCCTTTTGCCTGCAGTGGTCTGCATCTCTGCACTGCCGCACTGGTCTGTCAGTTGATACCCCTCCACATCGACAGGAGATTTTCATCGGGGTGTGTGTGTCTGCATCTCCCGTGCAAGGCGACAAACGGCTAGTGTGTGTTGTGTCCTGTAGCTAGAGAGAAAACAGCAAGTTCGCGCATGGTTTTGATACACGGAAAATAACGGGTGCAGCATGCATGCAGCAACCAAAGTTTGTTCGGAGGGACACATGGAATCGGCGGAGGCCAAGGACTGAATGCAGAAGCCAAAAAGCTCGGACGAACCAGGCACGCTCATCGTCACACCGTCGATCGTGATCTTGGATCAAAAGATGGGTTGAAAATTCAAATGTGGTGGAGAGTGAGCATCAACTGTTCCGTCGCGCGGATGAGTACTTCATTTTTCCTGTTTCTTCCTAAATACAGTATCCACAGCTCTAGCATGTGGTGGAGAGACGAGCTGAAAATGAGGGCTACCTACACTGTTTGCACCCAACCTTAACAGTGCTACTTATTTGTTACCTGCATGCGCCATTGGATCCGATCTGAATGTGCACGCACACGTACACACATTATAGCACCAATTCTTAAAGCTGCAATCAACTTCGGTACCATGCCATAGCCCATAGGTCTGGTACGTATGGGGGCACAGTGACGTAGCGTACCGTGTACCGAGCACGTCTAGAGAGTGATCTACGCAGCAACTGTGAACAGCGTCGTCAGTACATATACCAGCGGCGTATTAAAGCGGGTACACACGACTAGCGCAGAAACAGGCTCCATCAAGTCCGTCCGTTAACTCAAACTCCGAGAAGGGGGCAAGTATACTACGTACATCTTGGAGCATCCGGAGACAAGTTTCTCTGAACCACACTCGCAGTCGTGCGTTTTTCAGTATTCAGTCAGGTGATTTGTACCGTCTCGTATACATCTGTCCTACAGTACACACGTACGTACCAGGCTATCCTATACTGCACTAGCAATACAATAGAACTTCTCCTTTTACCATGTGGAGAGGAACAGGGACTCCTATGGTCAAGAGCAAAGTAGTGGTAGTAAAATCATAAAACAATGGCGTCTATCGATGTCGGTGCGCCGCGAAACATACATGCGGGCATCGACGAATGCCAGCCACATCTGAAGGTATACAGATAAGATGACTTTACTAATTTGTGATTATTCACTGTCAACAACAACAGACAAAGTACTGCCTCCCTTCGAGAAATGTAAAGATTTGTTGACTTTTAGATATCAAGTTTGACCACTCGTCTTATTCAAAAAAATTTATTAAGATTTTATATATTTTGTTAGAATTTATTTTATTTCTAGATATATTTTAAGTATGTTCTATTTATTTTTATATTTACATAAATATTTTAAATAAGACTGAATAATCAAACGAGAAATCAGAAAGTCAACGAATCCTTACAATAAAGTAGTGTTGAACTAGTCATGTTTCAACAATAAAGTACTAGTTGGATTGACAGCAGCTTGGCTGGTTGCTGGTACCAGTTGTTTTTTGTGCGCCTAGCTAGTACAAGGGTGTGGACGCCTAGCTCTGCGCTCTTGTGTGCTGCAATGCTGGCACAAGGCATCCGCAAATAGAAACATCGTACAACTGGGCTAACTAGCTGAGCACCTCGGAATTAGTATCAAGCTGCGGTTGCCTGTGTGTCCGGATTGTTAAACTAAACCTCACTCGTGATTTGTTAACAGAAGATCACGATGCATATATAGGCAGTTATTAGTTGGTCCAAAGAAGCGCGCTCACGGGGTGACGCATTATGGCGGCACGAGAAGACAAGAGAGCTGCAAGCTGCGGGCACCATAAAACTAGTGCTGCGTCGCCGTGCCCCCGTCAGTCTCTGGCCTGCTTATCGTTGCAACTTTTCCTTTTCCTTATCCCTACCCCTCTGATGATCACCACTGACTGTAAAGTTCAGTTGGGTACGATGATGCCTTCATGCCAAGTTTGACTGAGATAGATGGACCTGCAAACACTGACGACTGCTACTCACGGACCTGTAGACACGTAGCGCAACACTCTATGAGCATGAAGACCGCCTCCATGGCCAAGAAAAAGGAAGCAACAGTCGTTTGCCGACCGAGAAGTCGCGCCTTGCTTTGAGCAGATCTGGGGTTGGGGAACAACAGTGTAGAGCTAGCGAGCCGAGAGGCCGGCAATGGCATTGTCTCCGCGGACTGGTCTTTGCGGCATCGCCTGCACAGTGGGAGAGAAAGAGGAATGTTAGGCATGCACTTGGCAGGAGCGGTCGCCGGTCGGAGATGCGGGAATAGTTAGGTTACCAGGCCCACTGTATAACTTGTTGCGATGGCGTGTTGGGCTGGACCACGGAATCGAAGAAAGCAAGAAAAGAACGTTGACCAGACGTTCGGGGCTCTCAACTTTGACCGGCTACTGTTTGAATATCTCTGTCGGAAAAGAGTGATGACTGATGAATGTGCGTGGTTACCCAATGCTGTGGATGAATGAGTTCAAAAAATAAATGCTGTGGATGAATTCCTTATTTATTTTTGGACCGGGCTGGAAAAGTTCCGAACATGGCAACTGAATAAATGGCTGGGCCTGAATCGAAACTGGTGCTGGGCCACACAGAGGTCCTTAAATAGGCCAGAGAAATTAAAGTGACCTTTAGCCCTTCCGTTGCGCTCATTGCGGGCCGATTAGCATGGCCCAAGAAGAAACAAGAACAGCATGTACGTATTTATTTTTATTTTTGCAGTGTCTTCGCCATTGTTGTGCTCAATGGTGTGCATGAAGCGCTCAAGATGCTGCAGTGCCAAATTTGTATGAGACGTCGACAAGATCTAGCTACCAGCAGCGGACGAGGAGCCTGGAAGTTGTAACCGAATTTACCGAGAAGTGCCTCGCGGTCGTGGTATACCATACCAACAAAACAAAAGGAGCAGCAAGCAAGCAAGGAGAGGAGATCCGGACATCTGAGATGAAGAAAGAAACAGGCAGAAGATGCCAAAATGTGACGCCCCTTGTGAACGCAGGTAGGAAGAGGTTGCGGTGCGTGCAAGGAAGACGGGTCCGGATTAGGCACGTAACGTAGGTGCCGGCAGGAGGTGGCTGGAAAGCCGCCGGGGAAAACAGCGTGAGACCTGCCCGGGCCTTCACTCCGGTGGTCCTACACTCCTACTCGGCGACGGTGCTCCAGCTTTTGGGTCAATTCGCGGACGCGGAGGGAATGCTCATTCTCCTTTTCGGGGGAGAAGGCCTTCGCTGGACGCCGGCCGTCGTCGTGAGTGGGTTTCCTCCTTTTGAAGCAAATGAAGAATGATTAGCCCAGAAAAGAGGAGCAACTTGTCAGGTGCGCTCGACCATCACAGAATGGGACCCTGCCCCGTCATATTCCAGGTTTCAGGTACCACATGCGTGCGTGCTCGACTCCAGTAGCAGTACCTGTTAACCTGAACGATCATCAACGGAAATTCCACTACAGTAGTAGTAGTCACCTCCGGAACCAGGGTGGAACCATGCATCCTGAGGGAGGCGGTGCCAAGGGAAAGGGTCCAAAAGGGCGGGGGATTCTCCGAAATCGCGGCGTGGCTTGTCGGCGCGGTCCGGCTTGGGGTTTGGGTTGGCGGCCGGCGCGTGCAGGCCAACCGACTCAGCACTGGAGGCGGATAGCGAGGCGCGGGCACGGCACTAGGCGGCCCGCAGCATCACTCCACTTGTTTAATCGATCGCATGCTGGAGGGAGAGGAAAGACAAGTGCCGGCGTCGGCAGCGGTGGTGGTGGAATTCCAATTCCAATTCCATCCCAGGGCGGCATGGATGGAGCATTATCCACTCTGTCTGCCCACCTCGCGCCCACGCCCAACGCATCATTCCTTCGGTTCGCTGCTGCCTAGTTTACTGATGACCAAATGATTCCGTGTTCCGGGCTCATTTTTTTTTAAAAAAAGAGAGTGATCCCTTCCCCGCTCACCACCACCATCATCATCATCGTCGTCAGAAAATAAACAAGTCACGGAACGCCTCCATGCGTTGTATTCCTCGTTACTCCTCTCCACCCCCGGGCCGGGCTGTTTATTTATTGATTAGGCGCCTGTCTGTCATCGCAGATAAGATAGCAACAGCCTCGTCCTCCCTCCACCGCGTCCCTGTCGCCGGTGGCTTTGCTGCCCTCACGCCTCACACCACCCAACTCTTTCTTCCTTCCTTCAAATCGCCACCCGGAGTAGATAACCACCAATGCTGCCTGCCTACTAGATCATTAATTAAGATACGATCAAGTCATTGCTAGTATCGTACTACGGATCACATCGCTCTTTTTTTTTCTTCTTAGGTTAGTATAGAAGAGAAAAAATACTCTGCCGGTGCCGCCGGCCCTTCAAGCTGGCCGGCTACTCGATCCGGGTTAGGTGCAAGACTCCAAAAACTCTCCTCTTCTCTTCTCCGGAGGGAGCCCGGACGGGAGGGGCTGGAGCAATTAGAATATACAGCTAGTGTCTGGACGCACGGCGCATGTTTGAATTGATTAGCTCACCGACCAGTTGGTTCGTTCGTTCCGGGGACATGGCGCGGTGCCTCCGTGCCTGGCAGATAGATTAGATAGAGAGCGAGACGCTTTGGTCCTTCCGACCGCCCGCATTCATTTGAATTCAACACGATCGGATGCAAACACGCAGAGCGGCCAAACAGATGCTAGTGTTACCTGGCCGGGACCAGCTGAATTCAATCGGATCAGGCAGAGTATACGTACTCCCCTGTCGTACGGGTATAGTCGTTTTGAACTCGATCTACAGAGGAGACGAGAGGGGGAAGAAAAAAAAAGAGAGAGGAGATGGTCCCTACTGCCTCAGGGTCAGGGAGAGAGGGAAGAAAGAGGGCGCGTGACGCCAGCTCTGGTTGCGCCAGCCAAAAACGCGGCGTGGAAGGGCACCGACATCATTGATGAACTGGAAGTCGTTGCGCCATTTGCTAACGGAACTCCACTTGGGAAATCGGTTGGGGCACACGCCAACCTCCACCTCTTTCTCTCTCACTGGGTCTGGGTGGGGTGAGGTGAGGTGGGGTGGACGGAGGAAGGATCCCCCCACCAACAGTTCCGTTCCGCCTCAGCACACGCCAGCAACTTGTCTAGCCGCCGCACCACCGGCCACGACGCCGACCCCAATCGAGCGAGCGGTTAACGCTAAGCGCCTGGCCCATCCCACCGCGGTCCACGCGTCAGCGGCACGGTCCGTGGAGGGCGATGAAAAGGCGGAGGGCGATGGGATAACCACGTCATTAGCGTGAATGATTAGTAGCACACAATGTATATTTAATCTGGACTGGTAGTAGCTAATGGATGAGCAGAGCGCGAGAGGAGGAGGAGGAGGGAGGGTGATGCCGTCGCTGGGAAGCGAAATTGACGTGTGGTGTCCGGATTAGGGAGAGGCACGGGTGGGTGGGTGGATTCCGTTCCGTGGACGAACCGCCCAACGTCCACGTCACCTCACTCCCTCCCTCCCCATGTCGGCGCCGCCTGCCCTTCTCTTTTCCTCTCCTCGCCGTCCCCGGGCACTGGGCGGAGAAGAGAAGAGACGCGGGGTGGGTGGGAGTTGGCCAAAAATCAGTACGCGTACGCGCACCAACCAAACGCTCGTCTCTCTTCTCGTCTGCCGCGCCGTACTGCCACCAGCGCGATGACCAATTGATCGCTCTGCTCTGCTGCTGCTGCTGCTGCAAAGTACAGTAGGCTGGCTACCGACTCGAGGACGTGTCGCGTAGTACTGCCCTGTCAGTTTTTAATGGTGCCGATCGCGGGAGATTAGTCAACAAGGCGTGTGTCGTCGCGTTGGGCGGGCCGTACGCGACGGATTCCAGGGATCGGTTCCCCTGTCCGCTCGCGTAATCTATCTCAAGTACGCCGTCGCGTACGATTAATCATTATCCCATTCATTGGCTTGAGGCTACCACACAGTCTCGCCGGTGTCCTGCACGCACCGAACTTGATGACTCGGGTAAAAACACGCATGCCATCCGGTCCGGTGATCAGCCCTCCCCGGTGTTGGTCCCTATCGGGAACCAGAACTGATCAGGCTCCTCCGCCCGCTGTGTGCGTGTGTGTGTCATCCCCTGGATGGAACGTAGTAGTAGGTCTGCACGCTAGATTCCCCAAGAAAAAGCAGGAGCGAGCGTTTCCGCGCGTGCTGCTGCCGGCAAACCCGCGACGGAAAGGCCCTTTTTCCCGCCGCGCGCGCTCACCTTTTGCTTCCATCCCATTGGCCGCCCATCAGATGATGGACCGTTGCACCGCACTACTACTACTAGTCCTATAGCTCGCGCGATCGAGGCTCGTCACACCTATGGCGAACAGTAGCAGTACAACGTTATTGTCCACCTATCCAGCTCAGCACTATATACTGTTTGGTTTTTGTGTGGTCCATGACGAGAGGGCCGCTGCGCTTTCCGTTCCATCCCCCGAACCCGCGCGCTAGCGACAAGCCTGCTGCCTGCCGCCGCTCCACCTGTCGGCGCCACGTATGCTCGCCCTGCCTGCCGTGCACTGCCGACGACGAGAGACCCGCGCCGCCTGCACCGACCCGTATCGTTTCCGCTACTGCTTGGATTTGCATGATAAGCCATACTTATTGACACGAAAGCCGGCCAGCTAATCCCTCGCAATTATGCAGGCGGCGGCCGGCGACTCCACCTAAAAGAAGCAATTATCAGCACTGTCATGTTACTATTATGAGCGCCGCGAGTATAAAGTACTAGCTGTATTGGCGTTCGACAGCCACACATAGCTTACGCCTCAAGCTATATACTTGTGTTTCACACACACAGACACCGCCAATGTGAAAAGCACGACGACTTCCTTTCTTCTGTCTAGTACCACGACATCACAGGTAGTATGAACCAGCGCATCCGATAGTCTCCAGCCGCGACCAAATTTTCTCCGGACATTATTTGGTCCTGCACGAGTATGGGTCAATCCCCATGCCACGGCCGCCTCTTGGCAAGGAAACGTAGGTGGCAAGCAGTTGAATCGTCCAGTTTTACAAGCCGGACCGGGTGTCTAGCTAGCAGTCCTGCGCGAGGTCAACAGGGCTAAGCATGAGGCGACAGGTGTGCACCAGGGTTGGTGGTGGATGATAAGGAGCAAGGGTGATCCTCCCGATCCACCACAAATTATTTCCTTCATGTCACATTGACTTCTAGTTGTAGTAGTAATATTCTGTACAAAATTATTATCTGCCCGTGCGGATCATCCAAAGTTTGCTGGCCCTTTCTTTTAACCAAACCTATTTCGCATTTGCTACCGTACGATTACGAGGCACCTAAGTGAATAAAATGGCCATTTTTCAAAAGTTTCTTAATCACATTACATACGCAAAGCACTGACACTTTTGATCACATCCTGTCATCCTCTATCATTGATAGAAAAATATAGCTGTAATTGTAAAACTCGAGACTACATTTAATTTGCTCAGTCAAAAGTAACAGATCCTTGCATGGAGATAAGGCTACACACACCGTTAAGAGTGACATATTGTTGACCATTTGCACAAGAATTTCCTTGTTAAATACCCAATGATTTTCCGAGCAATGATTTTGATGCTTGCTGGCAGCACAGTTGTTCTATTCTTCTATTTTGAAACCATTTGTTGTGTATTGTAAGTAGCTAGACAAATAGTACTACTAGTTATTGTATATTGTAGTATAAGTGGGTAGACAAATACTAGTACTCGTATTTAAGCAGATACGCATCGTTTGCGCAGTTGTCGTGGATAGCATCGGGGTGTCCGACGTCCGGATGCAAGTTAGCCGGTGGACCTAACAATTTGGGAGTCTCCCTTCCAAACAGCAACGTACAGAGAGAGAGAGAGGGCGAGGAGGCCGTCGCCGGCTATTTTATGATTATCGCAACCAAACTCTAATCATACCGCCCCGCACCCACAAAATCCCAATACAAATACCGCCCAGCAAATAGATGAGAGCAAGAGAGGGAGCAGCCCAACGCCAAAAGCCACTGCCGCTGCCGCTGCTTCTGCTTCTGCCTCTGCCGCCGCACGAAACCTCGGCCTGACTTCCTTCCTTCCTTCCTTTCTTCCTTCCTTCTTCCTTGGCAGGAGAGCAGCAGAAAGCAGAGAGCAGGAAGGAGAAGGCATCCAGTTCCTTCCATGCAGGGCGAGTACCGCTCTTCCAGCGAGGAGTCGGCGGCGGCCGCGGCCGCAGCCGCAGCGGCGGCCATGGCGCCTCTGGCCGCCGCCGCGGCTGCCGCGGTGAAGATGGAGGAGCAGGCGGCGGCCATGGCGCCGCAGCACCACCCGCAGCAGCCTCGGCGGCAGTACCGCGGCGTGCGGATGCGCAAGTGGGGCAAGTGGGTGGCGGAGATCCGGGAGCCGCACAAGCGCACGCGCATCTGGCTCGGCTCCTACGCCACGCCCGTCGCCGCCGCGCGCGCCTACGACACCGCCGTCTTCTACCTCCGCGGCCGCTCCGCGCGCCTCAACTTCCCCGACGAGATCCCCGCGCTCGCCGCGCTCTCGACCGAGGAGGACGCGGGCGGCGCCATGTCCGCCGCGTCGATCCGGAAGAAGGCCATCGAGGTGGGGTCGCGCGTCGACGCGCTCCAGACCGGGATGATGGTCGCGCCGCCGCACCACCGCGAGCGCCAGAGGAACCACCACCACCACCCGCAGCTGCAGCTCGCCACCAGCGGCGACGACAACCACCACCACCAGGAAGAGCAGAAGCAGCAGCGGCGGGCGGCGTGGAGCGGCCGCGTGAAGAACCCGGATCTAAACCGCGCGCCCAGCCCGGAGAGCTCCGACGCCGAGTGAAGAAGCGAAGCAAGCAATTATCCATCCACAAGGCAAGCGAAGCGCAAGCAGTCTCCATCTCCGCGCATGATCCAGCGCATCGATCCAACCACCTGTCCATCGGCGGGCGGCGGCGGCGGGAGATTTTATTTTTCTTTGGATACACGTTGGGGCGTTTTGGATAAGCACGAGGAGGAGGAGGAGGAGGAGCTGGCTGGGGAGGCGGAGACGGAGAGGGGAAGGGAGGGAGGCGGCCACAAGTGGCGGTCTTTCCAAATGTCAAAAAGGACAGCTGTAACAGTGATAACAAAAACAAGTCATCTCGCTCATCTTTTTCTTTCTCCATCATCCGTAGCTAGTTTCCGAGTAGATAAGCAACGCGATTACCCCACTACTAGTTGGATTAATCAAATCGAGCCCTCGTTTTGTTTATCATCACATGACCCCTGTTTGCTTTGTATATACTACTACTACTGCTACAAGGGCGGATTGCTCGGCTTGATCCAGTTGTTTTGTTTGTTGGCCTACTAGTAAGTAAATCCTCCTCCTCCAGTTGGTGCGCAAATCCGCGTTAGGTCAGGCCGGGCCGCCGCACTATCTCTTTAAGCGTCGACGTCGTGTGCAGGGCAGAAGCAAGTGCGGGTGCAATCATGGACGAGGACGTCGTGCGTGGTGAGCCATGCCTGTCCTCCCTCCCGCTAACCGTGTCTGTGATGATGATGATGATTAGATAGAGAGGGAGAATTAAGGGGGCGTAACAGTACTGTGGCAGTACCGTTGCTTGGTGCATGGGCGTCAGGTTGGGTGGGCGTTAGGCCACCACATTGGAAAAAGTGTCATGTCATCGCCATCGCCGTTTGCATGACAAGTACCACCAACTTTCTGTAGCTCAGCGACCCGCCCAGTACATCCCGGTCGTCGGCATCTCGTCTCTCAACGGGATCCCGTCCCGTCCGGTGGGGCCCGGACCGAAGCCACGGCCGTTCACCACATAGAAGTGCATCTGGCCGTGCAAGCAATGATGGGAACGGATCGGACGGTGCACGGACAACAGCTGTGGCGGCCGCTGTTGTGATTCGTGGAGGTCCTGGGCCTGGAGGGATGGTTACCGCAGTTTTATGAGCACATGCCGGTAGTAATGCGAAATATGGACCGCGGAGACGAGACAGGGAAGCAATGCAATTCCATCAAGGATGTGTGCCCCACGGTTCTGCCGCTTCCCATAGATACCGGTGTCGGAGAGCAGTGAACGCAGGGCCATGCAAGATAGAGACCGGAGCTGGGACAGGCCAAGCTTGGTGCCATGGGCAACAGTTGAAATTTTCGTCCCTGCAGTAATTTTCATAACGCGGTACAGTATTTATCTGCAATTTCCAGGGCTGATTTCAGAGAATTTATGCTACGGGTTGCAGTGTGTTTGTACCCAACCCCTGCACCATGGCTGTTGTTTCAGGCACATTGCACAGCGCCAGCCGAGAACCAGGGGTGCAAGGACCACCGAATTGCTATTTCTGTCGACGAATGGTTTTCTCCGTTTTATATATTGGAGGAACGAACAGTTCCGTTATCCTCTTTTAGATTAGATAGATTCTCCGTAGCCATCCAGGCCGAGTCGCCCATCACAAATGACCAGACAAGCTCCGCTGGGTTGGCTCCTCCACAAAGGAAAGGGAAGGAGGATGGCGACGTGCAGGGTCTTCTTTCCGCCCATCAACTTCTCTCATCAACCGTTTTTGGCGGCCTCCCCGTTCCAGACCCAACAAGTCCTCCACGACACCAGCAAAGCCATCATCCATCTGGATGGATCGTGCTGTTGCTGAGGGACGCCGCATCAAAATGGGGCCTCGTTCTGCCAAGTCACACGCACCCAAAATTCCACCGTGTCTTTGCTCTGATCCGTTTTCTTTTTCAGTCACATCACATGCGTGTTTCTTGGGCCTGTTTGAATTTTGAGGAACCAAAGCCCAGCTTGTAAAAAATGTAGCCCATTAACAGTTTCAAGCTCTGCATGAATAATGCTCAATTTCTGAGAACGCTTTCAGAAACAGTTCGGCTGCATGCCTGCATTCAGATCAGAAGGTCGAGACAGAACAAGCTCTCGAGTCCAAGCGCACTTCACAGGTACCAGATGAGAAGAAAGCTGTGGAGATTTACAGCGACCGACCCGAGCCGTCGTCTGTTGCCAGTTGTGCGGTGTCTGGTGCCCAACAGATCGAGTCGTGCTCCACGCCTTGGCGCGGACGTTGCTGCGTGTGGCCAAGAAGGAAGCCCCAGAGCTCAGAGCCTGACGACTCGGCTGGATGGATCGTGGACGGAGAGGGACAACCGACAGCGCAAGGGTTGCGTTGCGTGCCGGTTTTTCGAGTCGTGGCGCCTGTCGCCGGAGAGGAACAGACGAGGCGCTATTACGGCCGATTTCTTCCGAATAAAACGAGGAAACGCGTGGCCGTTGAATCAGATATCTGTGGCTCAATACAAAATCCGTTCAACTATGAAGCGGTGAGCCCAGTACTGGGTCCGCCCTCCCGTTCCCGTCCGTTGGCCGGCGGCGCCGGGAGGTAATTCAAGCAGCCAAGCAGGGGTAGCCGCAGAGAAGCCACTGCCTGGAGACATCCCAGCCCCGTGGGCAGCGATCTTCACTGCACTAGCACACGAAAACTGGGGCAAGCAAAATTACAGCACGAGATGGTGATAAACCTACGACATCCATTATACCAGCCATAAATATTCAGTTAAATGCAGAGAGACAGATTCCAGGGATTATTTACTGCAACAGCAGTTTACACGGACCATCTTTTCTACTTTTCCCAATTGCAAGTTAATGGCAAAATTTTCCCACCAATAAAGAACAATAATATGAATCGGTAATTGATCTTGCGATCGAATGTAACATAGCATTAACACAGGAACTGTCGCCCTGTTTTTTCAGGTCTTCAGCGCGGTGTTTTTGCAGATTGGGCACAGATTCTTCACCACCAGCCATTGCTTGATGCAGCCAGCATGGAAGTCGTGCCCACACTCCAGCCGCCCAAGATTGTCCCCGTCGACATATTCCTCCTGGATAAACAGGGAGACTCAACGTAAGTGTATAGCTTCCCACAAACTCGCATTTGTGAACTCGACAAGCAAGAAAATGTTCAATGACTGTTAGCATAAAAATTGCATAAATTGAACAGTGCAGGTGCATCTCACAGTTTTATTAACGCTGGCAATTATAGAAGGTCATCAAACCAAAACTTTTTACTAACAATGTTTTTTCAGTGAGTTCATAGCTGGGTTCCCTTGGAACTTAACAGTAAAGTCAGAATCCAGCACATACTGGATCAACTGATTACGGATTCTGTACACACTGACACTTCAATCTACAACAATTAATTGATGAAATAAGTGGACGAGGCAAACAAAGTCCACAGAACTGCCGGGATAGAATTCAAGTTTAAAGGTTTAATTGTATTACCAGACTAGTTTTGAAACTACATATGTAACTTGCACCTTTTATAGTGCGTGTCAACTTGGTAAAAACATCTTCTTTGAATCATAAGGTGACGGTTTTAGGTGACAAAAAGGTGCATCTTATGAATGTTCAACAGGAATATTTGACTACCAAATCAACAGATTTTTAATTTCACGATACCCATGGCGAACTGAAAAAAATGTACTAGTTTCTGAGAAGTCCCAGGAGCAGATGAGTACCTGGCAGATACAACATGGCTCATGGTCTGATGATGCTCTTAATCTCCAGGACGAGAATTTCCTTTGCTTGAGCAGCTTCGTCACTGTTTCCTCACTGAGGCCAGTGTTAACGTTTCCTATTCTTTCCTCCAGTGCTAGTAGCTCCTGAAAGAAAGCAGCAATAAAGATTACGTTTCAGGTTAGAAAAGATGAAAATAATGTCTACCTAAGAAAAACAAACCTCATAAGACATATTATCTATGTCAAGGCGCATATCCCTGTGCCTGTCATGAATGTCAACGCCACCGTAGAAGATAGACTGCTTAGGAACAGATACATACAAGATATGTAAGAAGAAAATCTCAAGAATAAGGAGGGACAAACTCAATGACAACGGAAATTTTGAGGGGATTCATTTTTACTTCTTGCTTCATGTTAATTCGGCATGTTGTTGTAACAAAAGTCAAGAACGAAATTTTATGCCACAAATAAGGGCATAGTAGTTTCGAACTTCTGTAATATATTATTCAGACTCGATCATGTGTCCAGTACATGTTCTGACTTTTTTGTCTCCCAAATGGTCGAATCAATAAGGAAGCTCATACTTGCTGTCCCTGTTTCTCTATATTACAGGTTTTGTATCATTAAGGCAATGTAACAAATTTGCTACTCTACTTTCTTCAGTTACAAGGTATAGCTTAGTCCTGCAAAGTTTTGAATTACAGTATATTGTGCCAGCTGATCACTAATAAATAAACTTAATAACGAAAAAAGGCCAAATAATTTTTTTAAAAAAATTGTACTTATTTTGGTGGCATATCAAAAACTAAGTCATGGCAAATAGAGCTAAGTCAGAGATCGTGCCGGCTGACACTCACCTCCAATCTTACATTCTCCCCTCTTTGAATCATTTGAAGTGCATTTCGGATCTGTTGAGCAGTAAACATATCAAGATCAAACACATGATCATTAATAAAAGGAATGAATGAAAGTACACTATGTGTGATCAAATGCAGCATCATGAATAACACAAATGAAATGAAATATTAAAGTATGTTGGCTGGACTTTCTCCCATGTGTCCAGTAGACTGAATAGGGAGACAGCGATGACAGAATGCTATAAACATGGAAGGCATTCACAGACAGTTCTAATAACTAGTAGACCAATGTAGTCTACTCTTTTACTATGAAACAAGATTCATGTCCCTGTTGCTTCCATATGTTTGTCTTAAACCATTTTTGGACATTGTTCTTATTATTAAGTAAGATGAAGAACAGGATAGTGAATGCATCAATCAACATACCTCCATTAACCTTCTCCCTTCTCTACTCCTCATTGATAAAGGAACACCCCAAACACCTTCACCCTCACGCTCTAACAGATATCCTGACCTTAAGCGTGGGGACGGATGAGCACGGAGTGCTCCAGATAGACGACCAATCTCCTATAAGGAAATAAAAACTTAGCAGATTGTAACTAAACAATGAGCATTCTAACAGAAAACCTAAATGCAAAAGATGGGACAAACAAAAAGTATACCTCTGACAAATTTCGAGGATGTCGCCTATTCAGGTTCTGCTGAGTAAACCCTGCTGGTGGGTTTACTGTTGAATTGGTATTAGCTCTTGATACAGGAGGAACATTTCCTGAAATTGCAGTGCCTCGGCTATCAGAGCTCCAGTTAGATGGTTCTGGAATCAAGCGCCTCATTTCTACTGATGCAGGGGGAGTAAATCAGAGAAGCTCGTAGGCACCACATTCCTCCTAGTAACCTCTTCGCTTCCAAGAATTCTGTTGTCCAAGCTGCCAGCTCTTGATGATGAAGCTCTGTGACCTGTGAAATGGTTTGCAGCTTGTGGAACACCAGGAACAACATTTACTGCATGTTGATGCAAGTTGAGGCTACTGACCACAGGAATAACCTCTTGTGGCTCATCAAATGTACTGTGCAGGTGAGGTGGCTGAAGATTCCAGGAGTTTGAAAACCTGATAGTATTAGAAGAGGGCCAAACACTACAGGGAGCAATCTGTTGAGCCATGGTGGTTCTTGGTCGGAAACTTCTCTGCGAATTCCCAGTGTTGGTAATGCCTCCACTAGAATCATAGCTACTAGATGAAGGACCTGCACCAGTTCCATAAGGCGGAAGTTGATCCTCCATGGAACTTGGAGCCAACAAGCAATTTTGAGAAGATGAATTTCTAGCAGGAGCAGCATTGTAGCTTGAAGAAGCGATGTTTTGGAAAGAAAAATCGTTTCTGTGAGGAACACTTGTGCTCGCACCTGCTGAACTCTGCCCATTCGCTCCTTCAATATTTTTCCTCTTGCACGCTAGTCGGCGGCCGTCAAGAGAACTCCCTGGTCTTTGATCCATGCCTTCTGGCATTAGTGAAAAATCACCCAAAGGATTTTCTCTCGAGTTCAAAGAACTGTAAGGGTCTGTTTGCTCTGCACCATACAGGAATGTCCTGTATGGAGGTAATCTCAGGTCAGTCGGCAAAGCATTTGTCCCATTATGATCACAGACACCATAATTATCCGGTCCTTGAGAGGCACGATTTGCATTTGAACTTTGACCATATAGATCGTTAGCATTGCTACCAAGGTTTATATCCACATCCAGAGAAAGGTTATTTTCAGCTACCAAACGCCTTTCACCAATCCTCAGGCCCCCACTGATGTTGAGATGCTCTGTTTTAACATTGTTAGACCTCCCATAGTTTAACGCAGTGCCACTTGAACTAGCTTCACCTGACTCCCAGAAACCAAGAAATGCACCATCCTGTTGTGCATCATTTCCATATGGAATGGTGGCATCACTGTGGTTCATCTGATAACCTCGGAGATTATGTGATTCTACTGATCCAAGAACATTATTCCAATACGATTGTTGATCCACGACAGGATTGCCTGAACTGGATCCCAATTCCAATCCAAAAACATCAGAAAAATGCTCGACAGAATTCCTCTGCCCTTGCATTGTGAAACTTGTGCTGTCCAAAGTACGGCAACAAAATATCAATTAATCTGCTGCCGTGGCATCTTAGATTTTCCTCATCCCCTAGTTTCAGTGACCTGAGAATGCAAATAGCACAATAGAAATTTTGGTCAAATCTCCGGTCAACATTTTATAAAGAAAAAGAAGAACATCGCAACTGAAATGGATTGAATGCTGAATGATGAAGGTTTATCTAGGATATATAATGCAATTCCGCTCTTGCTCGCTATCAGGAGGAAGTAAGTTCATTCTCGTTTGTGTTTTACAATTGGACAGCGACCAACCAATGAAGGGTATTACCAACTAATTTGACTGTAGCAGTCTTGGCATGAACCGCATTTGGTGTGCCGTATGCGATGCATGCACCAAACTTGACGGTTTGGGTTGCTGTTGTAAGCAAAAGCTGTGATGATGAATGCATTTTAATGTGTGGAAAACACGGTAAATGTACAATGCATGCGAGCTACACAGATGGACCGCATGCAGGATGGGTCCCATTACTTCTGTGGCATCCGAAAAAAATATATTTTCTTTTGCATTTATTTCCCTTCGCTATCGGTTTGCAAAAGGACGCAGTAAAAGAGGCAAAAATAAAGGAAAAGGCAGAGGTAGCCATCCACGGACCACGGTTTCAAAGAGAGATCGGTTCTGTGATCTTGAAATTGAAACAGAAGCAACACAGAAAGAAATTCAACCGAGCCAAGAACACTCAACACATCAACTTGAACATGATTCTGTTTCAGACATGGAAGTTGAGAATTTTGTATCTGAAAAAAACATGAATTCCTGACAGACAGTTCAATAAACATGTCACAGCCTGGATTGATGAACTGGTGGAATGAACCATGAAGGGATCAATTCAACCGTACAGAATAGGCATATGGCGAGCGGCGCTTGGACTAAACAAAACGAAAGATAACATTTCGACATACAGAATCAAAAGAAAGGATGCGCAAAACGAATAAGAAACGGACTGGCAGAAATATGAGACAAAACCATACCAGAAACTGGTTCGGAGGTGACGAACAACTTGCAGGAACCGCAATCCAAGGAAAAGAACAGTCTTGTTCTGATTTCTCCTCCCCGTTTCCTGTTTCTTGATTCTCTCTATCCAGTCCAGGGAAGGACAGAGGGAGAATCAACCCAGCAAACGGAGGAAACAAGAAGCGATTGGTAAGAGAGACAGATGCAGAGACGGTGGGCAGGACGGAACCGAATTCAGAGAGAGATCGGTGGAGTGGTTGGAGAAGAACAGGAAGGGAATGGGTGGAGGAAATTTTGTCAAGAGGGAGAGGGAGAGGGAGACAGGGAGGAGGGTGGGGGGTGGTGATGAGAGGATGGAGGTGGTGGGAGAGAGAGAAGTTTGGCTGAATTCGGATTTATTTATTTCTCTCTCTTTCGCACTCTGGGTCTTGCAAGGATCCCTTTCCTCCCCCACTAAAACCTTTAAATGCTGCCCATTCGAATTAGCTCCTTTAAGAACGGCCAAAGATTAGAGGCCTGTATCGTGTTGTCTTTCACATGACGTCCCTGCCCTGCCCCTTTTGGAGCCTTGCTATACCAGTATCCTCTCTCTCCCTCTCTCACTTTGCATGCAGCATGCTATGCTCATCTCTTGCATTGAATATCTTTTCTTGCTTGAGCATCCTTTGCATTGATTATCTCCGGTTGTAATCCAAGTGTCATGAGATATGGTTGGTTGGATTGTGTAATGGCTGCACATTAGTCGCCTCATGAGAAAAATATGAAAGCGAGGTGCAGGAATAAATTTTCAGATCAAGCTAGTACTCGTAGTGGTACTATTCAACTTGTGAGCTGTTTTAAATGAATTATTCCAGGATGCTAAAGTTCACAAGCCATTTCTTGGCAGGAAATCATTCAGTGCAGTGCAGCGTCTCAATTTGGAGCACAAAATTCGGGTCCAGATGCTTAAAACAAGGGGGGTTCAGAAGAAGTGACGCCCTATCTTGCCTTGTGGCAGCGAAACGAGGCGAGGCGGTGTATGAAAAGCATGGAAACAAGTCACCAGGCATCATTAGCTCCCTGTTTCCTGCATTTCAGTTCCTGTCCTACATTTTCTTTTCTCTATAATAATATTTTTATGTGAGGATAAGCGGTGGTCCTAATCCTGAGCGGTCTGAAACCGGATTAAAAATGCTGGGGAGGTGACCGAAGGATGGCGTTGGATTCGGGAGTTTCCATCACCCCTCCTCCCCCGTCAGCAGCACAGCACCTCACGCAGCCAGAATACGCATACAGCGTGGGGCCCACATGCCACCATCACAGGCATGGTAGAGTAAGTCAAAAGCTCGTACGTGTCTTGAGCGGTGCACCCAACATGTGCCACTTCGACCATAATATCTCGTGAAAGATGATCACTACTCCAGGTATTAGTAAAATTTACAGTGTCTTCACCTGAAGTTTTCAGTTGCAATGTGGGATGGATGCTCAGCTGCACCGAAAGAGAAGACCTCCATTTCACACGGGTTTTTGAGGTAAAAAAAGGAGGAAGAGGGGTTGGGTTCTTTGATGCCTGCTGCTCGCGTGCTTTTCCTGCTTTGGAGCTGTACTACTTCCTTGTAGGAATATACTCGCCGTTTGGGAACCAACGCTTTCGTGTTGCCACTTTGGGCTAAATTACGTAAAGAACCTCGCCTAAATGCGCTGCCAGCTTTTTTTCACTGAATTCTTTCGCAAGGACGAATTTGAGATCACCGGATTTCTGATTCTGCAATGTACCAAAAGCAGCCGCGTCATCTTCCGGCGCATGTGGGTGGAACGGTTCAATGTTGGCAGCTTGTCCCTATAATTGTCACTTTTAGTACTATAGTTGTCTCGGTGCTGAAAGATCGTCTCGATAACTATAATTGTTACTGGCTCAGATTGCAGGGGATAAGGGAATCTCGTACGACTAATTTCCTCGAAGCGGCGCATCAGATATCTTTGTGAAAGCAAGTGATCACAAACAAGGTAAGCACGACGAGGAGCATATGCATGAGCACAAGGGATTATTCTACTTTTCATTAGGCCGGCTTCGCATAAACGTAGGCCAAACTCGTTTCTTCAACTCCAAGCGGTTACCAACAAAATCTGTCTCCAAAAGAAAGAAAAAAAATTCAAAGTCATGTGAGAAAACGGCCGGAACCAAAGCCCCGGCGTGCTCGCTGCACTGCCAAAATCAGTGCCGATGCATATCGGAAACGTAAAGAAGGTGACGAGTGAGTAGGCGAGGGAGCACTCATATGCAGATGGACTGGCAAAGTTGGTGCCATTCAAAGGCAAGCATCCGCAACAGCAGCAGTGTAAACATACATACGCATCGCCCCCAATTGGTGTCCCGCTTTTGTTTACCGGTCGCAGCTGCTTATTAGGTGATGACTGATGCGTGCCTTTTCTCCAAGCATCTTTCTTTCTGACGGGCATCATTGTGTTGTTTCCTTGTGCATTTTCTCCGTTATTTTCCATGGGCTAGTCCGGTACAGTGATCGAGGAGGAAGCCAAGACATGGACGCTGCTGCGTAAAAGCTGGCGAGTGTTGCCAACCGGACAGAGGAAGGTAGGGGCCGTTTTGGTTTCTCGTCCTTGGACTATTTCAGCCATTGACTATCGTCCAATTCAAACCCTATCAACAGTTTCTGTTTCCACGGACCCTATCAGAGTAGTAGTAGTACTAATCAGTGCTTCGGTGCCAAGAAGTCGATAATAAACCCAACCATTTTAGCGAGCACAATCTCCTGAAAATCTGTTCGTTAAAGATTTAAAAAAGAGAGAAATCTTTGGTCGCTTAGCGGCACCCGTGAGTGAGCCTAGCCTGCCATTACATCGAACAGTAGTACGTGACTTGGCACGGAATCTCGCTTTAATCCATCTGTTCCCTGTGAGCGAGTCTGAAACACATGATCACCCGTCCATGGATCCATGCAGCGCAAAGCTGGTCAACACAAACAATTACTGCCACCACAGCGGATCGACGACCGACTGAGAGCATCCTGTGGAGGAAAGGAAATGATACGAGCGAGAGTGAGTACAAACAGGCACAGACGGCAAGCAAAGTTCAGCGACAGGGACCCCGTTTTGTGTTTGACCTGGAATCAGCTTTTACCAACGCCGAGCCGAATCACTGAACTGAATGCACATCCATCCGTCCATGATCCATCAGATTGATAAGCATCTTGCAGGAACGGCAGCCCACAACGCTAGTGCCTGCTCTGTGCTCTTTTATCAAAAGAAAAGAAAAAAAATAACGCTAGCGCCTGCGTGGAGGAAGGAACTGGCCGTCGACAGCAAGGTCCGAACAGGATTGCAAGCAGTCCGGCGCCGCACGTACGGCCACGCGCGCGCACAAGTCGCAGCAGTGCTCGGACATGGCCGGGTTGTTGTTGCTTGACTGGAAATGCGATTTCCCATCCACGCACAGTTGGTGCACGATCTATCAACGCCGGTGCTCATCATGACGCCGATTTCCGCTTCTTTTTCCATCATGGATGTTGCGTTGGTCATGGGGGTGGGGTGGTTTCTTTTCTTTTCTACACGACGGACGGAATCCATCGGTAAGTGTGATTTGTTGCTGCCGTAGCCTGCTTTGACAGACAAGCTCGGGTTGGGTTTGTTGAGACCTGCTCGCTGTTTCAGAGAGAAAGGGGAGGAGGAGCACATCGTCATAATTTCCGGCCGGGTTAGCTTAGCTTGCTGTGGCAATGTGCGCAGGGCGGCAGCGGGCGGACGGCTCGAGCCGCTGCTGCTCCCCTTGCGCTGCTCCCAACGCTCTGCGTCCGGGTCATGGGCCACCGGGTAAATAAAATGTTGTTACGCGCCGGCGGGGGATTACCGGGACGAACGGACGAAAGGGGAGTATACTAGTACCGTGCGCGTGTTTGTGCTCCCGAAGCCGGCGCTTGTCTCGTTTCTTTCTTATTACTGTACCCGTGTTAGTTAATTAAATCAGAAAAGTGGGCATGCAATGTAGTACGATGCTGGTGCGCGTAATTGCGGCGTGGGACGCCAATGATGCGGGGGATCTTGTCCCGAGCGTGGACCAACCTTAATTGCATCACGGGCCTCTCTACGTGATCGCAGTAATCACAATGATGCGTCTCGTTTACACCTGGATCCCCTCGTGATCGCCTCATATGCTGGTCGGCAACGCGCTCACTTTTGCTCACGGAGCACCGCTCTCCTTTCCACCAAATTCGCACCACACACAACACAACAGAGCTGCCTGCGTAACAGAAGTGGAGCCAAAACTGTTCGTTGGCCAGTGCAACTTGCCAAGCACGACGCAACTGCTGCACCCGAGACAGCCGTACCGCTGCCTCCGCATCACTGCCTTTGATCGCCTGTTCGTACCTGAATATAGGCGGATTAAAATAGTAACAGGCTAGCCTTTGCCCACCCGGCTACGGATCACTACTCCACCGGTAGCAGCAGCTCGCTGTCGCTGTAACCCCTCCTCCTGCTGATCACACAGTCCACAAGCCACTAATCAAACCGGGGACCTAGCCTTAAACTACTCGCCTTTCGCTGCCTGCGACATCAGGACGGACACGCATTGATGCGCGGGCACCCAGTCCATCGACCAACCCAAATGTTAATTCCAGTCGCGCTTCACGCTTGCCGTTTAGGCAGACCAAACCAGAGGCACCATAGCACACGCCCCGGCTGCACGCCATGATAATGACCAAGAGGAAAACTGCTGCCAGCCCACACAAGAAAGTTGAAATTTCAAACTTGACATTGAAAGAAACACTTGATAAATCTGATACAGGTGCAGCAGCATTCATTTACACCAGTCAAAACATACAGCTAGCACGACTCCACTACCTACTTACTGTATATGAGAACACAGTTAACCCATCCAACGACTATCATCAACTTGTATGCAAGGTTAGGCAAGCAGTGTGCAGGCATGGGCTCTCCATCAGCACAAGTGGCTTTGTTCCTCCCTACCTCCTCTGACAACGAGAGGCGCCTGGTGTAAGCAAAGGCACATGGAAAAGCTAAAGCCTACGGCCGTAGCCTCTCCACTGTTACGGAAGCGTAACAAGCGTATGGAGACCAGTATACGTACAGTTCTTAGCGAACCACATGTGAAGGTACACCGGCTCTTTCTCGGCTCCTCGTAGCTCAAGCAAGCCACGGTATGGCTACAGTAGCATCCGTTTGGCTTTGGCCTTGGAGATTCCTTTTTCGTTGCTTGAGTACGGTGTCTTGTGACTTCCGTCGTCTCGTCTCACACCATACAGAATCAGAGATGTCCAAGCAGGTATGCCATCTCACTGTAAAGAATGTTCACCAATCACTGTACCGTGTGGGAAGCCGTATACACATGTGACTGAATATATTCAGCTGGCAAGCGATTTTTTTCCTCCCGATCCTTTTTTCTTGGCTTTCCTTGTGTCCAACGACGTGCAATGAGGTGACTTGCGCTTTTGTTATCAGCAGTACATCGGCAGAGAAGGCCTTCATCTCAAGAAAGCCCTGCCAATGGGGATACAACAACGCACCCGAGAGCTTAACAACAAAACCCTGTAGGTGAATCTACCATCTTATTATAATTAAAGGACGAATGGATGGACCAGTGGGCATCTCTCACAAGCTAAAGCTCACTCACAGCTGGGCTGGGGATAATGTAAACTATTTGCTCCCCCTGCGAAATTGCATCATGACCTCATCATGGCGTCCTAAGAAATCGGGTGCGTGCGCGATGGCCCACCGGCAGCTTACCCAAGATACTTTCACAAGAACGTGGCATTGCTCTAACATAAACGTATGCGTACCATGTAACCTAGAATCTGGTGGTTCGATCATTCAGATGGCGCGCCGTGCACCGTGCTCATTTCAGACAGGCAAATGGAGATTTCGGCAATCTTCGGTTTGAGGCGTGTCCACACGGGTCCTTGTGAGTGGCCCGCGTCAGCTTCAGAGGATTCTTTCTCGCTAGGCAAATGATGATACATCACTTAGGCCATTTGCCATTGCAGTGCTTGGAAAATTCCGTGTGATGTTAGTTTTTTGGACCTACATATGTTGTTAGTCCTAAAAGCAACGGTAAGATACCAGGATTTCGTGAGCAGTTGCACCCTTGCATCAATTCCATCCTATCGCCTCCTCTTTATTTCTTCTCTTTTTCTGGCGTCTCGTTCGAACATCTTCCGCGCCTTTCCGCTATGTTTGTTCACTGATGTCTGCAGGTTCCGGCCCTAGGCACCGTAGCAGAATCACACTTCCTTTTAGAGGACTGGTTTATAGGAAAATCTCCCTGGAAAATGGTATCACGCCTCAGCATCAAATCAGTTGCATCTAGCCATCGCCTTACCTGAGCTGACCTTGATTGCCTGGTCACGACACCTGCCGCCTGCCAGTGCGTGCCTGCGCGAGCGCAGGAAGCCTTGTCCGTCCGGCGTTCTCCCATTCCACCGGCAGGGTTCAGAGCAGCATCTGCATCATCACTTGATCAGTCTTCTGCGTGCAGAGAAAGGGCTGATTTAAAAAGAGAATGAAGTTTGGCCCAAGGAACGCCTAAAGCATCACAGCCAAATCTAACTTCAGATTTGACAGTATAACAAGCAAAGGTTACTGCAAATATAACTGCATGAGGCACCAGTACTGCATTATTAGTAAAAGAACAACAGCATCTCGGTGTATTACTACGTGTAATCGTACAATGCACGGCTGCACCATGCGTCCTTGAGGCAGTACTTTGTATGACTCCGCACGGACAAATCCAGGACGCTTGCTGGAGGTCCTCATATATCATGAACACCAAGATTTCAGTACCAACCAATTGCCTTATGTTCTCGAAAATACAAGTCTACCAGGGAGGCCTAATTAACTGCCTCATAAGTACTGGTAGGTACGGAGAATCATCCAGTTTCCTATTAGGACATTACATCTGAAATGCCTTAAGCACACATCCAAATCCTAGTTAGATCTAAACAAAATATACAACACATGCCAAGTATGAAAGATATCAGCTCGGCACTCAGGCCTTCATACTGATAGTGCATCAGTGAATTCACACGTCACTTTAGCGACAACAAAAGGATGATATGCACGAAAGTCAGCCAGCAAGAGGAAATGTAAATTTAGAAGGCAAAGGTCCAGATGAGCAGGCACTAAACACTGTCTGGGTCTGCATCCAAGTCTCCATTTTCTGCCATGAGCATTCTGTACACTCTCTTAGAACATTTGTGTCCCAACCTTTTACCTTCATTGCCCAGACGGCCTTCCCACTTCAAATTGCTAAGCAAAAGTTCCTTCTCCGTGACCTGTCAGAGACAAGTTAACAACACGTAAGGGCAAATGCCTAAATATTGTGCTCTTCAGAATTAAAGGACAGAACTCACAGTTTTACTGGGATCCATGTATACATTCAAAAGGGATCTCATGCAGCGGTATTCCTTCCAAATAGCAAGAGCATATCTTGCCTGGATACCAGGAATCGCTATTAAAGATTTCAACCTGTCAAATAATACATGCACAGCAGTTCAAGTCAAAGACAGTGTTCATCTACATGGTCTTTCAAATACAATCAGATTTGTAGAATTAGAAACGGTATCAGTTTTCTACTCCAGAATAAGCATAAAGTTCAGCTAGATCTTTACAAACACATTAGTTCCTGCTTCTGAAAAGAAGCTAGAAACTGTAGGCTGCAGATTGATAGGAGGAATCTCACCGATGTAGGAAAGTGTCTGGTTAAATTGAAATTCTATTGGGAAAATTGCAAATACCCACTTTAATTTTAGGGGGTTTTCATATACCCACCTGCAAGTGTTTTTGTTTTAGTCAAACACCTGCAAGTTGCACTTAGTTGGTCAAGATTGCTAAGGGGGTATCTGAAAATTAAGTGCAATTTGTGGGTGTTTGACTAAAACAAAAACACTTGCAGGTGGGTATATGAAACCCCTCCTAAAATTAAAGTGGGTATTTGCAATTTTCCCAATTCTATTCCACTCAAGAAGACGAAGGTGAGAACAGAATTGCAAATGATGACGTTCAAAATTGTGGGTGCATGAGTTTGGGTTTGGGTTAGGTGTTCCATTTTAGTAGAAAGGTCTGATTCCACAAATACTTCTAAGGACAACTTACCAGGTATCCTTCTTGATCAGATTCTTATCAATGAAATTGTCAGGAACAATGGCACCGTTAGCATTCACAGATAGCCATGACAATGGTTTCCTGCAGAATCAGTTAGGATACACATTAAACATATTTTTGGGAATACCAACAACAACGAATAGAACTTACATTACTGCATCAAGTCGGCATCAAAATCATAGGGTCGATGTATTATAGTGCACCACCATTTCAAAGCAATGGAGACTATATTCCAAACTATCTTAGGCAAGGAAATATCAGCGAATATAAACTAGCGTCTACATAAAAAAGCATTATTTAATGTCACATGGAAGAGCTCTGCTATGATAACTGAGGTATTGCGTATTTGTGTCTTTCAATTGAAAAACGGAAACTAAATCTGTGACTTCTTAACCTTATATTTTCATTCGAATTAGCATGCAAAATGAGTCGGTGTAATTAGAAAGCAGATAACATCAGTGGCATGGCACCCAACCACCTTGCATTTAACATCTGTATCCAGAAATGATTCTTGAGTCCATGGGCATCATTATACGGAGACAAAAGATCATGGACCAAACAGATAATTTTCAAGCACATTAGTCTGCTAGCCATATGCACATACCAGTTGTGCTAAAGGCTAAAGGAACTCATAGCCCCATATGTAGTTTTATTTTTACTTCTGAGACCACCGATCAACATTAAAAGTTTTACTGTTTGACCTCAAAAAGATTTAGGGCGTTTTGCTTAATGATGTACAGTGGATCACACATACAACAAGAATGTGAAAATCAACCTTTTCCTAATCTGCTATTATTTCTGATCAATCACAATCTAGCTCATAGTGCTGCAACAAGTTGAGGCATACTTATAATCTTTCAAACAATCATGTTTTACAAAAACTGAAACTAGAAAGCAAGCAAATCAACTAAATATATGGATGAAAAAGAATGACTGAGGTGTCATACACCTTATAGTCTTATAGATTCATCAGTAGCAATAATATTATAATAAACGAAGTTATTCAATCATCAGCGAAGTAGATGCTACTTGCCTGAATTTGCACGTTGCAAGACTAGATGTCAAGCCAACAAGATGCTCAGCAACTTCAGCTTCATCTATGCATTGCCTTGAGTGAACATTAACATAGTGTGTTGCCAGTTTGCATAAAACCTATAAAAAAGCACAGCTGTTACACTTTTCAGGACAAGAAAATAAAATAAAATTTGATATAGTTGAAAGCAGACCTCTTCCACTGGTGGGCGTTTCCAATTGTTTGTTTTGTTTTGATACTCAGAATTTTCACTGACATGAAAAAGAAAAAGGCTGATTTAATTTGACTGGTACAGATAGAGATTACATGTTATAATATGTAAATTACTGAGGATGTCAACAAGCAACCCTTTAGAGCCCCCATCTTTACAAACAATTAGCCACTAAATGATACTATTAAGTATCAACTGAATTATCAAGTGTGATAGTTTGCTGTGCGTGTTTGAGTTGAACTGTTGAAGTATGCAATACAAATTATACAGCACATAAAAACGGGATGCAAACATCATAAAAAAAGTTGTTAGTGGCTCATAAAAGTAAGTGTAAACTCTATTTTAATTGATTCAGGTGAGCATCAGACTATGGAAAAAGAAGCGCAGATGGTGTTACCTCCTACTTGTGTTTTGATGCATTAAAGCAATTCCATGAGATTTTGTAGACAATCAATATAAAAACTAAAAAGTAAATATCAAACAAAAGGTAAATTAAAATTGATAAATCAAGCTTCAAGGAGCTATACCGTTTCTTGATGTGGCTCATCAATTTATTAGTGACGTAGCAAATAGTGAATGTCGGGTATTTGTTACGAACATTTTGAACATGTTCAAAGAATTTCCCATTGTTTACAAGATCACAGAACTCCTCAGCTTGAAGCACAATTGCAATATAAGGCACTTCAGAGATTGAATCTTGGTTCTGCAGAAAAATTATGACAACAGATATATGGCATGGTTACTTTAGGAAAGAGGTAAAAAGTCACAAAGGGATAAAAGTGAACAAAGGAAATATGAATCACTATATCACATACACCGTTAAGACTGGAAAGTTCCTGAGCAATATCATCCGGAACTTCCATCTTCCACCGAATTGATCTTCCAATCTCAAATGGATTCTTAACAACACTGATCTTGAAACCATTCTTTTCCAAACTTGAAAGAAGAAGTCCTGTTCCAAAACAGATCAGTATTAAGTCAGTGAGAGTAGTAACGATCAATTGGTCACTAGATCGGTACACCTATTTGATTCATCAGTAAAACAAACCTCCGATTGAGCCAGTCTCAGCAACACTTGGATCGATCTCAGCGGTAATACATTTTAAAGCATATTTTCCTGATTCCCACTTGTTAACTTCTTTCTCCTTCTTCTTTTTCTCCTTCTGCATTTTAATTATCTAGAAAACAAACAATACGGTACCAATCATCTATCCTGCACACAATTGTATACTATTCTACAAAACAACTTGAGGCAAACCTCTTGTTTTTCCTTTTTTTCTGCAGCCCGTTTGGCTTTCTCCTCCTTTAGCATCTTTGGTACATATAGAATGCAAGAATGCCTCACTTAGATATCACAGTCTGCAGAGGGCAAAATAACTGTTGTTCTCTATCTATATGTTCCTAAGTCATACCTGTCGATTTAACTTTTCCGCTTCATTCTGTTGTTTCTTTGCTCCCTACAATACATATGATGGTCTGTCACTTGACGGTTAACAACCACGTTAAGATATCTACTAGTATTTATCATTATACAAGCAAAACTAGCAGGTTCACTATTTCCTCTTAAAGCAATTCAGCAATATTTGATTCGTCCAGCTTGTATAAAGATCAAATGAGATAATAATAAACTACTAATGTTAACATACCTGGGGGCGTTCTTTCCAGTACCAGCATCAGCACCAGGAGGAGTAGAATCTTCATGAGGCAAATCAGCATGAAGGGGCTGACCATAATTCGTTATGCCTAACAACAACAGAGTCAATCAATGTGATGGACAACCACTTGCGATTTATCTACATTGAAATTATTTGGAACTAGATTACAGCCATTTTGCACATCATATCCCTTTCACAATCTTCAGTTTAAATTCTGCTTACCATCATTTTGGTCTGCTTTATAGCTTGGCGACCCAGCCAACTCCCTGTAAATGGCATCATCTGGCTCATCATCATCACTATCAAGAGATATAGGAGGAGAGGGTCCTGCAAGGAATCGGAAAAGGAGTAATTCCTACCAAGGCCTCGCCAAAAATGATTAAACCTAGTTCTATGGATGGGTTGGAGAACACTAAATTCGCAGGACTCAACAGAAGAAAGGGGGATTCTAGATATTTTACCAGACGATTGCTGAGCCGTCCCAGCAGAAGACGAGCCATGCGCTGCAGGCGGTCGTCTCAAGCGCGGGGAAGTGAATCCCGGGGTCTCAGCGACGACAATGTCGGAGCCGATGGGCTGGGACCTACCCACCTCCGGCGTCTCGGGGACGAGCGAGGGATCCGTGTCATCATCCACCAGGAGAACAGGCTGCATGGGAGCCGACGAAGGCGGACGCCTCGGCGGGGGTGGGGTGTCGTCGAGGTCGATGGGTGCGGGCGCCGAGGCCGCGAGCTGCAGGCGTTTGCTGAGGGGCGGGGAAGTCGAGAAGGCGTCGAGGAAGTCCTGGGAGGAGACGGAGGTGGCGCCGAGGGAGCGCTTGCGGTTGCGGGAGGACGGAGGCGTCACGGCGATCGCGGTGGGGACGACCTTGTCGTCGTCGTCGTCGTCGAGGTCGACGACGATGCGGGCGCGCGAGGACGACATTGCCGGGGGCGGTTGTCGCTGGGTTTGCGCGATTTGGGGGCTTCTTCTCCGCGGAGAATGAGATGTGGATTTTGGATTTTGAACTGCTTGGCGGGTTAGGGCACGCCGGCCGGTTGGTCGGCGTCGGCAGTTCTGCTCTACGCCTCTACGATTGGGGAATACTACTACTTTGCTCGGTTGAGGCGAGCTAGTTTTGGGCTCAATTTGGGCCTCAGCTGCACGCATTCACCTTTGATTTGGGCCGCCCGTTTGCCTGTATTTTGTGTCATTGTGTGAGGAGGCTGTGACTGTGAGCCCAATGATTCGGCTTCCGCATTCACCGGTGTGTGACAGACGTCGATTCGGCGGTGCACCTGCGCCCATTGTTGGCACGTCAATACTTCTTCGAAATCCTAAACCACATCGACAAATGAATTCCCTCCAAAATGGGCAGCGATGGCCACAAGAAAAAGAATTGACCACAGGATCCTTGTCGCCACCTACTGCTCCTGCTCCACCCTCGGCAAGGAGCAGAGCAGATACATGGACGCACGTCAGAACACAACACGCATCACAAGCAACCCTTTCGTGATTGTGGACAGTGAGCACTGACAACTTGAGCAAGCAACCAAGCAGTGGCTGGGGCGGCGGAAGAGAAGATGCCAAACGCCCATGCATGCAATGCACCACGGGATGCAGAGAGAGAGAGCGACACCGGTGCCGAAAGCCCGGGAAAGCCTGCGCCGAGGCCAACGCCCGAGCGGAAAAGGCTGCGCAGCGTCGGGTGCCTCTTGGTGCTGGTTCGCCGGCAGCAGCAGGTCAGAGAGCTCAGGGACGCGTGACGCGTCAGGCTCTGCTGCGAGCGAGCTCCCAAGGCCACGCATGCTGTCGAGCGTCGCGGCTTTTCGGATGCATTGACGATGCGACTATGGCCTATGCGTAGCCCTTTTGATGGCCCCGAGATATGCATTGCCGCCTTCTTCACCAAAGCTGCTCGCCGAAACACATGCCTCGCTTTTTTGTGTGCTCGAACTCGAATGGAAGGTGGAGTTTGGCAATGAAAGTGCGCGATTAATCAATGAATCAGTGGAATATTAACAAATGCCATGGATGTGTTCGAGCAATGTTTTGGGCAGCTTGAGAACGTCTGTGTCACAAAGTTTTACTAGAGGGAATAGTTTTCTATGGTACTGTACTTTTCTTGGGTTTTGATATCAAGAGCTACTGCCTCGATGTCAGCCTCTGGTCAACAGGTCCCCAATGTACCGGTTCTCAAGCTCTGAGCGACCGACGAAAGCACTCAACTGATCTTGACCATTGCCATTGTACGATGCATCGCGCGAGCGCGAGTGAGAAATCATTTTATGAAATTCGTCGGATGCTCATTTTTTTCATATGTTCCTAATCCAAGTCGCTTATTGGAAGCTGCTGGGTTTTGTGAATGGAATAGTAGTAAGCAGAGATTGGTACCCAAACATTGCCATTGGTCAGTGAAGATGAGATCTGCAGAAACTAGCAGTGCCAAGAACAACGAAATGGATGGATAATACTCGACATGGTTGTGGGAAAGGAGCAAAATAATGAATTCAATCAAGCTCTAGCGAACAAGTACATCATCGCTCACGCTACATTGCATACAGGATTTCTTACTTCGATGACCATGAAGAGAAGAAGTGGCCGGTGAAGTTGGACGAGGAAGAGGACGCCCGGTTGGGGTCGGTCACCGTCAGCGACGGCCTGCAGTCGGCGAAGCCCAGCGCCCCCGGGGGACACGCCACGACGCCCAACGGCGGGAGCTTCCGCAGCGCCGACAGCGGCGGCGAGAACCCGCCGCCGCCCTCTTCGTCCTCCTCCTCCTCCGTGATCCCGAACGGCGGCGTGTCCCGGCCGCCCGGCGGCGCCGCGGCCTGCTGGTGGTGGACCTGGCCGCCCAGCTCGTACACCGGGTTGGAGATGTACATGAAGCGGCTGGTGTCGTTGGAGGCCGGGGAGCTCGACCCCGACCGCGACGGCGTGGAGCGGCGCGCCGGGGACCACTTCCACACGGCGGACTCCAGCCTGGGGATGGCGAGGAGGAGGTCCTTGGGGTTGGGCGCGTGCATCACGCCCTGCGCGTAGTAGAACGGCGGCGTGCTGGCGAGCGCCCTGCTTTTGGTTGTGGTCGTCGTGGCCACCGACGACGCGTCGTCGGCGGCAGTGTGCGGCGGGGACGCGGTCGACAGGCCGCCAAGCTTCGTCGTCCCGGACGCGGCGGCGCGGAGGCGCTTGCGCCGGAGGTGGGCGCAGAAGAGGTCCGCGAGGAGGAGCACGAGGATGGTGAGGAAGACGGCCAGGCTCAGCGCCACCGTGACGCTGACCGCCACCGCCAGCCTCGACATGCCGTCGGTGAACATGGCAACCTCTCGCGCCTCGCTCGCTGGCCCGGCTCCGTCCTGCGGGGGAGGAGTGGAGCGGTGCTGCGCCTCGAGCTGAGACAGGCTGTGCGTGCGTGTGCGACGAGCAAGTGGCGCGACCACTGTTTGTTCTGCTCGCACCAAAAGGACAAAGGCTGCTTAAGGACAGGATGCCCTTGATTGTCTAATCTAATCCACCACCCCGTTGATCAACTCACGCTTCCCGAGACGAGTTACTTCCAAAAGCTAGAGCCCGAGTAGGATTAGCGTGCCGGTTGTCTGAAGAAATCATCAACCACAACTTCTCCGAGCCCTTGCAATGGCAAACGGGTCCCAGGCACGCAGGGTTAAAATGTCAGTGGTTACAATGGTGATCGAGCATAGTGTGACAGACAAATCATCATTAGATAATAACGCTGAGCATTGTTCTGTTAATCGGTACCTGATCATTGGAGGTCGAGAAAAGGGAGTGAGTGATTTTTTGGCGGGAAGGCAATGGTCTACACTAACAACAGCTGCGAATCCAAAAGATTCTTAATTTTTGCTCTGGCCGCGCACGAGTAGTTTGCCATCATTTGATATCGAGAGATGTGCACGTATGTGTGTTTGTGGTGTCTTTGTAGCTTTCGCACCGATGCAAGGCACGCCCCGCCGACGTCCCTACAACATGATTGTCATCTGCCAAAAGTCGTAGCCTCCTTGGTCTTGTCAGGTATTCTTGGCCGAAGAAACAGAAGTTTTGTCAAATGGCTCAACTCGAGAAGAATGAACATTTTTGCCGCAATGTCGGATCAAGAGTTGAAGCTGAACCGGATGGTCGGATGGACCGCAAGAGAGTACTCCCTGAGAGCATCTCCAGCTCTTGTAAGTTCATTTATTTAGTAGATATAGAAAATATGAGAAGAAAAAAGGGTTTTAACAGCTTCTTCGTCGTCCTCCTCCTCCTACTACTATTTTTTCGGATGCCGTCCTCGTATCTTGGCAAGTCAATTTTGTCTAGGATGCACGGCACTCTATCCTATGATTAGAGAGAAAAAAATCAAATAATGATATGGCAATCATGCATGTGTTCGGTTTCTTTTGATTTGAGAGAAAAAAAGTAAAATAATAGTGTGGAGGAACTTTCAATATAGAGAGTCCAAATTTTATCTACTTTGTTAGAACAATGTATTGTTTTAAGTGCTTCTATTTTATTACAAAAGAGTAAAAATTGTTAATTTAGAAATTTGGATACAATAGCTGTTTTAGATGCTCTCGGGTTCTATAAGTTTTGCCCGATTTCACAAGGCAACTAGTTTTCCAAACTGAGTTCACCTTCTCTCGCGCGCACCGGGATGTCTCTCCCCATAGGTGGAGTTAAAATAGAACAATGCATCTCTCTTCTTCTCGTGAACCATCGCACCCTTGCTGCCTCTTCATAGCTCAAACCAGTGCGCCCTTCCCTACTTGCCAATGTGACCGTAGCTCATAGATTGTCGTGTCGGCGTCTGTTCTGCCTCGCTTGCTCACAACACACGGTGCCCTACAACCCTAGCCATGGAAGATGCCGACACAAGCTCCGTGGTGGTGGTCATGGTGCCCGGCTCGGAGTCGGAGGAGGAGGACAACACACCTCAACTTGAAGCTGTGTCGGAGCCTGCTCACAAGCGCTGTGGGAATGTGCACACCGCTGACGATTGGAAGCTGCCTTGTTTTGATGCGGGCTGTTTCACGACGTCTACGCGCTCCGAGCACGCATATACAGTCTTGATCACTTCAACTGCGAGATTTTGATTGCTAAGGTTAGTGAGCTTCGCATTGATGGCAAGACCATAATACTACCCTACGCCACGCCGATACGGCAGTCAAGTGCCGTTTCGCGTATCGCGGACGCGTCCGATATGTGAAACGGCACCGGACGGCATGCAGACGTTATGCTCAGTTTGAGAAGGAATTTGAGAAGGGAGAAGCAAATCTGATACAGGAATAAAGAGTTGGAGCCAAGATGTTGCCGTGGTGGTTGCTTATTTACTAGACCACTCAATTCGCCTATTTAAGACTTGTTTTATATTCTAAATTCATCTATCCGAGACATGGTTTATGATTTATTTGAGACTTATTTTGTGTATTAAATGTAAATTATAAACGTATCGTCATATCAGATTAATTTAAAAATGCCGTATCGAATCGACGTATCCGTATCCGATACCGATACACGTATCTAAATCGGCGTGACATAGATACTACCTAAGCACGTCCCCAAAATGCTCGAGATCATCCAAGGTGTATTGTGTGATCTTTTAAGCCAAACCAAATTCTAGTCTGAAAATTGGAAGGAACATGATGAATTGTTAATTTCATAGGGTAGTGAATGATTAATTTTTTAATACAAAATCACATAAATATATATAGAACCATAGAAAAAATAGGGAAATCCAGCAACCCTCCCTCCAAATCAAGTCCACCGACTGTCCTGTCCCTCCAAATCAAGTCCACCAACTTTCCTGTTGTTGTGACAACGACAATCGCTAATGAAGTCATCGCTAGCGTCGCTGAAACCGCCACATGATCCTCGCTACCCGCCCTGCACCACTAGTTGGAAGCCCCAGGATACACCGCATTCTGGGATCATCCGACTACCATTTTTGTCCCACCATTTTCTCGAGCCGACAGTGATTTCGTGCTTTCAATAACTAACTAGTCCATCTCAGCCTCTTACTTATGCACTCATTCCACCTTAACATTATTATGTCATCGCTCCATCTCTTGCAGCACATGATTTCTGATTTTTGCCGTCACGATCCATGTCCTAACAAATATCTTAGTCCGCTTATGCAGCACCTCCATCCAATGTGCTTCTGACATTCGTTTCATTAGGTGGTTATTATATCACACTTCGGTTTCGGTCAAAAAAATATCACACTTCGGTCTTCTTGTAGCAAATCAGCATCTTTCAGTACTCCTTACTAAATCTATTGACACATGATGTCATATTTATGGATAATGGTGTAGTACTGGTACAACGTGCTTGGGGAGTTGAGAATTAGAAAAAAACATTGATGGATTCTACCTCACCATTAATGGTTTGAGATTATCATCATCAAAGGTTACTATAATTTTCTAACGAGTGTTCGTCAATTTATTTATCTGATAATCTACAAGGCTCGCTAGAATGGTAATTTTGAGAGTATGTCTAATGGCCTCTTGTTTTGGGGTGCTAATTGGTCCATTGATCTACCAACGTGTCCAATTAAAATTACGAGTAACAGCACGTCTAGCTTGCAGCATTACGATGCAGAATGTACACAATAAAATTATATTTATCACATGTTTCGAAACAAATATTATTCTAGTCGGAAAAATCATATAAAATAAGAAAAAGTCCAAATTACTCCCTCAAGTATAGACAAAGTCTGAATAATCCTTTAAACCATTGTTTGGTTCAGTTTAACCCTAAGATAGTGATATTGGTTCATTTTACCCTTAATATAATTTATCTTTTTGTTTCTTCTCACATAAGTGGAGTCTTAAGGTAAAATTTTATAGGGTGCTAGAACACTTTGCAACGTATGATAATGAAATTTAACAGTATATTGATATGGTAATACAAAAGTGTATGAAAAATAATGATAAAAATTTAAAAATATAATTTTGGACATGCAATGTGATACCAACTACCATCCATGAAATTTTAACTAAATATTCCACTTGTATATGGAGAAACAAAAAAGATAAGTTAAATTAAGGGGTGAATTGAACTAAATAAACTATTTTGGTGGATAAACTGGACCAAACAATAGTTTAGGTGGTTATCCGGACTTTGACTATACTTGACGAGAGTAATTTGGACTTTGTCCTATAAAATAAAGATGTATTGTTATACTAATTATCTAGTAATCTACTATGCATTATAATTATTTTTAGCAAAAAAAAGAACATAAGTTTAAATTGGTAGCCCAATATTCTATTGCCCTATTGTATTGAATTGTTAGGTTGAACTTGAGCATTACAAATGCCACGAGGCCGTGATAGCAGCCATACATGTTTGCCTCCATGAGCCAGACATGATGGGTGTCCATAGGTTTCAAAACCGTTGAAAATCGGAGTTATCGGTACGGTCGCGAAAAACAAAGTTATCGGTACGATTTGGTTTCTTCGTATGACCGGTTTTCGCTAAAAACCGACTTAGACACTAGCAATAACGGTTTTCGCTCGATTTTTTATAAATCGATCATTTTTCGGCACTGTTTAAAACAGCAGTTTGAACAGTTTTTTTTTAACTATGTGGTTGCCGGCCTGAAAATAGGTCGAATGAATCTGATGGTCGAAAGGGCCCACTAGCTGACAGGTTGAATGGGAAATTTCTTTTAGGGAATGGTTGAATGGGAATTGTAATGGTCATCGTAAAAAAAAGTGAAAGTTGAATGGAAATTGTGCTCGTTAACGGATTTTTTTTCATGAGAATAGCAGCAGCCTGACTCGTTAATGGATTCCTCACATTAAGAGGGGAGAAAGGCCCAAAAGCCCAGTAATTCCGGCAACCATGTTCTGCCTCCGAATCCAATCCGTCGACTTTCCCGGCGCCCCGGCGACGCCCGTCGCCGATGATGTCGGCACCAGCAGCGGCGGCGACGCCGCCACCACATCCGAGCCCCTCTCTCCGCGCTCCAGCCACCCCATCACCTCCACCACGTCCTCCTCCGTATCCCCTCTCGAGCTGCACGGCGCGACCTCTGCTGCCCCCAATCGAAGCCCTACAATCCACCAAACCCGCGGGATCATCCACCTCTACCGTTCGTGCCCCACCACCACCTCCTCGTCCTACGCCTCTGCCGTCGCCGCCACCTCCTCTTCCTCAACCGGCCCTCCCGCTCCGCCGCCCACCTGCGACTCGTTGCTCCCGGTAACTGCTCCTCCTCGGCCTCGTGCTTATGCGCTTGTTTTTGCGACGTGATTTCGCGGTTAAGCTTTCACCTTGTCTCTCGCAGCCGTGGCGCGACACGTGCCTCCTTGTTCTCGCCGTCCCGACCCGCGTCTCGCCAGATGACTTCGTCCGCTTCTGTGGCCCCTACGTTGAGCGCGCCTCCGACATCCGTTTCATCAGGTGAGAACTATCACACTTTGAGTTCCTTAAAGTAAGCTGAACCTTGCTCGGCACATTGAGCAATCAGTTGATACACACTGTTTTGGTGTTGCCTTTAGGGATGATGGGGTGGAGGACCGGTATAGTGTGCTTGTGGAATTTGAGGACCAAAAGAGCGCCGATAGGTTCTACCTGGACGTCAATGGCTGGAGATTCTCATCCTCAGAGGTTGCTGAGGTTTTCAAATGGGTGTCTGCTAATTTTATTTGCTGTTCATATGAGACTGTCATACTGATTTTAGGTTCCTGCTCCACCCTGCAGGGAGAGGTGTGCCATGTTTTGTTTATAGCTTCTGTGCAGTATACACCGTCCACCGAGATTGCCTCGAGTCCACCGGTTGGATCTATTGAGTTACCAACATGCCCTGTTTGCATAGGTGAGGATACTGTTGCTTTGCCTCGCTGCAACACAACGTACGAGCATATGTACATGCTACCATACTTCGGAGTAGAATATTGTGCGTAGTCACTACTGCTTGGTGCACCATTTGGCTTGTTATGTGCTAATTATTTATCTTGTGTGTAAGATGATACATGCCTAAATTCTTTCCCTTTTGCCATTGTGTGTTAATCGATCAGAAAGATTGGACCAAGACATCAGCGGAATTTTGGCAACTACATGCGACCACTCTTTCCAGTGCTCGTGTGTTTCTGTCTGGGTGAATTCATCTTGCCCGGTAATGAATGATTCTTTTTTTCTCCTCTTATTTTCATTTTTTTCTTATCTAGTGCGTCAAACAAATACTAATCTGGCTTGCAGTGATCATGCTTTTCATGTTTGATGTGTAAACTGCATTAGATTTATATCTGAAATACTAAAGCCTTGGTAGTATTATTCAGTCCAGATCAATTTCTGTTTGCATCGTGGTTCTTTTTCTTTCCTTTATTTAGTACTGCATAAATATTTCAACATTTTTATGAGCCTTAGAACTTACCCAAGGGCCTGACACAAGCATAAAAGGCCGTACCCAGTGTTGAGAGCTCCCACACTGTGCGGGGGTCTGTGGAAGGGTATCAGCGGTATATTGAATATTCACTCTGTATCCATGTACAGTATATTCTACAACGAAGCCTCAAAATTGTTTTTTGAATAATGATGACAACCATGCGAGTTTAAAGGACTGACCAGTCCCTACATATTCTTCATTAACAATTATATGTACAGAACTTTCTTGAGCCACTTTTTCATAGTGGACTATTTCAGGTATGCCAGTTTTGTCAGAAGCAGTCTGAAAATTCTACTTGTTCAGTTTGCCAAAACACTGGAAACCTCTGGATTTGTGTGATATGTGGTTTTGTTGGATGTGGAAGGTATGTAAATTTCTGTTGCAATAACTCAGTAGTCACTGGGATATGAAGCACATAAAACATTTAATATGTTATGTTTACTTAATTGCCAAAGTTAAAAGTGTTGTAATGGAAGGTAATACTGAACATGAGAAGTCATTACTACATTATCCATAATGATCTGTGTCATTGGTTTTGATCAGAAGAATTAAGATGAAACATGCAGCTTGACGTTGATTCAATTTCTCTAAATATTAGCCACCGCCTTTGTTGACTTCTGCATTCCAGGTATAAAGAGGGCCATGCAAAACAGCACTGGAAAGACACTGATCACTGCTATTCGCTAGATTTGGAAACACAGCGTGTTTGGGATTATGTTGGGGACAGCTATGTACATCGACTGAATCACTCCAAGACTGATGCAAAGCATGCAAAGTTCAAGTCGAAATGTAAATTCTCTGGTGACGAATGTGTGAACTGCTCGTGCAATGATGACTCAGACATTGGTGGAGCTATATACAGCAGCAAAGCTGAAACGGTTAGAGCTTTGAGTTCATTTGACTAAATTACTGTCTTACCCTGCTGGTAATCTTCATATGCTGTTATTTTCACAATAGATTGTGGATGAGTATAACCGCCTCCTTGCAAGCCAGCTTGAAACTCAGAGAGAGGTGTGTTCCATAAATTATAAGTTTCTCTGCTGCTATTGATTGTATTGAGTTTCTTGTTAATTCAAAATCGTACTTTGTATCTGATGCATTTTTCTTCCTATTTTTTTCTTACAGTATTACGAAGCCCGGTTGTCTGAAGCTAAGCGAGAAAGGGAGCGAGTCGTTTCTGAAGCTGTTGATAAAGCTGTGAATGATAAGCTGCGAGAAATGCACCTTAAGCTTGAAAATCTAATAGCAGAGAAAAAGAAAGTTGCTGATGTAATTTTTTTATCTCATGCATGTTTATCGTATACATTTTGACTCCTTTCATCTGTGTAACTGTAGTCTTCTATCTATGCCTTGTAGATGAATGAGAAACTAACCAGGAACCAAGATGTATGGCGTCAAACACTTAGGGATATAGAGCAAAGGTATCTTTAATTCTTTATTGTTTCTTCAAAGAGAAACTAATATTGTTCTATTGCACATGGATCATGTAATTCAGTTATTACTTGCTATGTATTATCATTTATCAGTATAAAGCTCAGGTCCAATAATGTCTCTTTCTCAATTCTTGTTTTTTTACTAACTTTCCTTTTTTGGGGGGTTTGTTTGATATATGCACTTACAGGGAAAGAGCAGTGTTGCAGTCCAAGGACGAAACGATTCATGATCTAGAAGAACAGGTGCTTGTTGTTTTTATCATTGTTCTGGTAAAAGTATCCCTTGAGTCAATACTAGTACAAGGGCTATCCATTAACATCCCTACTCTTAACTTTGTGCAGATAAAAGATTTTAAATTTTCCATCAAAGTTCAGAAGTCAATAGAGAAGAATGGTGGTGGCCTCAAGGGAGGTACGCTCGTGCCTCTTCCTATGATGTCAGATTCTGGAGGCAAGGGTAAAAGGTCATCAAAGACAAGCAAGAGGAAGAACTAGCTGCTTTGCTTATAGCTTAAAAGAGCTCCAGCACTCTATGATATGCTGCGGCCATATGTTGAGTAGCATTTGAATTCTATGTTCTGTTCGTGACTGAAATGTTTGTAGGTAGTCCATATATTACACAATATGTTCTTAGAGTGCACGTGTGCTTTGCAATGTGATATCATACATTTTTCGGGGAAATATTGAAAAACAATTACACAATACTTTGCCTCAAAAAAAAAAAAATTCACACAATACTTAGTGTGATTTGTATGTTGTGACGAACTACAGTTGGAATATTACATGCCATCTAAATGGATGGCATAGCTGGAATGCAACCGTGGCCCAGAATGCCAATACAAACGACGTGACATTGATCATGTACAGGACTGGATCATCAGAAGATGCGGCACCCTCATCTCTCTCTTCCGTAGGGCCTGAACCAGGAGAGCATCTGCTCCCCTTTGATATCTTGTGAAGGTTGATGTTGCCTAAGTAGCTCTCCATATTGAATGAACTGAACTGACCTGAGTTTGGTATGCATCCTGACAAGTTGTTGTAGGCCACAGAAAACACCTCCAACGAGCACAATTGAGTTAATTGCCATGGTATTGGTCCATTCAGATTGTTGTGTGAGAGGTCCAAGCTTTCTATCTCGTTCATGCCAGCAAAAGCAGCTGGGATTGGACCAGTAAATAAATTGTAAGATAGATTGAGGGACTTGATATGACTCATATTTCCTAGCTCCTAAGGAATTCCTCCATCCAGCATATTTGCGGATAGGTCAATGCCAGACATCAACATGAACAAACTGTGACTATATGTGTAAAGATGCAGCTTGGTAGCAAAGGTAAAGCCTCTCGAGTCATACCTGGTTTCAAAATTGTCTGATATAGTCCGAACGATCAGTTGAAAGACCTGACCGTCTGTATCACCTTTAAAAGCAATATTACCAATGCATGCTGGTAATGAACCTGAAAGTTTGTTGTTCGATAAGTCAATTATCCTCAAGTAACGGAGTTTACACAAATTTGGAGTGATGTTCCCTTCAAACATATTTTTGCCAAGGGAAAGTACCCTGATGTTCTCAAGATACGGTACCCAGTTGAGGTCGCCCATGAACTGATTATATCTGATATCCAAAGCCATAAGACTTGATGCGTTGAACAAGGCACCCGATATGCCACCTGATAAGCAATTCCCAGACAGGTTAAGAAACCGGAGCATCCATGTACCATTACAGTATGGCATACGCCCTGTGAAGTTATTATTTGATAGATCTAAAAGTTGCATTCTTGTCAAGCTACAAATTTGTGGATGGATTTCGCCAGTTAGACGGTTGCCAGCAAGATCCAAGACTCTCAATGAAGAAAGATTCCAAAATGTGGTATACAGTTTACCAGATAGCTTGTTATCATGCAAATCATTGACATTTAGTTTTCCTGACAGATTTCGAGGTATTATTCCCTCGAACTTGTTACCGTCTAGGTACAACTGTGATATGATAGATAAATTACTCATCCCACCAAAAATAAGACCACCGAGCTTGTTGTTTGAAACCTTCAGCACAATTAGCATGGAATTACTAGTGAACATGCAGGATGGCATTTCCCTGAAAGTTTGTTATCTGATATGTCTAGGTATTGCATGACGCTCATTTGGCATAAAGAAGATGGTACTTGTCCAGAAATTATATTATTGGAAACATCCAGAAAAAGCAAACCTGGAAACATCAAACTAATGTTGCCTGGTAGTTGTCCTGCTATGCAGTTCATGGATATGTTGATTGATTGAAGAAAATTTTGGGGATACCATATTGGACCTAATGACCCAGTGAGCGAGTTATTTGCTAGTATATCTAAGGGTGTGTTCGTTTCCAGGTATATAATTTTTAAAGGGTCAAATCAAAGAGAATTTTATCATTTTGGAGTACTAAATAAAGTCTAATCTCGAAACTAATTGCAGACTCCCTATCTAATTCACGAGACGAATCCAACCTCGTAATTATGATGTTATTAGAAGATGTTTACTGTAGCATCACTGTAGCAAAACATAGATTAATTAGGATCATTAGATTCGTCTCGCAAATTAGAGGGGGTCGCGACATAGGTTTTATCATTAAATTAATAAAAGTATCTACTAAATAGTAAGATTCTCTTTAATGTGATGGATATAATTTTTAAAGGGCAGGAAACGAACAGGGCCTAAATCAACCAGTGTTGCTTCCTTTGTGAACAACCAATTGGGCGTCATCCCTAGTAAGTTATTGTCTGACAAATGAAGTACCTCTAAATGGTATTGCGTGCTTAAAAAATGAGGTTCAGCAATAATGTTCTTGTTGATGTCACAACCAGAGAGTATTAATTGCTTCAGCTGGAATGGTGGTGTCCATCCGGGGTTAGGGCATCTACAACGCGGCTTTAATTGTCGTCTGTATGTCATCATTTTTGCAAAAAAGACCTCGGCAGGCACAAGCGACGGCAGGGTCGTCGTCTCGCGAAGAGACGACCTTGGCTCGTGCTCCCAGGCTGAAGGCCAGACTTCGACGCGCGTTGTAGAAGCCGGCTCCGTCTTCTCTGGATCAAGTGTGAATGTGGCTCCCGCGCAGCTTTCCCGCGCTGGCCGACTCGAGCAACGCCAAGCAAGAGGCCAAAGCTCTGCGCGCGAGACGCCGAGGCGGGCCGCACTCGCCGACGAGCTCCACGCTGCAGGACGCTGAGGGGGAAGCTAGAGGATGACCTCGCCAAAAACTCCGGCCACGGGACGCCAAGGCGGAGCGCGCACGTGCTGCGCTCGCCGACGAGCTTCACGCCGCGGGACGCCGAGGCGCAGGCTGGAGCGATGGTGATGGCGCTGCAGAATCCTCCTCCACTCTAGTGTTCTACTATCTCTTCCCAGGTTCTTCCTTGCTCCCGGCCGAACCGATTGGGTTGGATTGAGCTGCCTCGGCTTCAATTTCAGAACGATTTCAGTGCCGGCCAGCAGCAGAACGGGTTCTTCCCTGCTCTCGGCCAGGAGCAGAACCCGTTCACGTGCACAAGTTTTATCGATTTTTTTCTTTTTTTCCTTTCTCTTTGTTGATCTTATTGACGTACTCCTATGTAACAAAAAACCTCATAAAAATATTCAAATGGCATACAAATAGCATTTATCTAATACAATATTTTTTAAAATGACATACACTACGAACAAGCAACAAAATGATATATAAAGATGTTATTCATGATTGATCATAGAGACTTATGCAAAGCATTAAACGATCAAATAGACAATTGTCGTCTATGGGTTGTATGAGCTGTCTATTTAACTGTTTGTGTTGTTGTTTTCCAAAACTTGCAGACATGCAGCCGTCTGTGGGTTGAAGATGCCCTTATTGATATCAAGAACTAAATTGGCATTGTATGAAAAGTTTATCTCTTGGAGTTTTGTGAGTTTTATCAGCCAAATAAAAGAAAGCCTACCACTCAAATTATTTCTGGAGAAATGAAGGGCCTTGAGTGACAAAGACAAATTAGAAGCTTGATTTATAGGAATTGGTCCTTCCAGGAAATTTTTTGACAGATCTAACCGTTCGATATATGGAAGTGAAAACAAGAATGATGATAGGTTTCCGCTGAACTGATTTGAGCTCAGATACAATTCTCGCAAGTTTGGAAGATATCCGAATACTGCAAAAAATAAAGAAAACTTGTTAAACTTATAGACCAGTATACGATTGTTTTTCATAATATATGTACTAGGAAAATGCTCGTTCTTGTACCTTGTTTATTTGGAAGAACCCCACTCATGAGATTGTTACGGAGATCTAGGACTTCAAGTGGAACTGGTTCCGAAGATGCACTTATAGAGATACGTCCTTGATAAAAATTATAGGAGAGATCTAGGATCTTAAGGTTAGGAAGTGAAAATAATGGCGTTGGAAGGCTTCCATTGAATTCGTTGTAGCTCAGATACAATGCCCTAGTGTTTCTGAGAGCTGCAATGCATATACTAAAATATTAACTTACCAAGTACTATAATATTAAACGGCATGTACTAAAATGAAGTCAAACCCGGTGTGTAGTTTACCTGTAACAGGAATAGTTCCACTGATGCCGTTATAATTGAGATTTAATACTTCAAGTGCGATCGGTCCCGATGATGAATTAATTGGAATCCTTCCTATATGAACGAATTATCTGAGAGATCCAGAATCTTGAGACGAGGAAGTGTAAATAGCGACCCCGGGAGGCTTCCACTGAGTTCATTTCCACTCAAATTCAATTCTCGCAAGTTTGTAAGAGAATTAAAAGCTGTAAAACATGGTCATTTCATAAAATTACAAATAACACCAAGCTAAACATTGATGGAATTTTAACGTGAACCTTAGTTGCGGTTGTAGTGATTAGTGAGCCGAATAAACTTTTGTACCTGAAGGTGGAAGACCACCAGATATGTTATTGAGGTTGTTGAGGACCAAGACTTCAAGTGAAACAAATTTACTAATAAATGGCAGGTAACTCCCTCCCAACCCATTGCCACTGAGGTTGAGATATTTAAGCTTGGTTAGTCCAAGTGGGCCTGCAGGTTGATGTTAATATTTCTTTGAGCTACGACCACTACAGGAAATCATAAGCTGTCAGGTCAATGGAAATGGAAGCTGAAGCGTGAACATACCTTCCAAGCTTATCAAACTGGGAGAATTCCATGATAAATATAGGAACTCAAGCTCATGGAATACAGAAAAGACCGTGAAGTTTAAGTGCCATCTATCACCTGCAGCTGGCACGCTCGAAGGGCAATAGAGAAAAGAGAGGTCAAGACGGGATATTCGCTTGGTGCCGTTGTCGCACACCACGCGTTCCCAGGAGCAGCAGTCGTCACCTCGTCCCCCATGAATCAGGCAGGAACTGGGCGTGCACGCTGATCAGAGAAGATTTGATATCCATTAAAGCAGCTCTCTCTTCCACGAAGCAGCCATATGCGGGCATGTAAATCATGGAACGCAAAACGCATAGGAGAAGGGACAACCATAATCTCCATGACATGTAGCTGCGCATCCCTGCTCCGGAGAGTTAGAGAGGATAAGTGTTTGAGTATGAGGAGAGTGACCACGCATTGGTGCACGACATGGCCGCTGGTCATACTGTCAAAGCGAGTTTACTTGGACCATTGACTTTGATCAATCAGCATCAATAACCTGTTGGCTAAAAATGCGCCCTTCTGGCCCCGTTGGTATAGCACTCGCAGCAGGGATACTGACTACTTGGAGCACAGGCGGATTGGTAACCGAACTGGTGATGCGCAGTCGGACAGCGCCTCGCAGAAGACCACCATGCGGACACGGGCCTCTTCACTGCCGACATACGCACACTCCGACTGCCCGACACCGTGTGCAGAGCCAACGAACACAATCGAGGAAAAAACCTGTGGAGACGGAGACTTGCGTCGAACACAATCACACAAAATTTCAGGGTTTGATATGTGCTCTGCTCTGACATGGTTGAGCGGCGATGGCACAGGCGCGAGTTGTGCAGGGCCGACGAAGCCTGTGCGGGGATATTATCTTCCACAGCAAGACTCCGATCGCTAGAAAAACATGTCCCAGCAACGGCGACGGCGGCCGTCGGCGAACAAGAAGCGGCGTCGTCGTGTGAGCAGAGCAGAGCAAAGGGGACCGGGCGTGATCCAGGGGAGTTTCTGCAAAAAGTTGGATCACGACGCCGGCGACAGCCACCAGATCATGGGAACGGATAATTTGTTTCTCGTTGACGTGCTTCAAGTTCCGACTGATTCGTCAAAGGACGACAGCGGGGGCGGCGAGGACGCAGGCGCGAGGCTGACCCGGAAGTTGGATGCCCCTCGAGGTCCGCCACAGTACGACGCCACCGTCTCGCGTTTGCCGCTCTTTATCCCCGCTGAACACATTGCTCGACATGGCTGCGCCTCCATGGGGTGCGGTGGACCTCTGCTGCTGCGAGGATGCACAGGAGGCAGGAGCGCGGCCAGACAGGTCATCCGCGGCAGCGCTGTTCAGTTGAGAGTTTCGGGCTTCAGAATTTTACACAGCAGTGTTTCAGACATTTTTTTACATTATGCGAATTGTTATTTCGGTGCCCTGATGCCTTGCCATTGTCAAATTTCATCCTTGGCCTGTTTATGGACACACGCGGAAAAAGAAACTTATCGCAACCGTCGAAGAAAATGATGGGCGATTGCATCACCAGTTTGTTCAGTCTGACGGCGACAGTATCAGGATTGGAGACACCCAGGAAAAATAAATGTTGCGTAGTACTAATTAAGCTTGGACTATTTTGTCCAGTGGTCGCCCGCTCGTAGCAAACCTGAACGCATGACCGGCTCTTGATGGCCGATGGCGCCAGCATAGACCTGAACTCAGCGCCGATGTGTTCGTTGTAACTCCTCTCACCAATGCTCACCTCAAATGCCCAACCACTTTGTATACTAATCATTCCGCAGCTGTAGCCGCATTAGTTTTCTTCATGGGAGGTGCTGACCCAGGCCTTGATTTTGACGGGCTGCCGTGATCCCGCCGGGGTTTGCCCAAGCGCTGCCAGTTCCATGCCATTGGTTGGCTCGCATCAGACAAGTTCCAGCGGTGCTGTACTGTTTAGCAGCCATACTATTTTGCATGCTCGCCGACGCATCCAGCTTACGCTCGGCACTGCCATTATATCTGCAGACAAGTGCTCCCACTAGAACTGTTAAAGATTGGTTTAGATTTCAGACAAGTGGTTGAAGAAGATAACGATTTTTTCCCAATCTACGATATCATATTCAAGCTGAACTGTTTGCTTGACGTTTCTTTCTTCAGGCAAGCTACGCGGCTGCAGCAGCACAAGTGGAGTGCTATTTAAACTACGAACGGTCACGGAATATGTTGTTATCGGCACGAGCAGACAAGCAGAGCTAGCCACCTCTGCACCCTTGTAGCATTCGACGGAATTTGGCCATATCCAAACAGTTTATCCGTCGTGTTTACAGCTTAGTTTACCAGGCGTTGTGTCATAATTCTTGTCACGTAGTACTCGTTTTGCTTGACGTTTCTTTCTTCAGGCAAGCTACGATATCCTATTCAAGCTGAACTGTTTTGCTTGACGTTTCTTTCTTCAGGCAAGCTACTAGCGGCTGCAGCACAAGTGGAGTGCTAGTTAAACTACGAATGGCCACCGAATACGTCGTCGTCGCCACGAGCAGAGGCACGAGCAGAGGAGCAGAGCTTGCCACCTCTGCACCCTTGTAGGATTCGACGGAATTTGGCCATATCCAAACAGTTTATCCGTCGTGTTTACAGCTTAGTTTACTAGGCGTTGTGTCATGATTCTTGTCACGTAGTACTCGTTGTCAATACTATCTTTTTTTCTGAACGCGGAAGGGTACAAGGATCTTGCGTGAGAACGGAGAACCCGCAACTTGTCCTCCGATTGATCAGATCTCAGCGTTCAGAGAGCGAACGAGTTCACGAGACTGTTGACTGAGAACAAAAATTCTGCAACCGTTCGAGCAAACTATCCTTCTGCACGTACTGTATTCATTGGATTAGCAGAATCCATTGCTGTTAGCACCACATCTCGGGCAAGTGACTCTTGAACCCGTGTCTCTGTCGTGCAGTATCAATCAGCACGGGCTTGCTTGCCGTATCAACTTGTCGATGCACATGCCGCCGGACTCGAGATTCGTTATCGGTTTGTCTCGATTTGGATAAGGCCGTTTTACACTGCCAATTCACGCAGGTTTGTTCGCCGTGGACGAATCAATCGGCAACCTAAGCCGCCGATAACTCAAAAAATTCCAGATTTTACGGAGAGCGCCAGCGAAAAATCCCGTCCCGGCTTGGAGCCGGCCGATCGCGAAGAGCGGAGCGGATAGGCTAGAACGCAGGAACAAGGCGACGGTCATTGACTTCTACGCCCACATCCCCCTCCCAATCGGATCCGTCCGTGGTCCCCTATAAACTCTCCGTCTCCATCGCCGGGGGTCCAGCTCCCAACTGCCACCGATTTGTTTGACGCCGTTCTCCTCTTCCCTTCCCACTCGCTGCTCCCACCCATCTCCTGCTGCTTCGCTGCGCGTCCGCTCCGGCTAGATCATGGCGGGGGACGGGGAGGAGGTGTACGTGGCGGCCATCGACCAGGGCACCACCAGCACAAGGTTCATCATCTACGACCGCCACGCCAAGCCCGTCGCATCGCACCAGCTCGAGTTCAAGCAGCACTACCCAGAGGCAGGGTGAGTCGAACTTTGTTCGCTGGGGTCGGAGATGGTCTCAGTAACATGGTTTAAGGATTGTGGTGTGATCTGTGGGCTGGTTTCTGAGGATCGTTGGATTCTGAATGATTGATTGACTCGGGTGATTAGAAAATTGTTAGTATAAAGATGTGTTAGCTTAGTGGTTGTTATGCTTTGGTTCAGAAGTTCTGCTAAGTTCTGTATCAGTCACATATTTGCCAACTATATACTGCACGTAGATGACTTGTTGCTAAATAACTGAGTATGCAATTCAAATAAGGGTAATGTCTTGTGCTTTTATACAGATAAATGGATTTATATGCCACAAACTGAGTATAGGAGCATGAAAGTTAAATTAATCATATTTTCACCCAAGAAGTACTGAACAGATCTCCATGAGGGATTTAATTCTCCTGTTTTACACCAATTTGGTTCATTTTCAGTTAGACACTTTTGCTTTGACTTCTCATTCTCGTGTTCATGCAAAATTGTCTAACCAACTGACCTTAACTTTGTTGCCATATCACCTATAATTATCTTCATAAACTCTCAGGGGTGTTGATTTTTGAACAACCAGCTTCATTTTTAATTGATATCAGCAATAATGTCATATTTGTTAGGAATATAATGTAGTGTGTTTATTTCATTTCGTCCTAATGCGATTTTTGAAGAGTGGTCACTACCATTCTGAGACATGCTTTGCGCTGTGAGGTTTTGCCACCATAGTGAACTATGGCTTAGACTGATACTAAATTGTTTGGTTATACTAATTGTAGTCCATACTGTGTGGTTATAATTTGGCAAATTTCATATTGTATTTTTTTTCTGGAGCTCAATTTTCATTTAGTTGACGACCTCTGGTCTCTTTCTGAATTATTAGTTGGGTTGAGCATGATCCTATGGAGATTATAGAGACTGTGAAGATGTGTATGGCAAAAGCAGTTGACAAAGCCACTGCTGATGGGTGTAATGTCAACGCTGATTTGAAGGCAATTGGGATCACGAATCAGAGGGAAACCACTGTTATGTGGAGTAAATCCACTGGCCTTCCACTCTACAATGCTATTGTGTGGATGGATGCTCGTACAAGCCCTGTTTGCAGGTCTTCTTTTTGTCCATCCGTCGTTTCCTGTTAAACTTTTGATGTTGTAAGTGTATTCATTATGCTTCAATTGTCCAGGAGATTGGAAAGTGAGTTATCAGGTGGTAGAACCCACTTTGTGGAGACATGTGGCTTGCCAATTAGTACCTATTTCAGTGCCCTGAAATTATTATGGCTTATGGAAAATGTGGATGCCATCAAGGATGCAGTTCAGACCGGTGATGCCTCATTTGGCACAATTGATACCTGGTTAATCTGGAACCTTACCGGAGGTGTTGGTGGTGGGCAGCATGTCACAGACTGCTCAAACGCATCCCGTACGATGCTTATGAATCTAAAGACGCTTGATTGGGACAAGCCGACACTCGATCAGTTAGGGATTCCTGACGTGATTTTGCCAAGGATTATTAGTAATTCGGAAGAAATTGGTGTAGTCACCAGTGGATTTCCCTTGGCAGGTATTCCCATCTCTGGGTGCCTAGGAGATCAGCATGCTGCAATGCTTGGGCAGCTCTGCCAGAAGGGTGAAGCGAAAAGCACATATGGAACTGGTGCCTTCATTCTTCTCAACACAGGGGAGGAGGTGACCCAGTCCTCCCATGGTCTTCTTAGCACCATTGCGTACAAGCTTGGCCCGAGCGCACCCACAAATTATGCTCTTGAAGGTTCCATTGCAATTGCTGGTGCAGCAGTTCAATGGTTGAGGGACAGCCTTGGAATCATTCAGACAGCAGCTGAGATTGAGAAATTAGCTGAAACTGTGCAGGATTCTGGTGGGGTATACTTTGTTCCAGCATTCAACGGGTTATTTGCACCATGGTGGAGGGATGATGCAAGGGGTATCTGCATAGGAATCACAAGATTCACGAATAAAGGACACATTGCTCGAGCAGTGCTGGAGAGTATGTGCTTTCAGGTTAATGATGTACTCAGCTCCATGCACAAGGATGCTGGAGAAGCAGGAGAAGCGAAGAGCGCAGAAGGAGAGTTTTTATTGCGAGTTGATGGCGGCGCTACTGTTAATAATCTCCTCATGCAGATCCAGGTAAAAGGAAAAAAGAAAACTTCTTCCCAGCAGTTATACCAAAAAAAAAACAACATTTTTTTTAACTTGCAGCTTGTTTCATGGATATTTTGTTTCTATGAATGACTGGATAGGATCAAGCAACGTCATAAACAAGAAAATTCCAATTACCATCGATAGAAAAAATATTATCACCTAAAAAAATCATGCTTTTCTAGCTGGGTTTTGTCTGCTAAAAATGAACAAATGCTATATGTTGTTTTTTCCTGCTCCTCTTTCCATAGGATTCGTGAATTTCACTTATCATGTCTTATGGAGAAGGAATGACCAGCCATAGAATTGTTGGACTAAAACCACAATGAAATTCTGCACTAGCTTCATCTGTAAATGGAACTTTTACCCGGCATCCTCCTATATTACTTTGCACATTGATCCTTCGGAAGGCAGCTTTCAATTGAACAGATTTTGAAAGTAGTAGAAGGCGTGAGATTCTCCACAAGCACTTTTCATTGCATTGTAAATGATTTGATTTTTTTATGTAATTCTACTTATATGGTTTGTAATTTTGATGACTAGCAATAGACGTGCCTGAACCGTGACCCTTTTTTCTTGCTTGCTTACCCTTAACTCCACCTTTTGTCCTGTGTTCCTTTTGGGTCTCTCCTATTCGTGTTTCCTATGGTTTCATCTGTAGCCTACCCCAACTTGCTTGGGATAACAGGCTATGTTGTTATTGCAAGTAAAAATGAAGGCGGAGGGTGGCTAAATATTCTTCTTTGAAATTGTTTGTACAAGTTCTGATTTGTTATCTTACAAGGTATGCACCTACATGCAGGCTGATTTATTAGGTAGTCCTGTTGTCAGACCAGCTGACACAGAGACAACAGCACTTGGCGCTGCTTATGCAGCTGGATTAGCTATTGGAATCTGGACAAAGGAACAAGTGTTTGCAGGTTTGCACAAGGAGAATACAACAGTCTTCCGCCCAAAGGTGGATGAGACCCATAGGAAGAAGAGGGCTGATTCATGGTACAAGGCTGTTTCAAGATCATTCGATCTTGCTGATCTTTCGCTGTAAATTTATCTTATTTCATGCCTTGTTCAGCCAGTCAGTGATCCCATTGATTGTCTGTGTATCTGTTTTCAGCATCTGCCTGTGAATAAATTGGTCTCCGTCAAGACTATTTTTACTGTTTTGTACTGAAAAATAGAAACATGAGTACAGGAATATCCCAATTTTTCAGCTGGAATTGTTTTTGAAATATGTATGTTGACAGAGAAGTTCAATTTCCCGACTGTAACCTTGCTAGAGGTCATTGTTGATAGTGCCATGTTCTGGGTAGTAAAATGTTCTACTAATATTGCCATCTTTTATCGTGTATATATAGTGTTCAGTAAGTAATGATACCTTCCAAACAACAGTAGTTAATTTATGCAGAAAACTGGATTCTTGAATGACCAACACAACAGAAGCAACATCTGTGAAGTTGCAGCTGGCAAGGTTGCTTATCAGGCTTTTAGAATATCTTTTGATGGCACGTATTTGTACCATTTATCTCTTAGCTGAGGTCATTGTTTGCACAGCTGATTCTGTCTGATGATAGAAAAAATCGCATCTTATTCTACGAGATATCAAATCCGAGTCATGCACCTCATGCTTGACCTGAGCAGCTATGCAAACAATGACCTGATGTTGTAGGTTTGATGTTGCAACTCATACGATCATTAGGTAGGTTTGATGTTGCCTACCCATTGTGATTGTGTTGATATGGACTTTAGTAATTTACTAAAAAAATAATACCATGTCGCACAATGGGTGAGTAATTTACGAAAACAATACTGTGCTGCACAAATACATACTATTTGTGACTCTGATCCATCAATATCTCAGTAGGCACTATACAACAACATTTTTTTTATAACAACTATACAACAACATTTTTTTTTATAACAACTATACAACAACATTGATCTTCTGGAGTAGCATCACTTATAAGCATTGATTTTTCGTCTTTGTGCTCAAGGTCCATTTTACATAATCCATTTATGTCACAATAGAAGTAGGTACGTACTCCATTATGACAGCAATTTTATAACATTTATGATATTTCTCACGGTACAATGTGCCATTCTCTGGCATGAGTACATAAGCAGAGGACATTTCAGTTGATGCACTGAAGGCTAAACAAAGGATCGCAGAGTGGTGACTGGAAAACATAGCACTGACATCGAGAGGAACAAGACTATTATTGTTTGGTAGTCCTGATTTTGCTGTAGCGAGAAGTGGGAACTTCAGCAAAGCATCGCTCGGCTGCATGAAGGAGGAATGCGGGGAGGCCCCCGAAAACGTGGCCGGTGAAGTATCCCTTCTCTTCGCCAGCTCCGGCGGCGCTCACGCCGCCTGCTGCCAATTACAAATCAAGCCACTTCGCTGATCAGAGAAGTTGAAATATTTTGCGATGAAATGAAAGAGGTACTCACTGTTAACAGCCTGCAGTGGCGTTTCCATCTTTTCTCTCTCCCTATTCTGGGTATTTTCGGACGATACCAAGGCAACTGCTGTTGGGACGAGGCCGTGAGTGGCCAGCAGAAGAACTGCGAGGAAGACGGAAACTTTGGCAGCCATGAAAGGTTGTCTGGGTTGCTCTGGTGGTCAGTGAGACGAGCAGAGTCGATAGGTTTTATAACTCACACTCTGACAGCTTGCGGAAGTACGGACCAAATGACCTCAAAAAATAAAAAGAAAACAAAACAAATGGCTATACTGACCGAACTTCTTGATTGGATATCTAGTTTATCAGTTGCTGTGCCTACAAGATATCTCGTCGATTAGATCACCGTTGCACACGTTCACATCACATGGAGAAATTGGATATGGCTCTTTGGCCGGAAAGTTCCCACTTGTATCTGTATTAGCCAACAAGTTTTTTTTTAAACGCTCAATCTAAAAGCTATTAGGGACAATTTTTCTTCCTTCGTCTAATGACACTTTAAATTGGATCACATCAACATTTAAAGCCACAATAATGTTGCTTAGGACCTATAACTTGGAGATGTTCCTTAACTTTATGCTTTTGATCATTATTTGAAGGAATTTAGATAAAACCCTATAAACAAACTCTAAAGATACTGTTTGTATGTATTACAGTCATGATACAACCATCATCCTCGTAACTCTATATATTTTAATGATGTTATATATGTATAATGATGAATTGATGATTCACTAACCAACGTGGATTCACATAATCTAGTCCTGCCTCTAAAGAGATTGTTGGATGTATGATAAGCAAGATACAAATATATTGTTGCATCTATGAGAATCCAGAATGTACGTGTTTCAACTTCTTTTTGGCCCCTTTAGCACTCACACGTGTTATGACGCTAATAAGTTGAGACGGAGGTATATGAATCTTTAGAAAAGACATGGGAGTGCATCAATTGAACTACATCTTAGTTTCAGTGAAAAAATTAACTTAAAACATGTATATATGCATAACCTTAAAAAAAACATGCACATAGGCAATTTCTGACATCACATGGATGACAATGTGAATTTAAGAATTGACGTCTAAATTAAGAAAAAGGTCCTTTGTATAGCACCGCCCCGGAGATCACCACTCTCACAAAAAAAAGTACTATATGGAAACTTTAATACTAAGTACTCCCTCCCTTACGTTTTTGTTGTCGTTCCCGACCGGTTTGTGAAAATTAAGGAAACAGCGAATTGACCATTTTACCCCCGATTTGTTTCTTCCTCGCTTCCGCATCTCGCCGCACGCGGCACGGCAGCTGCCGTTGCGCCTCCGCACCACCCCTCTGCAGCACCCCCGGTGTCTCGCCGGCGCACCACCGCCCGGCGAATCGCTGCCGCACCTCGTCGCCGGGTCTCGTCGTTGCACCTCCCCAACCCTCGTTCCTCATCATTGGCCCACAAAAAAATTCGATCCAGATTAGGGCCCTCAAGAATGGCGGCGGCCGGAGTGGGAGGTGATGGTGGCCAGAGTCCATGCCTCTCACCAGGACGAGGGTGTGAGGGGATGGTGGCCGGAGTCCATGCGTCTCACAAGGACGAGGGTGGGAGGGAGGAGCAGTCCAAGCTTAATCATCGATGGGGAGCTCACGTCGCGAAGCACAAGAACACGGCGAAGATTACTGCAGCAGGGAGAGAGGGCGGACCCATGGGTGGTTGCGACCGCGATGAAGGACTGCATCCCGACTCCCATGCGTCATCACGGTCGCACGTCAAAGGCAGTGACAAGACCAAGCACCACCAAGCTAATCTCTCATGCTCCACCGTTCAAGAGCTCGGGATCCTCGTCGACACTAGCAAAATCATACTCACCTCAGTCGTTCAGGTTATTGAACGCTCACCTTCCATGTCAATTTCATCATACCCAACTACTGTAGTACTTCAATTTTGTTGTGTAAATGTTGATGGTCCACTGGTGGACTCTTTTGGGTTCAACTGACAGCACACCATACTATACTCTTTCTGGGATGATCCACTGATGGACTTTCTGGTGGAGTATTTTGTAGCTATAGATAAAATTATCATATGATGGGTATGATGTTGTATGACCTGTCAACCTGGAACAATTTTATAACTATAGATAAAAGGTCTGATTTACCTATTCATATTTGGGGCCTTGATGCCATCTACTGAGTATTATGGACTGATTCATACTTACGGAACTGAGCTGATTCCATGCAATTGGGTGTTCAATTTTCACTGATTTACCAAATTAGGCTTCGTTTCTAATCTTTTATATTCTCTAGTGGTTTTCAATACCTAGCAGTACTTGAATTTCTGAATCAGTATGAAACAAACATAGGCAATCTAGATGCAGGACCATTAATTTTCTGGTGTTTATCAATTACCTAAATTAATGTGTTGCTGTGAGAACAGTATGAGGAATTTCAAACCAGTTACCTAAATTATGTTTGTGATTCATGTGTTGGATTTATTGGTCATTGTGGTGGATGACGAACTAGTGACATGTGCTTAGCCAAATATTGATAAATGATTTCTGAATTTCTGAACCTGCAGAAATATTAATCTCATGGCTTCTGATTTCATTTGGCTACCAATTTCTTGCATCAGCTATGTTACATTCAATGGACCAGTAACTAGTTTTTTTATACTGAATTATACCAGAGGAGATTACAAAATTTTATATCTGGTTGTCAACTTGGACCTTTGTTACAACCATCACTAGTTTAACTGTTGAGAAATCTGTTTCACTTGTGCATCAATCTTGTTTAACTTGTACATGAATCTGAATAACTTGAGAAATCTGTTCTTATTGGTTTGTTTGTCCTCTTGTCTGACCAATTTGGTCAATATTAGTCAGAGATGCATGGACTGATAGTGGGATGATATTGTGACTGACCAATTTAGTCAATAGGATGTAATAGAATTTGGTCAATAGCACGATTAACGACAATCATAACAGAATTTATAATACATCCTCTTGTCTGACCAATTTGGTCAATATTGTGACTGATAGTGGGATTTATATATCTGTAAGATGATCTCGATTGAATGAATGATTGGTGCACTAGATAGTAATGATGTCTGATGCTTTGATATTTGAAATCTCACTCAGTTTGTCTGTTCTCTCTGTTTATAGCGCATGCCATCTAGCACTAGTATGGGTTTAGATGCAGTTGGATACATGTATCGTTCCACCTAGGTTCAGTTTTGCATTCCACATTATTGCAAGTGATCTGCATCTTATGTCATGTTAGATTACTATCTGCTAGACACAGTGGATTGGATCTCATATTTTCTTATTCAATCTTTATGTCAAAAACTTTCTCCTATAGTAATTACTATCAACTCTTCTACTTGTTGATCCTACCATGATTACTCCAGCAGAGATTGCCACCGGAGCTCGTCGATAGAGTACACCAGATACTCAATGCAGTTGTCGTCTATAATTTCCCCATTCGGCCATCTCCTGACACGCATGATCGAAGAACGAGCAGAACCAGAATTGAGCGCTAGTAACTCCGGACCCGTGCTTGCTCCGGCCTGGTCTCCCTTGAGCAACAGGGAAGCACCCTCAAACATGCCAAGAACGTCATCTATATGTTCTCCCGGGTTGGTTTCTGTTTGACAAATTTTCTAGTCCACCTAGTGTATATTGCTTGAAATCACACCTTGTGCACAACTTTACATGAACAAATAAGTAGGAACAGATAGCATAGTTTTAACTTGAAGCTGGCTTCTTGTCGGCCTACATAACTTGCTTGATAAAGAGCTTAGTGTGCTCAAAGCTTGTTCAGAGCTGCTGCAGTTGAGTTTATTGTACAATGATTTTTTTCTAAACATCGATGCTTTTTTTAAGCTCAAGCACAACGGTTTGTTTTATTCTTACATTTTTACTATTATAATGCTTCTCAGGGCTATGCAAGAAGGACAAAGGTCTAAGAAGAGAAAGTCACCTTATTCAAACAATATCATGTTCAGATCTCCGTTGAGCAAGATGATGTTGTCTCCAAGGCTAGGAACACCATATGGCTCTTCTCCTAGGTTCAGATCTTCTCCTTCCAGTAGGATGGTGCTATCACCAAGGCTATGGGTGAGGTCCCTTTCATCAAGTCAACAGGCATCAAGTTCAGCTACAATCAGTACAAATCGAAGAGGGTTAGCAGAGTTTGATCTGAATGTTCCAATATGCAGTGAATCTGAGGAAGAAGTGCATCTGATGAATCAAGTTCAGCTCGCAGAACAAGTGAATGCACACCGCAAAGAGGTTCCCAAGAGCACAAAGAAAGCTGTATTTGATTTCTTGCTAGCAAAATTCAAGAATGGTGAACTGGGAGGGCATGAAACAGGAGAAGCATCGGCAAAATTCTCAGTGAATATTAGAACAGTGCAGCGTATCTGGAGAGATGGAAAACACCGCCTACAGCAAGGGATTGAAGTTGACTTTCCGAGTGGGAAGTCGAAGCAGGGCCGCAAGAAGAAGGAAGTGGACCTATCCAAGCTTCGTGGATTACCTATTACGAGTCGCAGTACCATGGAAGACGTGTCCAAAGAATTAGGAGTCAGTACAAGAAAGCTTCACTACATGAAGCGTGAAGGTGTCATTCAACGCGTCTCCAATTCAATAAAGCCGCTATTGACAGAAGTGAATAAGAAGGAGCGTCTTAAGTGGTGCATCTCTATGCTAGAAGATCCAAGGAGCGCACCCTCTGACCCCGTCTTCAAATGCCTATTTGATTTTGTCTTCATTGATGAAAAGTGGTTCTATATTACTCGGAAGACACAAAGGTACTACAAGCTTCCGGATGAAGAACAACCAACAAGAACATGCAAGAACAAGAACTATATCAAGAAGATAATGATCTTGTGTGCCTATGCCCGTCCAAGATTTGACTATCAGGGAAACTGCATATTCGATGGAAAAATTGGCTGCTTTCCATTTGTTACTTATGAAGCAGCCAAAAGGTCAAGTAAAAATAGAAGTGCAGGAACAGTGGAGATGAAACCCATGGATTCAATCAAAACGAAAGAAAGCCGAGAGTTCTTAATTGACAAAGTACTGCCAGCGATTCGTGCTAAGTGGCCACGTGAAGATGTGAGTAAGCCTATCTACATACAACAAGATAATGCACCATCACATGTTTCTCCAAATGATAAAGTATTTTGTGAAGCTGCCAAGAAAGATAGATTTGATATCAGACTCATTTTGCAACCACCAAATTCTCCTGATCTAAACATATTGGATCTTGGTTTCTTCAATGCTATACAGTCCATCCAGTACAAGGCTGGTGCAAAAACGACGGAGGAACTTGTAGCAGCAGTTCACAAGGTAAACTCTGACTTTTGCTTTTGCAACTGATTTTTTTAATCTTTTACGAGGTGCACTAGATACTAATGATGTCTGATGCTTTGATATTTTGAATCAGGCCTTTGATGAATATCCACCAGGTAAAGGCAATAGAATTTTCTTAACCCTCCAGGGGTGCATGCAGGAAGTAATAAGAGTTGGTGGTGGAAATAACTATGATGTGCCACACATAAGAAAAAGGATGCTCGAACGACAAGGTCGTCTACCACTTCAACTCAGTTGTGATGGAGCATTGGTGCATCAGGCAAAGGCTCAATTAGCTGAATAAATACGTCTGTAATTTACATAATTTCTTATTAGATGGCACTGATGTATTGATGGTGAGAACTTGTGAATTGACGGTGAAGTTCATGAGAAACATGTCTTAGGTACAATTGTCTATTGGAGTACATGAGTTGAAGTGGTACACTCGGATTATTTATTGATATAACATCTTCTTTTCAGGTTGATGCATATTTGTCGTAGATTGATGCATGTTTGTCATGTTTTCCTGAAAAAGGATTTAGATGGATTTGAACCAGTTTTTGCAGCAATGATGGTGTCTGATAGTTATCTTTTCTTTATGTGAAGAGAAGGTTTTCTGACTAGCAAAAATAGGAAAACAGAACCACAGTGTTTACTGCCTCATTTCTTGAGATGATTTTTTTTTTGTCTGTCCTCTTAAGCATGTTTCATTTGGTCAGCTGGATCAATTTCAACTTCAACAATTCTTGAGAATCTGGATAGTGTAATAGCTTGGGGTCTGGGGATGAATTTCTCCCATCTTTGTTACATAGCCATCCTCATCCTGTCAGTATTGTGTTTGAAGGATTTTCTCTCATCTTTGTTCTGCACACATCGACATTATAGTAGAGTTTCTTTCTATTTTCTATTGTTCCAGAGCACTGTTATTCCTCATTCATGGAAGATGGAACATGCAGGCTCAGCTTGTCAGTACACTATCCCAATGGAACACATCCTCTCTAGGATGGATTTTCTGATATGCAAGCTGATTGAGGTCCTGGAGCTAATTGAACCTGACAAATTGTATTGCAGTTGCTCTTTTACCAACAAATTGAGGTTCAGGTCATCTGAAACAGCTGGGTGCCTGCATCCATGGTTGGCCAAACCATGTACGAACCTGTTTTAACAGAGGTCATCTTCACAATATCACAATACTTTGACATTGAAATTTACATTTCAGATTTGATCACAATATCACAATAATTTGATATTGAATGTCAGATTAAACTGGAGTATTGACATTGACATTTCAGACTAAACAGATGATACAAGAACAAAAGAAAGCAAATTTCCTCAAATCAATCTACAAGCCAATTAATAAATAAATCTGACGCATATTGAAATTGATTTTCATCAAATCAATCTGGCACTGCGCGTGAAGGCAGACAAGGTCATCTTCTTCACTGAGTTGTTCTACGAGAGCCGGAGGAGGTGCATGAGCTTGTCGAGGATTTATGCGAGCTTGTCGAGGATCACACGACCCCTGCCCTGCACGCAACTCGCAAACCGAACCAAGTGAACCAACAAATCGTGTACGAAGGCTGCTCTGTCAAAGCCCGAAGAAGGAGAAGAATGTACCAGGCCATCCCGTGCAGGGCCAGTCGGCCGTGGAGGCGGCCATCGTCGACGCCGTCGCGGCGGCGGCGGAGTAGGAGAAAAGGCAGCAGCATGACGCGGGGGAGGAGGTGCGGCGCGCGGTGGCGGAGTGCCCGATGCTCGTGGTGGGGCGGCGCGGGTGCTGCCTCAGCCACGTCCTAAAGCGGCTCGCGGGGCGCGTCGACGCCGGCGACGTTGCCACGCTCCCGGGCGGTGTTCGTCGGGGGCAGGCTCCTTGCCGTCAATCCTTGCGCAGCTGGTCGGGTCTCGGCGACGCGCGTCTCGCTCGGGTGAGCAGGGCACAGGGGCAGACACGGAAGATGAAAAATCTCGACACTAGCAACGACAACAATTTGTGCATCTTTTCGATTGAACTGCGGCGACAACAAAAACGTAAGGGAGGGAGTACATAAAAAGATGGGATGGATTAGAGGTGCAAATGAAAGGAAAAGGAAGTCAATCATGTTTGTTTGGAGCTGGATTCCTATCTCTTGACAAGTTGAATTCACGTTGGATGATGAGTCATCGCTATATGTATACCACATCGTATAAAATGCATAGGGTTACAAAGATGATAGTTGTATTGATAGAATTGTACTACTAGTTTAGTGGCCGTATTTTATAATTTTTTTAGTACAATGACTAAATTGAAACGGCGTTAAAAATACAATGGCCACTCATATATATTTTACTCAAAACCAAACGGCAATGGCGCCGCTGTAGAAATGGCCGGTTTGCCACGTAGTAATCCCCCATGTACCCCCATTGACCGGCGACCTGCACTCGTTAACCAGGTGTCCGTCCCTTCTCAATTCCTATCTTCACACGATTTTCGCAGATCAAGATAAAGAAAACAATCGGATGCACTAAGATCTCAATCCCAGCCGTCTGAAAAAGATCTCACTTCGTGGTAATTTGGGTTCCTCTTATGTTGTCAGAATTATGATCATTTTACCTAACATTTGGTCTTAAATCACTTTCTTTTAGTAATTATTGTATGATCTTGTATAGGAAAAATGCATCTCATCCCAGGTCAATGCCTCTGATCTTTACAGGCGGCCGCATGCAAATCTGCGTTCGTTGGAAATCTCTGACATAGATTTAAATGCCTAGAAGAGTTTCAGGACAAACTGGTAATGGCCTGATCATTTTTTTTGGCTAATATGCTAGTAATTCTCAGTGGTTTGTCAAGGTAGTCGTCATAAATTAATTACCAGAACAATCCTTAGAAGTTGAAACGACGGAAGTATACCTAATTTTTTAGGAATGTTGCAGGATTTAGCAGATCTGTTGCAACGTAGCCTGAACTTGTCTGTCATTTGCAAATTAGTGCCTTTTCTAGAACAGGGGGAATTATTTCATGGTCCATGTGGGGGATGAACTGTAATTTTTTTCTAATTAGTTTAAATTATGATTAGTTAGCTTAATGCTTTAATAATACTGATAGAAAATTTAAACTCCCAGTGGTCAATGATGAGTTCGGGTGCCAACTGCAGCACTGGTTGTGTGGACATCCACAAAATGGTCTCTTGCATGAAAACGGAAATAGACAATTATTGGTTACATTATGAAGCTGCCAACAGTGCGGCTAATTTTTTCTCACTTCATAAAGTCCCACAGCACATCCTTGGGGTTGATAGAGCTCCTTATGAGCCAACAATTCTGTCCATCGGTCCATATCACCATGGTAAGGTACCTTTACAAGATATGGAGAGGGAAAAATGGAACTGTTTGGACTTTATTCTTAGGTCGAACAACAGTAGAAACTTGCAAGATTATTTGAAAGTGATTGCTCGATATGAGAGACGAGCAAGAAGATGTTACTCAGAGGAAAGAAAAATTGAAAGGAAAACATTTCTACAGATGCTCTTGCTTGATGGTTGCTTCATACTGGTCTTTCTTAATGGACTCACTGGCTCCACAGTTGGGAATCCGCGAGAAGACGAGCAACAAGATACCTGTCAAGCAAAAAGAAGCGAAACTACAACCGATAGAGAAGATTTGAATCTTGGAGGAAAAGAAGACCCAAAGTTCAAGATAGTTGACCAACAATACTGTCAGGCAAGTAGCTCTAATAGTATAGAACTTTGTGAGATATCATGTGTCAGACATTGTGAAGAGAATACACAGAAACAGAGTGACCAAGAGTTAAATGGTTCTAGTGGAATGGGAGGGTGGTACAGTTGTTGCCTTGCTCATGACCTGCTTTTGTTTGAAAACCAAATTCCTTTCTATATCATAGAAGATATATACAAATTGTTTGCTGGGACGGAACTGGAAACGAGGTTTCTGGCAGGAAAAATTGCCGAATGCATGGAGAGTATCTTGCGTCACTATCCAATTGCTATTGATGAATCTGATAGGCCCAAGCAGTTTCATCACTTGCTCCATTTGTGTCATATGTACTTTAGACCCAGCCAGAAATTTAAGCAGAAGCTTCAAGGTGGAGCTAGGCCACATTTTTTTTACCGTCTTCTTCATTTTGGATACAAAACAGAAGAAAATGAGCAAATGTTCCAACAAACCGAACAGTTTGATTGCTTGGAGTCAGAGAACCTTCTGAATCAATGGCGTCGGTGGCGTCGGGCAGTGCAATATCACGAAGCTGGAGTTACACTTAAGAGAAGGAAATATGATCAGCAGGATAAACATTCACTTCTAGATGTGAAATTTAACAACGGGGTTATAGAAATTCCATGCCTACCAATCGACGAGAATACTGAAGCTCTTTTCAAAAACTTAATAGTACTGGAGCAGACGAATCCTAGATATGGCAATGACCTCACTGCATATGTCTCTTTCATGTCTCAACTTGTGACCACACCGGATGATGCCGCACTGCTCGTTGAGAAAGGGATCATAGTGCACATGATGGACAGTGACGAGGAGTTGTCGTCACTTTTCACCAGGTTGGTTAAGCAAGTAATGATCAATCCTGAGAGCAATTACTACCTCAAGTTTTTGTGCCACACATTGGAAATGCATTACCAGAATAGGTTAAATAGATGGATGGCATGGCTATGGCTTAATCACTTAAGCAACCCGTGGCTTGCGCTTGCTGTTTTAGCTACAGTAATCGTACTTGTGTGTACTGTTGTCCAGACCATATTCACAGTGCTGCCCTTCGTCAAGCCACCAGAAAAACTGTAAGGTGTAGTGAACATTGCTTTAATTTTCGTCGTTTTGACTTGTTTTGTACAAACTATCATCTGATTTCAGAAGTGAGTTGCCTAAAGAGAGCATTAAAATCGATGGGAATAATAATGGTACTTTTGTTGGTCCCAAATTACAAACTATAGTTCTTCAGTCGACAGCGTGCAATTTATATTATGACTTTAATGAGTTCGGAATTCTGACATGAAAATGAAACGAGGAACAGGAATTTTTCATCAATCTTCAGAAAGTGCTGTATCGAAATTTCATTAGCTACCGTTGATTGATGTGATTTTTTTTCAAACCTTTACTTCCATTTTTGGCAAGAAGGATGGTGCTGATAACAATGCTTTCAGAAATGACCGAGGCATGCCATTTTTTAAGAGAAATAGTAGACATAATCATATATATATATATATATATATATATATCCAATTAATGGTTCTTATTTTATTCAGCCAGTGGCACAAAGGGAACAAACAAGAAATGCTTCTTCTGCGGACGACAATAATAGCTATTGGGCACGACTGACTCATGGTCGATTCATCATCTTGAGCAGCTTGCAATGAAGTTAACATGCCCGTGACCTGCAAGGTGGAAGGCGTGGAGGACGGAATGTAATGTCGGGTGCATAAAGAAATGCCTTCTCTTCTGCAGCTTGTCCACCGCGCTTATTAGCCCCTCCTAGACAAATATTTTACCATTTTCAGTTCCTAATTTTGTAAATGCAGTAAAATCAAATCTAGTAGTACCCAGATATGGAACAGTACGTAAAAGCGTACCGTTGGAAGTACGTTCCTCCTCCTTAGGAACAACCGGCGAAGGCGAAGAGAAGGTGTTCATCCTCGGTTTCACGGGTGGTACTTGCTGAGAAGCCCACACAGGGGTCAGCTGGCTGTTGGCGAGGAGGAGGATGGTGCAGATAACGAATGCTTTCGACTTCATCTCGCCTTTGTGGTGCATTCTTCTTCGTGGACAAAGCTGCTATTTATAATGGAGGATTAATGAAGTTTTTGAGAGAGAAAAAAGAGCTCGCCAAAGCTAGAACGAGCCGCTAGGTGGAATCGAAATCTAGTAGCCTGCCGAACTCTTGTACGTCGGGACATGCCAGGGCCGCCTCGACAACTTCTGGTGACTGGTGAGTGAGCAGCTAAACGTTCAATCACCGTTTCCTACATGCTCCATCGCGATCCAGCGGAAGCCTAAAACTGGTTTTCCTTTTATTTTCTCTTTACTTTTAGCGGAACAGGAGTTAAATCAGTTACGACGTGGCATCCTTTTTTTAGACAAAAGAACTGAAACCGTTACGACGTGGCATCCTCTTTTTTAGAAAAAAGAACTGAAACCGTTACGGGTGTACTACTTACATGATACCGGGACTTCTTACTGTCATAATATGGACCGGGCCGAGCCGAGCACGGAGCAGTGTTTATTGCGCTTATGAACTTATAGGCTAGCCCAGGCTCAGTCAGTACCATTTTTTTTTGGCGAAACAGGCCCAGTCAGTACCAGACGTGACATTGTCAACGTTCTCGGTTTATCGCAGCCCCGACTTTCCGTCCTCCGATGTCTTTCCTCTTCAGTGGTTCATCCGATTCTGCGGAGCTGCTCTGCTAGCGACCCCTCCTAAGAAATCTCCCTGGTAGGATTAGAACCTGGTAGCATGATCCAAGCCCCCTGATTTTATCTTTAATCTCATGAGATTTGTATTCCGTTCCTTTGTTCGACCTTCACTATGATTGACTGTGGGATTTAATTTGATATAACATTTGCATGTTTAGATCTTTTCTAGAGGGAAATTAACAGCTTATCTTAGTGGTTTATCTGATACTTAATTCTGTCAAGTTTGGTCAAAACGAAACATACCATTACGACTGTAAGATCTCTAGTTTTATTCCCAAACTGCATTTTGCATCTTTTTTTTTTTTTTGTGAAGATAACATTTCCACATTAGCAGTGCATCATATTCTGAAGTTGTTTTATTTAGTGATTTTTTTTTCAAGAAGGGGAAGAAAGGCACCTATGTTCCATTTTAGGATATTTTTAGGAAAATGTTCCATTATGTGTTTGATGCATTTCCCATGTTTGTCGAACTAGCAGAGTTGTTTGTTGTCCCGTTACTGAAATGTTTATTCTAATTTGTTTTAGGCCAGTAACAGGATGTCGCGTATATGTAAGGAGATGCCTAAATTGGTGGACATGAATGCACTAGTGAACTCTATGACCCGTGAACTTAATTATTACTGGTCACTTGGTGAGGTCTCAGACAATGGAGGAAACTCGTGTGTCATCTACAAAATCCAGGAGCACATTCGCATGGTTGACAAGTTGTCGTATGAGCCCTGTGTGCTATCAATCGGCCCTTATCACCATGGAGCTCCAGCCCTGCAGATCATGCAGAAAGAGAAATGGAGCTATCTAGATTATGTTCTCAAAATAAATTGTGATAGAAGCCTGTTTGATTACCTAATGGCACTTGAAGGCCTAGCAAAGCTAGCAAGGAATTGTTATTCTGAGCAGATTCATATGAACGACGAGGAGCTTTTGCAAATGCTGTTGCTCGATGGGTGTTTTGTGTTGGTAGCTCTTGGGGGAACCAAAGGAATTCTTGCATGCACTGGACAGGAACTGGAGCAAAACTTGAGTGCTGATGAAATTAATGTAGGAAATGGAGGGAAGAACATGTGTCATCATGATGATGTTAATGAGACCAACAATAGTAATCATACACTGAGCGAGGATGGCAAAGATGAGGGAGAAGAACGCACCACATATGATGACGAAATCGGACGATGGTTTTTTAGATTTTTAATTCATGACTTATTCTTGATGGAGAATCAGTTGCCTTTCTTCATTGTGAAAGAGATATTTAAGGTACTAAAAAAGAATAACATCTTGGATGATTCGTCGTTTACAAATGAAATAGCAAAGTATGTGGAAGGTGCTCTGCGATGGTTTCCAAAATCAATTCAAGAGTATGACAGACCAAAGGATTTCCATCATTTGCTTCATTTGTGCCACATGTATTTCAGACCTAGTCCGAAAGCAGAACAGAACTATCAAGCAGAGCAGCCCTGTTTTCTTAGATTTCTAAACTTTGGACGCAAGTATTTGAAACTTGGACACAGTCCTGACGAAACTGAAAATGGTTCATCATATATTCTTGAGGTGTCCTACTTACATGATGGCCAGCAGTTGAATCGATGGCGCCGAGCCGCACAATATCTTGAAGCTGGAGTAAAATTCAAAAAATGGGAGCATGATAAATTTCAACCTCATTCACTGTTAGACATAAAGTTCGGCAACGGAACAATGGAGATTCCATGTATTGTTATTGATGAGTACACTGGGACACTTTTCAGGAACCTTATTGCATTTGAACAAACTTGTCCTCAGTTTGGAGATGACTTCACAGCATATATTGTTTTTATATCCCAGCTTATAAGTATGCCTGAAGATGTGACACTACTAGCCCGGAGGGGGATCATTGTGCATCACCTTGACAATGACGAAATGGTATCAGATCTGTTCACCGTGCTAAGTAAGGATGTGGTCTTTGATTTTAATGGTCAATATTATCTGAAATCTCTATGCCAGATGATGGAACACTATTATCAAAGTCGTGTGAACAGATGGATTGCGTGGCTCTGGCTGAATCACTTTAGCAATCCATGGCTGGTTTTAGCTGCACTTGCCACCGTCGTTGTTCTTATCTGTACAATAGTGCAGACTGTTTACGGAATATTAGCTTATGTTAACCCACCTTAGGTAAAACATGTAAATTATGAGATTATGAGCTAGATATAAAACTAATTTTGAACAGTTGATCCGGGACAAATGCATAGTTTCATTTCACACTTACCAATAGTTACATCAGATTTTGATATTTAATTTGGTAGATGAAATAGTCACTCTCAATGCGTAGTTTTATCTTCACGATTTCATAGACAAGTTATAGCATTAAATTAATATCTAATTATTGCATCTAGATTGGTCAAAATTGGTAGGATGAAACTTTATGTTCTTAATGGAAGTTTCATACCTATGAAACAGTGTCAAATGAGTTTCATCACTATGAAACCCATTTGCCCAGTTTCATATTAATTGCTATGCCACGTCATCTCTTTTACTGATGTGGCAGCTCATTTAATACTGATCAAACCACTAAGACCGACCTAAGGCCAGTCTCGGTGCATAGTTTCATCTCACACTTAATAAAAGTGCCACATCAGATTTGGAGATATTATTTGGTTGATGAAATAGTCACTCTCAATGCACGGTTTCATCTCACGATTTCATAGACAAGTTATAGCATTAAATTAACATGTATTTGTTGCAATAAGATTGGTTAAATATGTTATGATGAAATTTTATGTTCTCAATGGGAGTTTCATACCTATGAAACAGTGCCAAATGAGTTTCTCATTTCACCTCTTTCATATTAGTTACCTTGCCATATCAGCAATTTAGTTGATGTGACGTCTTATTTAATGCAAATAAAACCCCCACTGAGAATGGCCTAATAATTTAGGAGAAGTGAAAGAAGTAGTTGCGCAAAAAACAAGGATGAAAGATATTAAAAGAGGGGACTTGGAAAACTAGATGTGTATGGGATGAAATTAAACTGAGACAAATAAAGTAAACTGTTTTTTAAAGCATTTTTCATAAGCTTCTATTCAATCATTACTGAGGCACATTAGAACAACAACGAGACACTATGCACAATATTGGACTCCTCACATTACCGATTTTGATGACACGCTCGAGATTTTGAAGCATTGAAAATGATACTCTCTCCATCCTTAGTTTACTTGTCATTTCGAAGGTGTTTTGTTTAGATTTAGAAAATATTCGAACATATTGTTTGCCTAAGTTTAGAGAATGTTTATCAAAGATGATAAGTAATATAGGACACCTAAGCCAAAACGATCCTCTTTCGTACTAAATGATTGAGATTTGCTAGTTACGGTGATTTTTCACTTTTGTCTAGTAGGTCATATTTTCAAACAGTTAAACTATATTACCGGAACAATAACGATGTACTGTTGAAACAATGAAAATGTATTGTTAAAACTATTTATTCTAAAGTAGAATATTTTTATTTTTTAAGACTATTTTATTTTGCACAAGCGAATAAAAGATCTAGATGACTGGATCAATAATTTTATTTTTAAGACTATTTTATTTTTTAAGACTATGTTAAACTATTTTATTTTTTAAGACTATTTTATTTTAAAGAGTAACATCTAAACCAACTTCCAAGGAGAAAAACCTAAATAATATTTGTTTTATAAGTTGTAACCATTCTGAACAATACATCTATATCCACTAGTAAGTAGCAGAAATTTGTGTTATATATACTCATGAAAAATACTATAGATCTAACCTATTATTCTAATTGGTGTCCAATCAAGACACGAGTAATACTCATATTGTGATGTCTTGGACTCTATCTTGAGTACCATTTTTTCTGTTACCCTGTTTGGCTATTGAGAATGTCCGGTGTGAATTGAGAGTTATTTACGTGTATGCCATTAAGAAAAGTGACGATTACATGAGTGTCCCAAAAAAGTTTTGAGCTAACTATGTGTCATGAGCCAATTTTTTTATTAATGGTATGTCATTCCGTCCAGTTAGATTTTAACAGTTTCCTTAGTTTTGACATGTGGGACCACGAATACAAATAACCGTTTTACCCTGGCTAATTTTCTCTTCTCTATGCTTCCCCTCTCTCCCGAATCGACCGACCTTCGCTCGACTGACCAGATCCGCGGAACACCGCCGACGGCCAGATCCGCCGCCCGCGCGCCTGCGCGCGCCCAGGCCGCGTCGTGCGCCCCGAGCAGCTCCGCAGAAAGGTACTGCGGCTATCCGCAGATTGCCTCGGACGTGCTCGTCACCCGCCCCGGTTATCCCTACCGTGGTGAGCGCTTTCCTCGAGCTCAAGCGCATCTTCAGGCCGCGCATGGTTCCTCGGTGGTGAGCGCCGCACTGGCCATCGTCGCGAATTGGTTGGTGCATTAGGCAGCACAATCAAGCGCATCTTCAGGCCGCGCATGGTTCCTCGGTGGTGAGCGCCGCACTGGCCATCGTCGCGAATTGGTTGGTGCATTAGGCAGCACCGTCAAGCGCATCTTCAGGCCGCGCATGGTTCCTCGGATTTCTTGAATGCTAATGCCAGTTGATCGGTCGCCTTCAAGAATGTCAGTTGATCGGTCGCCAGCAACCAGCATTGTTACCTGTTTCTTGTGTTCTAAAACTGCGATACTTGGTGGATGAACTACTTTATGGATGCATTCGTGCAGTTTTGCTGTGCTGTCAGCTGCTTTGAGCGTACAACGAATCATGCCATGTGCAAATATTTTGATTGTATTACTAATTTTTTCCGCCTGGGTATCTTCTATTGATGCAACCATAACAAGTCTCAATGCAGATTGACTCAGTTCATTCCAAATATTACCTGTACTAGTAGAAAATCATTGAATTAGCATGATAACGGTGAACTCCTGTTTTTTTCCTTTTAAAAAAGTAATGTCCAATTGTTCTTAAAAATTGTTCTCCACATTTCTATTTTTTTACGTTTTTCTAAAATTATTTTTATTTTTTAACCTATTATTCTACACAAGGGGCAATCTGTCTTTTTACCGCGTCTAACACCTCCATCCATCCATAATGTCATGGGAGTAATCAAAACTTTAACTCATGACACATAGGTAGCTAAGAACTTTTTTATGACATACACGTAACCACCATCTTTCTTAACGTCATACCCATGTTACTCGTGAATTGACGATTCGCCATTAACCTAATTGAGGTGCCAACTGTTTTTGTTATCGCATTCGAATTGATTTGTTGGAAGCCCCGTGGATCCAGTTCAGTTCCTCAGCATTGCTAAACATGATGACTGTTGTTTCAAAAAAAAAAAAAAACATGATGACTGTTGTTTCAAAAAAAAAACATGATGACTGTACCGATCGCTTCTCGTATTGCACAGTGTAACGGAATCGCCTCAGCCGCCCCGCGAGTCCATGACCCGTATGCCATCATCCATCCGACCACCACGGCCGCCACCGCCATCCGACCACCACCTCCCCCGGCACCACCTGCTGCCACTCCACACCCCGCCCCTACCACCACGCTCGCCGCCTCCCCCTTCCCTTCCCTCGATGTCCACCCCGTCGGCTCCGCCCCCTTGCCCGCACCTCGCCGCGCACCGCCTGTCCTCGCGCCCGCTCCGCTTCCTCCGCCGCTGTCTCCGCGTGCGCCCGCTCGGCCGCCCCGAGATCCGGCGGGACCCACGCGAGCTACCGCGCTGCACGCCCTGCGCCGCCGCGTCCCCCTCCTCGTCCCCCCGCCTCTACGCGTGCCTCTCCTGCGCCGCCGTCTTCTGCCCCTCCCACGCAGCCTCGCACGCCGCCTCCTCCTCGCCCGGCCACCAGATCGCCGTCGACGTCGACCGCGCGGAGCTCTTCTGCGCCGCCTGCGGCGACCAGGTCTACGACCCCGATTTCGACCAGGCCGTCTTCCTCGCGCAGTCCTCCTCGCTCCTCCCCTCCACCTCCCATGCCTCCCCCGCCCCGGCGCCCCGCAAGCGCCGGCGCGTGGACTACCGTGCGTGGGCACCAGATCCGGCCGAATTCGCGCTCATGAGCTCCGCCGACCCCACCACATCCGCGTCCGCCGCCGCGCCGGCGGGGCTGCGCGGCCTCAACAACCTCGGCAACACCTGCTTCATGAACTCCGTGCTCCAGGCGCTACTCCACGCGCCGCCGCTCCGGAACTACTTCCTCGGCGATCGGCACAACCGGTTCCTCTGCCCGCGACGCACGCCCGTCAGGAACCGTGCCGTGGAGGCCGACGCCGCCAAGGTCGCATGCCTCGCTTGCGATCTCGACGAGATCTACTCCGCTGCCTTCTCCGGAGAACGCACGCCTTACAGCCCCGCCAAGTTCCTGTATAGGTCTGGACTCTGGATCTTAAGCACTTGCTTGACACTGCTTCATGTCGCTTTGGGTTTATAACAGCACGCTGCCTTTCTTTCTGTTGGATCCATTATTGAAAAGTCTAAGATATGTTAAGTGAAATGGGTGCGTCGATAATATTGTAATGTTGGGGAGGGAATCTTGCCCGGCATGTTAAAGTGTACTTATCTATTGCAAATGATATAAGTATTGTTGGTATGCTATGTATTCGTGGTGTGTGCGCATAGATCATGATCGTACTGATTGCAATGGAACTGCTTAACAGTCGACCGGAGGAAATGTAGCTAAATGTAGAGGCATATTGTACTACTAGTATGCCTTGATTTGTGATTCTTCGAAGAGAAGTTGGTTTCGCATTTTGGTGCACTCACCTTTTTGAGTAAATGCCATCAATATGTCAGACATTTATCCTTTTCTCTTAAGATGACATATTGGAATTTACTGCTTAAGTGCCTGTCCATCTGTTCCTCCCTCCAGCGGGGTTGGAGGGGATTGAGGAGGGTTTATAATCCTTTAAAAGACAAACTAGGTAAGGATTTAGCCCCCTTCAATTCCCTACAGTCCCTTCCATAGTTCCATTCCCTATGCAACCGAACAACCCCTAAGTTGGCTGGCATCCCTAGCAGTTATCAGACTGTCATTGTGAAAATTACAAAAGATCAAATGCACGAGCAGCTGTATATTCAATGCAGGTAACTGTTTTTAAGGTGCATTTGAAGGTATTCCTGCCTTCTTGGGACCTCCTCTATCATACATGGATTGTATGAATTGATGATTTGGATTAAGTTTTTTCGGTCCTTTATGATATATTGAACATAGAGAACAATGCATTCATGTGTTTAATTTAGATTATGAATAAAACTATTTTTTTCTGATTATTGAGTAATTGTGATTTTAGTTGGTGGCAGCATGCGTCAAATCTTGCAAGCTACGACCAACAGGATGCACATGAATTTTTTATCTCCATCCTTGACCATATCCATGAAAATATAAAGGATGATCAACACAAGTCACATACCCAAGGTAGTTAGCTTCTCTTTTCCTATTCTTGGAATCAAAGATATTTGCATTGCATATGTGGCACTGAACTGATATTTGTTCTTCATTGCAAGTTAATGTGCGCCTGAGCTATAATTTTGCTTCAACTAAGTTTAGCAATTATAGGTGGATCTCATAATAGAAGTAACAAGGGCATCCTTTCTTAATTCTGTGTGAAAAAACACTCAACAATTGATAGTGCAAGATCCGTCTGCTGGAATTGCAAAATTTGCGCTAATTAACATATTTTGTTGTTGGTCCCACGCTCCCACTTCTCCTTTGGGGACAGCTCTAAAGAAGCCTTGCACCAAAAAGGGAAAACAAGGAAAGTGTAGTCTTCCTATACTATCAGGGAACAAATCAGGCTAATATGTTTGGATAAAGTGGAGACTGGATAGTAACCTTCTTCTTGTTGATTTGCTGTACCATGCTTTATGTTTGGCAGGTGGAAAATCCTGGTCAATATTCTATTCTAATATCGACTTTCATTGTCACAATAGGCCATGGGGACTGTTGCATTGCCCACAGAGTGTTTTCTGGTATCCTGAGGTCCGATGTCACCTGCACAAGCTGTGGCTTCACATCTACAACTTTTGAACCCTGTATGGACATCTCCTTAGACTTGGATGCTGGACATAACAATTGTATTGGTGTTACAAACACAAAGCAGCATGTGCGTAATGGGGAACGAAGCTTGGCTGGTGCGAGTTCCAAGGCAACAACACTCATGAGATGTCTGGAGCGGTTTACAAGAGCTGAGAGGCTTGATGCTGAGCAGAAGTTCTTCTGTGAACGTTGCAAGGAGAGGCAAGAGTCCCTAAAGCAAATGTCCATTCGGAGGCTTCCATTAGTTTCCTGCTTTCACATTAAGAGATTTGAGCATTCGTCAGTCAAAAAGATGTCCAGGAAGGTTGATAATTGTTTGCAGTTTCCTTTTTCCCTTGACATGGCACCTTACCTGTCATCTTCCATTCTCAGAAGTAGATATGGTAATCGCATATTTCCGTCAGAAGCTAGTGATGCAGATGCAATTCCAGAGCTGTCAACAGAATTTGAAATATTTGCAGTGATCACACATAGTGGTAAATTAGAAGCTGGCCATTATGTGACATACCTCAGGTTGAACAACCACTGGTACAAGTGTGATGATGCTTGGGTAACCAGAGTAGAGGAGCATACGGTGCGAACTTCTCAAGCATACATGCTCTTCTATGTGCAGAAGACGCTTTACTATAAAGCTTGTGAAAGAGCAGCAGCAGTCTGATTTGAACCAGGCATTTGGTCGTGCTACTCTATGTAACGAGGAAAAGTAGCCACGGAATCAGATATACATAGTTCCATTGAAAACTGAGCCAGCACAGCCATCGAGACATGGTGGTCAAAGTTTTGCATTCTCATTGACTTATAGTTCAATCGGAGTGGGGTTTTTTTCTGGCGATTTTCTTTACAGCCAGCTGCCCGGAAGGAAGATGGATGGTCCAGTTGTATGTGTTGAATCATCTTATCACACTGAGTCATGCATTTCTTGTGGTGATTTTTATGATTGTGCCACCACTTTCTTTGTTTTATATAATTGGTAGTGGCAATGCTCTAACTAATCATGGTTGTGCTCAATGTATTGGACGGAGAGATGTGGGAAATGTAGAAAGGAAAGGGAACCAATTTTTTTTATGTGTTCCTTTCAATAACGGTGTGCATCTCTCTCCTGAAAGTAACAGTCTTATTGGTGTCAATACTCTATATCACCCTCATTTCGTTTGTTCTTGTGCTATAATGAAAAGCAGTTGCAAATATGAATCTAGTTCAACGGATCGAAGTGGGGGATATATGAAATGAATTATTGGGTAGAGATAAGCACGAGTTTTGGACATTCCCCTGGGAAAATTAGCCACTTGTTCAAACAAGAGGGGGTGGTGAATCTTAGCAAAATCCCATATTTAGTACTTCATTTTTGTTTTGATGATGTTCGGACAGCAGAAGATTTTAGTAATGGAGTACGAATACGAATTGAAACATATGCGTTTCCCTCTTTACGAGCGTAGAACCTCCTCCAAATGGGCATACACTAACGCAGGATCCATGAAGAATTCTGAAAGATGCCTATCCTCAAGTTCTGCATTAATGAATGACCTGATATTTTGAAAGATTAACATGTTGCTTCCAAATTTGTCGGCGTAAATACTTCCGTGAAGAAGGGGCTATTACTTTCTGCAACCACATCCGACTTGTCACCAGCTTGTGAAGCCACCACACAGAAAATCAGCTCCCCTCGCAGTTCCACCGAAACCACTCCTCGAGAGATCAATTTCATCTTCCATCCCCAAGAATCAAGTAATACAATATACTCTTGACTTGCGCTAGTGGTGCAGCAAACAACTCGTCCTTGAAGATGAGATCTGGCCATGACCCACCAACTTTGACACTAACTACAGTGGCCTCAATTGTTTGCAGAAGAACTGCATATCTCACCTCAATTGTGCTACGCTTGCTGGAGCAATGCCTGTGAATCACAAATGCATTCTTTTCATAAGGAGTCATCATGTTATGCTTGAAGAATTTGAGGCTGAACACTTTGTCCTCAGACTCTATTTCCCCCTTCACTTTTAGATCAACTTCGAACGTGACTGGATCACGTATCACAACCGTGCGGGACGGACCTGTCAACACAAAGATATGAATCCTGCAAGCATCACAATTAATAAATTTGTGATACTTGGTTCTTCCATATAACAAGGAGGATTGGAGGAAGCAGGATGCAGCAAATTTGTAGAAAATGTAGGATCAGGTGACTAGTATCACAATCATCTTTCCCTACAGTTTAGAAAGGTTTTTTCATCAACTGGTTGTTGCTGATTATGATTAATTTCAATAACAAGTAAGCAGAATACAACCAATATATATCAGTAAAAATACTACAATCAGGAGAGTGGCATATAACAATATTGAAACCATCAAAGTTCTCCTTACTCATGACCGTTTGTGAGGATAAACATGTATGGTTGGGATAAAGACATAAAAGAAAAAAACAAACACGGCTCAGTTGAACTGCCATCTTGTATCTTCACCTGGATTTTTATCTGATTCAAATCAGTACTATTCTGTATGTTCACTGAGATTAGTTGACTGGATATTGTGCGTATAAAAGGGAAGTAGTTCAAATCCTCCCTCCTGATCGGATGAGTAAATCCTCCCTCAATCCCTCTAAATTTCTCAATGTATAGGCTGCCTATCTAACTCTATCAGCTAAAAGTTTGAAGTGTGGTCCAGTTTCTTCATCTCTGATACCAGAGAATGAAAACATTGAGACTATGGGTCCTATACATGAGATTAACCATAACTTATAACAATGGTGTTTCCTTGTTTGTATACAGTTATTCAGTGCTAAATCACTAAAATCACCGGTTGAGTTTCCATATAACTAGAGTAAAAATCATCTCAGCCCTTATCTCGCATGCCAATATATCTATACAGTTATTACGATACTCGGTGGCAAAGAAAAGTAGTCTATACCATAGGTCACAAAACCGTAAACCGCTCGGTTTTTCTGTACAACAAAAACCGAGTGATAAATCGTAAAAACCGATCGAAAATCGTTTTTGTTATAATAACTAGGTTCGGTTTTGTTGAAAAACCGATCTATTTTAGAAACCGAACCGGACCCATAAGTCCGGTTTTCGCGGTTCTCGAGCGGCTCTATCTATACTCAGGTTGGACCTCATTAACAACCCAAACCACTCGTCCCTTCCGAGGCCCATGCGGGGATGCAAGGAGATAGATGGAAGCGTCACTCGTGGAGCTGTCCACAGGATCTGTTCCTGTTTTTTATTTTCGTTTTTTGGGCCCTTAACTGTTAAGTCTACTTAGCACTAAATTAAAAATACTTTTATAACTACAAATTAATACCGATTTTTCTAGTGTTGTAGTATACATAGACGCACCCATTTGAGCTTTACACATCCCAAATATGGTGAAAATTTTAAAATAAAAATTCCTAAATTACGATAGTTGTTAAGATATAATATAATTATTAAGTCATCCAAACCTTCTTTAATTTTTTTAAAAAAAATGACCTAAATTCATTGCATCTATAGTAGCATCGACACATTTTTTAAAGGCTAGCTTATGTTTCATAATTTTAAATTATTTAAACTGTGTTCAAATTTAAATTTAAATTTAAATTCAAAGTTTAATTGACCATATTTCGAACTTTAACTCCTACTAAGGTTCAATCTAGTAGTAAGTGATGTGAAAACGCTTAATGGAGTTAGTGTTCCAAATACGGCCAATTATAATTTGAATTTAAATTTAAATTTGAACACTATTTAAACAACTCGTAGTTATGAAATATGACCTAATCCTAACAAAAATATGTGTTAATACTACTATAGATACAGTGAATTTAGGTCAATTTTTTCATATTTGTTCAAGAAGGTTTTGATGACTTAAGAACTCAATTATCTCTTAGCAACTATCCTAATTTAGGGATTTGTATTTTTAAATTATCATGATATTTGGGAATGTTCAGAGCTAAAACGGGTGCTTCAATGTCTGCTCTACTACTACAAAAATCAGTATTAACTTTTAAGGTGTAAAAGTATTTTAAATTGAGTATTAGAAAGACTTAACAGTTAAGAAAAAAATGAAGAAAATAGGAAAGGATACTCCACGAGTGTACCTATCGCCAGCGACCCCTCGCACTGAACACTCTTGTCTCCCAACCGGCGGCGATAGTTGACAGAACAACTACTTTCGCAATTTTATAGATGGAACGATTATTTATATTAAAGTAATTGATAAATGCGATTGTTAATAAAAAAATTCGAGATAGATGGGCTTTTGGGTTGGCGTTGCGTTGTGGGTGCTTGTGCAATGTGCATTGGCCCATTCATTGGTCTGGCCTGCCTGCTATTAGTGCGGTTCAGTGGTTCACGTTGGTCAGATAACGCGCCACTCTGATTAGTGCTAAACCATTGCGCACCGCAAGCAGAGTGTGGAGTCTGCATTTTGCAAACAGTCCAGAGTTGAAGACCGCTGCGTTCCTGGGAAGAGAAGAAACGCACATCGCACGCTAAAGCTTTACGCTTTCCATTCAAGCTTCGCTGGCAGCATAGTTCTTTTTTTTTCGAAAGCTCTGGCAGCATAGTTCTATAGTGTCCGTACCTTGAGAACCTTTTTACACACTGAAATGTGGGCCAAACCATGGGTTTCATGACCGGGCCATGCGATCCATGGCAGTATGAGAAGTAGAGAACTCAAAGTTACCGGACGTCGCCCAAAACACAGCCAGCAACAAGCAAAATTTTGATTAACGAGTGCACGCGAAGACCAAACTGAATAAGCTTAATCTATTGCTTATACCGTTTCACCGCGTCCTGTTGCGTAAGGATATCTGCATATCTAACTGCATTTGAGTACATCTCTCATATGTGTACGCGAGCAATGAGACCCGTCAGTTCCCTTAATCTTGAATTATCATTCAATAATACTGGAACATGATCACAGAAGAAGACGGCATCCATTTGGAGAGCACTTGCGAGGTCACTGGTCATGTTGCTGTCGATCGCATCTATCATGGAGCATAAGCTGCTATACTAAAGCATAAAGCAGCAGTTAGATAAGAGAACGATCCAACTCCAGCCAGAACCGCGCAGATGACTGATGTGTTTGTGTGGGGACGCGTCACGGCGCACCAAATTCGAAATGAACTATAGCAAGCTTGTATCTGCCAAAGGTACGCCTCTTTTCTTCTGCGTCTCGTTTATCACCGAGGAATGATAGGCCATCCGTGTTATTGGCCAAGTTGGCCACGAAACGGGAAAGCAGAGATAGGCAAGTGTTGTCCTGTTATGCTGTTCCGGGATGGAAACCAAAGCAACCACCATGAGTCCATGAGTGGATAATACTTGTTCCACCTGGTGGCAAAAGCAGAATACAGTGTTATCTCCCTGGACCGATAGAAAACGTAGTGATCCATCCGGCCCCCGAGTTTCAGTTCCATCTTTCATGCACATGAACCTGATGAACTGAAGTTAAATGTTCAGTTCAGTATACGACGGACGTTTGTCTGTCGGTTTCTGTCCGCTCGCTTGGTCTTCTTTGCAAGCCTTTCAAGGTACGGCTTGTGAAGCTAACTGACGGGCGTGTTTAATACCCTTCCACGAAAACGCTCGCAAATCTCCTTAATTTTGACGTCTCAACGTACCGTGTAATCCAGTCCGTTATCGATCGCCATTTGACCCACACGCCACAACTAATTAATTGTTGCAAGAGTGGAAGGATCTGAAACGCCCAATTAACCCAGCATTTGAGGCTCTTAAACAGCGTGATCTGTACGTCCCGTTGAGCAGCAGTTTTGCACGGGCCACTCGACCGACTATTCCGACCCAGCTTCATAACGGCATGACGCGGAGACGAAACGGATCTGGGCCCCAACACAACACGGCAGGAGCAGGAGCATGAGGCGGAAAGCGACCGGGAATCCCCGTCGCATCCGCCAGGACAGCAATGGCCGGTCCGATCCCTACACCTCCACGACCGACAGCCACCCGCACGCGCCAAATTCCCCGATACTCCAGCCCAAAACCACTGCGAATCACAAGCAAACTCACCAGCCAGCCAACCAGCTGCGTCTCCCGGCTCCCGCGCTTCGTTTTCCCCGTCGCGTGACGCCGAATCCACCACCACCGCCTCCGCCCCGCACCGCCGGGCGCGCCCGCCTCGGGAACACCAAAATAGAAACTTCCGGTGGTAGGTCGCCCCCGCTTTACCCCACCCGACCCACGCCTCGGCAAAACTCCTCCTCCTCCGCCTCGGCGCCTCCCTTCCCGTGCCCGCTCTTTCTGTGAGGAGGGAAGCGGGGCGGATGACCAGGCGACGGGGCTCAAGTACCGTAAGCATGTGCCGCCTCCGGGAGCAGGTCAGCTAGCCCGCCGCGCCGCCTGCCCCGCCCGCGATTAAATTGCGCGCTTGCTGCCTTCTCGCCCAGATTATTAGTGCCGGCAGCTGTTTCTGGGTATGGCTCCCGGTCTCAAGTACCGGGCTGGGCTGTGCCTCATCGTCGCCGTCGTGCTGATTTGGGTCATCTCTGCGGAGGTCACGCAGGTAAAAACCTTTTCTTTTCCCCATGTTCCTTTGTTTACTTGTGCTTTCTTGCGTTCTTAGATATTGCCCGGGGATCTCCGTATTTGGTTATCCGATTAATTTGAGTAGACCACCCCGTCGGGGTACTGTTCTCCATTTGGATTTTTAAATGTTTCCCCAGGCTTTGCCTGTGATTGAAAATTATTTTGGGGGAATGTTATGTGTCAGGACAACATTCTGAATCCAGCTGAGGCTGCGCGTGTTGGTTTCCTCCTTGATTAAAAAAAATATATTCAGTTCTCTAATCTTTCTGAATTTGGAGCAAACGTTACAAAGTGCTTATTCGTGCAAATTCTTGATTTCCGGCAAAAAAGAAACGTGTTTGCTGAAATTGCTTTGTTGACGTGTATCTTCGTGTCATGACTCATGAGTAAATTCTTCTCTGCTTAGCTTAGCACTTAGCTTACGCTCTTCTGGTAGCTTGTGTCAGATCCTGAGCTACTCGAGGTAGTTGTGACAGCTTGACACTAATGTCTAGCTGATTGGAGGTGGTTGTGATATTATTGATAACCTGCAATGCATCATTAACACCTAGATGTGGAGCCTTGCTTAATTGCTTTGGTTTTCATTTCGTTTTCACTATATTATTCTTTTAATAAATTCTACGTTCGAAGTGATAATCTTGCATATAGCTTGGAAACGTTGCAAAGATATAAAAAAGGGGGTTCTTGCTTAATATTCTTCTTCTGTGTCTTTACAGAGTTCTGGCAAAGTTCATCTTGTGACATATATTCTTTTTTTTTTTCATTGTAACATCTGAATCAACTTCTTTTGCAGGGGATATTCACAAAGTACAGGCATCCATTCACAATTACTTACTTGGGGGCCTCCCTTATGGTTATATACCTACCGTTGTCATTCCTAAAAGATTTTATATACAAGTTGATGAGAGGGCATTCTGGAAGCTCTAGTGCTTCAAAAATAGCATGTAAATCTTCCTTTGGCGGTAGTGCTCCATTGAAAAATGGTGAAATTCAGAAGATGTTGGAGATGGAATCGCAGAAAACGATAGTGATCAATTACGCTGATGTGGAAATTCCTATAATACAAGAGGCAAAACCACTTATATGTGGAATCACTGAAATCAATGATGCTGTTTCAAAGAAGCAGGAGCTTTCAGCTAGGGAGATTGCAACTTATGGCTTGTATCTTTGTCCTTTATGGTTTGTGACAGAGGTAATTTTCTGTTGTTTTACATTTTACTCTGTAATTCTTCTAGGGGTCATCAAACATGCACACTAACAACTATGGGCGTGCTTTTTTTCCTGAATTTGATTTCGATCATACAGCAAGTACTCTGATTAGTAAAGTTTACTCATTTTCTCTTATGCTGAATTGATGCAGTATTTATCAAATGCAGCACTTGCAAGAACAAGTGTTGCCAGTACAACTGTACTGTCTTCAACTTCGGGACTCTTCACTCTTTTCATCGGTGTATTGCTTGGACAAGATTCAATAAATGCTGCAAAGGTTATTGCTGTTTTCATTAGCATGGCTGGTGTGGTGATGACAACTATGGGCCAGACTTGGGCATCGGATGAATCAGATGTAGGAAATTCCGCGTGAGTGATTTTCTTAGTCCTTGGAAGTGTTGCTAGTAGTATTCAGTTGGTTACCTGTTATTGACTTGGTTTTGTGTCACAATAATTTTGATATCGTTGTGTTCTGTTTCCTTAGGACTATTTTGATAGTAGTATTCAGTTCATTGTCTGCAATGACTTGGTTTCATGTCAAAAGCAACCTGAAATCTTCATTTTAATTTGCGCTCATATGCTAAAAATGATTTTCATGATTCAGAAACAATTTTTGTGGAGAATGCATTTTATCCTTATTTCTATGCTGCTGACATGTAGATTTTCAAATACAGGGCCACACAGAGGACTCTTTTAGGCGATATGTTTGGTCTTATGTCAGCCATTGCCTATGGTCTATTTACTGGTAAGTTATTTCACTTCTCTGCTTAATTTGTAGTTTTTTTTCTCTTTTATGAATTTAACCCCTATTTGTTTCAATTTTGTTACAGTGCTCCTCAAAAAGTTTTGTGGGGAGGAAGGAGAAAAAGTTGATGTCCAAAAGCTGTTTGGCTATCTTGGACTCTTTACTCTTATTGCTCTCTGGTGGCTTGGTAATATTTTCGTCTTCCAAATTAATTCAACTGAAGCCTTTAGATTTGAAAAAAAAATACTTATGATCTAAAACATACTTAATTGGTCATGTGTTTATGATTGGTCCTTACTGTTTTGTTTTGTCTACGTGGTTGAACTTAATTGGACACAAATATGCTAAACTTTGTCTTTATTGTGTTTTTATTCCAGTTTGGCCACTAACAGCACTAGGAATTGAGCCAAAGTTTTCAATGCCCCACTCAGCTAGAGTGGATGAAGTGGTGGTGGCAAATAGCCTAATCGGAAGTGTACTATCGGACTACTTCTGGTACGCACTACCCTTGTGATCATTTCGCAAACTTTACTCTTGCACTTGTAGTGAATAAAAATTATGGTTCCCTTCTATATTATTGTATTCCCGTGGTAATCTGTGATAATGGCTCTGATGGCCAGGGCTCTTTCTGTTGTTTGGACGACTCCCTTGGTGGCTACTTTAGGCATGTCTCTCACAATTCCTATAGCTATGGTCGCTGATATGCTCATTCATGGTCGTCACTATTCGGCAGTCTACATACTTGGTTCTGTCCAGGTACGAATGTCTGCAGCTAGTCTAGTAATTTTCCTTTTGGACATATAAGTAGAATCCTAAACATTAACCAAATTTTCTGTGTTAAAGGTGAATCAGAACTATGCTTTGTTATTGCCATCCCATTTTCAGTTATTAAGTGCCTCTCAGCCGTCCCTGCTCACTATCATTTGTTTTAACCTCTTTTTCCTTTGTTTTACTTCTTTTGCAGGTATTTTCAGGCTTTGTCATTGCAAACCTTGCTGATCGTGTTTCACGTTCTCTAGGGCTATAGTGGCATGAAAAAATGGGTTCGTGTCAGTGTACATGGGAAAGTTCAAAATTTGAGTTGGTTAGGCAATACTCCAGAAAACTCTGGTCTCTAGTTTCACGTGGGTTGGGAAGTGTCAGTACCTCTCTCCCTTTGCCCCTTCACACATATAGGAATGGTGAATTTTGCCGTGATGGATAGTGGAAATCGCAGCAGATGAAGACGAAACAGTATGTTGTTGCAAGTAGCAACCCTTTGCAACTGTAAATTCTCTCACTACAAAATGCTTGTCAATGTAAAGTACCGTGGATCTCGGCCATGTCAAAGATTGCTTGCTTGCAAACTGTTCCTTTATTCCTTGCGAGTTCATATTCGTGAATCGTGACTACTTTACTTGCATCTTCAGGTTGAACTCCTGTGCCGAGAAAAAAGAAAGAAATAATAGTTGGAGGTAAAAATGAATTCCGAAAAAAAGAATTACATGTTGGAAAAATGAATTAACAAGTAGGACAATTGTCCTGTATGGCACAACAAATTAGTAGAACAAAAAGTAGGGAAAAAGAAGATGACTCGCTTCACGGGAAATGAAATGAAGTGGATGGGCATCGCGTAACAAAAAAACGAAAAAAGTCAACTCCCCTGTTGTCGTAGCTGGACGAGATAGACGGCGAAGGCGGCGTTCTGATCGGTGTCGCGCAGCAGCGGCCGTACGACGCGGTGAACCTCGGCCACGTCGAAGCCGTGCTCCCGCAGCACATCCATGCACTCCTGGACGCCGTCACGCACCTCGCTCGCCGCCCACCCGACCGTGATGCCGCCGCGCCACAAGCCCCGAAGCGTGGCGGCCATCGCCGGCATGTCCTCCGGGTCGTAGAACACGTCGGACATGAGCACCACGTCCACCCGCGTCGCTTCGAGCCGGTCGCCCCACCGGAGCTCACGAACATGGACCCGCGACGCGTCCAGCCCGTTGACCTCCGCGTTAGCCCGGAGGCCCGGCAGCAGCGGCGCCACGTCAGTGAGCACGCACCTTGCCGCGCCGAGGCAGGCCACGGCCGCGATGCCGGGCAGGCCGGTCCCGGCGCCGAGCTCCAGCACGGTGGCGCCGCGTAGCTGGACCCGGGCAGCGAGGTGGGAGGCGAGGACGAGAGCCGAGTCCCAGAGCCACGAGCCGGTCAGAGCGCGGCCGGTGGCCGGGTCGTGCGTGGCGTCGCGCTCCACCACGGCGAGGGCGTGCCCGGCCACGACGACGTGCATCGTCACGTCCATTTTGCTCTCCCTAACGTGGCCGCCTAGCTACTACGTGGCTGTCTTATCATCGCCGGTTGTGTTTTTTTGCTCGTGTTTAGTCATCGGTCTCGCTGATCCAAGTCCATGGCAGGTAGAGAAGAAGGTGCCACCTGCCAATGTGATCGTTTCTGAGTGACGAGGGATTGATTTGCCAAATTGGATGATTTTATAATTCGAGAGTGTGACGGTTGGTGCCCACTTTTTACATTTTCAAAACCCAAATTTGCATACATTTGCAAACACACCCTGAACTTATTTGAAAGTATTTCCTACTTCAGCGCTTCCGATCCAGGGAAAATAATCACGGTACAAAAGGTCTTAACCACATAATATTAGCACACTGACAGACCTGACATAAGAGTGCATCACACCGAACCAAATCAACTAGATCAAATTATTTAGAGTAAATTTCGTAAAACTACAGGTTTTGTAGCAAAATTATCACAAAACTACATATTTAAAGAAGTGTATTACAAAACTACACATTTAGTGCACATTTGTATCACAAAACTATTAAGTTTAATAATTGTTATCGCAACTTTATTATTGTGGAAGAACGATTTCCTTCAAATCTGGAGCGTGCAGGCGTGTACGAGACAGAACGTCTCTCAACTTTATTGTCGTTCCGTTTGCATGGGCGACACCTCTGGCACTAACCGGAGTTGTGGCGCGCTCGGTTGGTGCCGACATTTAAATTTTTTAGAAATAATAGCTATCATGCAAATTTGCGTGCGCTGGATCTTGTTGCTCCTGAGAGGGACGTCTGCTGATGGTGGTTTATTTAGGCTAGATTTTTCTCAGTGTCGACAGCTCAATTTGTCAATCCCATACTCCCATGCTGCATGCTTGGCTCGATCAGTTTGTATTTTAACCATAAGTCGCAGACAGTTTGTATTTTGAGAGTGACGAACGATTGGTTTGAAACGAGAAACGAAACTGTACGATGTTGCTTTTGAGAGTAACAAACCATTGGTTTGCCATAGCCACATTGGTGATGCTCTGCAAATTTGCATTGGTGTGCATGGGATGTTCTGGGCCGAGAGGAATGTCCGCTGATGGTGCTTTGGGCTTGATTTATTCAATGTTGGTCAGCCCAATTAAGACCACCCCTTGTGCCAGTTTGTGTTTTTGTCACTCAGGTTTCACGCGCTGCCTCAGCTCTTATTGACCATGCACTGGTAGCTTTTGTTCCTTATTCCCTTTGTTCTTATACTCGTAAATACTAGTATTTTGTTTCCTTTTTTATTTGAAAATTGCACCCATCGGAATTATCTTTTCTTGTTCCTCTGGGATGTTGGCACCTCAGATTGTAGTGCATACGTACTGATTCAGGTAAGCATCGAGTGTGAATTTTTGACATGTACTTTCGGGGAAAGGCATCCTCTCTATCCTTCATCTCTAAGAATCTACTTCTTCAACATTCCATGTAGTAAGCCCCACTAACACGAATAACGAAACAAATCTAAGCACCTTCGTTTTTGTATTAGCTGCAGGATAGAGTACAACAGAGAGGACCCAGTAGCAACTTGCAAGGCCCGGGCAGGATTGCCTGTGTGCTGGGGAGGGAAGCCGTGCTCCGGTGGATTTCGCTCCTTGGTTGTAATCAATGAACAGGCGGCACTGGCCACAACACACTGCCAACTGTGCAAACTGCTGTTAACATAGATAGATTCGATCTCCCATTGGCCACATAACAAGTGACTGAGGAGAGGCACCTGCACATAACTGATGATGAGGTGGTCGTAATTAAACGAGCTGACAGCACTAGTTGACCACGCGACAGTGAGCGAGCCATAGACCTCGCGACGACAGCACGGCCCGGGAAACGTCATGCATGGATGATGAGGCACGCACCCCCTGCCACGTCGGCTAGCTGCACGCTTCCATACATGCACGGCCCGGTGGACCAAGCCAAAGCATGCCGGTTGATGGAGCATCTCCTTGGGCTGATCCGCAGACGAGAACGAGACGACCCACCCCGGCCGTAAGGAAGCAGGTCTCCCCGTGAACTATGGACGTTACGTGTCAACTGGGCCACGGGGCCCATTCGACGTGGCCATGCGGCGGACAAGGTACCTGACAGGTCATCAGGCCCCCGTGCCCGCGGAGGAACACGGGACAGGGGCGCCGGCCGAGGCGGAGCGCGCCGCGTGGCGAGCTTGCACCTTGAGGACGAGCCGCCTCGCGTTGGACGCGGCGCAGCGGATCCTCCGCACGCCAAGCAACACCTTCCTCTTTCCCTCACGCAAACGCACTGCCACTTTTTTTGCCCCCTCTCCCTGTCTTCGAAGATGACCCGCCCGGGATCTTCTGCGCGCGGCGCGGTCGTACGCGTCACCATCCGCGAGGGTGATTACGCTACGCTTGCTCATTATTGACAGCGTTCTCGCTGGTCAAGTGATCCGCGAAGGAGAAAGGTGTTCTTGGTCGCCGTACAGTACCTGATGAGAACACCATTTAAGCTAAGCATCTGCTATGGATCACTGTACTAGCTCTGTGTAGACTCTAGGTGTGTCGGCATCTATCAGCTATGTACTGTGGCTGAAGAGTGAAGGCTGCGAGGAAGAAGAGACGGACGGCATTATATGAGGCGAGGGCCCAGGCGTGTTGGTACGAAGCGACGCGGCCATGCATGGGCCACTCAAGGAACCGGAAAAGATGCATCATCCAGTCGCGCGGGCCGGGGTCGTCGTGTCGTAGCATCGTGTCTACACCAAGGGCAGCAGGCAGGCTTTGCCTTTGCTCATTTTTTTTAAAAAAAAACAAGGGCAGAGGCAGCCAAGGTTTTTGAGGCAGCGAAAAGACCCCTGTCCTGCCACGATCCGTCGATCGATCCCCGCCCTTTGCCTTTAATGCAGCCTTTTCCTTCTCCTCTGTCCCTTAAAAAGCCACCACCACCTCCCGCCTTCCTTCGTCTCCTCTTCCTCGTGCTCCTTGCTTCGCTTGCTTAGCTGGCTAGCCTAGCAGCAGTGGCTCTCACATGGCGTCACGGTCGCCCAAGGTCTCGATGAGAGAAGCGGCCGCGAGCTGCGTGGACGCCAACACCACGTTCGTGCAGGCCGACCCGGCCACGTTCCGCGCGCTCGTGCAGAAGCTCACCGGCGCGCCGGAGATGGCGGCAGAGAAGCCGCAGGACGATCACCGGGAGCAGGACGCGGTGGTGACGGTAGCGCAGGCTCCGCCGCCGGCGCCGTTGCCGCGGCGGCCGAAGCTGCAGGAGCGGCGGCGCGCGGCGCCGCCGAGGCTGGAGCTCGCGCGGCCGCACCACCAGGCCTTCTACTACCACCACCACCACCACCACCACCACGGCCAGTTCATGCACTCGCCGGTCTCGCCCATGGACGCGTACGTCCTGGCCTCCTCCTCGTCGCCGTCGCTCTCGTCGTCGTCGTCCATGTCGCCAGTCGCCGCGCGGCGTCGTGATCAGCAAGGAGGAGGAGGAGAGGGAGGAGAAGGCCATCGCGTCCAAGGCCTTCTACCTCCACTCGCCGTCGCCGAGGAGCGCCGCCGCCGACGGGGACAGGCCCAAGCTGCTGCCGCTCTTCCCGGTCCACTCGCCAAGGAGCTCATTCTTCGCGTCCTAATTAATAATCACACCATTCATGTGTCTACTGTTTGCATTGCGCAATTATCTCTGTATCGCTCGCCTACTTGCATTGCGATTGTTAGAGGGTCCCATGAGTAGTGCAACTCTTGTTAGAATTAGCCTTGACTAGGTTCTGATTCCTAATCCTGTCTCCAGTCTCCTAGGTTCTGATTTCTAATTAAGCCGCTGCTACTCTCTATATCATCGTAATCTAATTTTTATCACACGCAAGCCTTGCTTTGTGAAGGTGGGTTTCCGTGGAAGTTTCAACACATGCTGGACTCATGAGCAGCAGCATTCTTCCTATGTTTGTTTTCTGCATGCATGATCTTGTCATGTAGCAGGTCAACTTCTGGAAGGAAGCCTTCTATATCATTATTTTCCCCAAAAGGTTCATATGCTTTGCAAAGCAAGTTTATTTGAAGTTTCTGACGCATCTCTCGGACATGATCTCTTGTGATCAGGACATGATCTTGTGATCGTGCCTTTTAGGGCCGTCGTTGCAGGGTTAGATAGATGGTCACAGGAATCGGATGCTAACGTAAAAGTTGATTCCCCTTCCGTGGGACGACTGGATGAGGCAACAAAATATTTATTTTGATGAGATAAAATGAGGCACTATCAACACGAACTTTGTAGTCAGTCTCACGACTCACGAGCATGTGGGGGCCCACCAAATTATCGAGGGGAATATCTGTGCGGAAAATACCCCAAAAGACAAGCATGTCACGGGCGCCATGCCGCCGTGCTGCAGAAAACCTTGCTCATGGTTCACATGAATTGCGTAGGAAACATCAAGATTCCGTCGAAATTTCGTAGCGATCGAACCCCCCCCCCAATTCGCTTCAGATTTCAGAACTGGACTGCACACTCGTTTCGCATGAACACTAGTTGGCATAAATGAGATGCGAATTCTCTATGCCAAGAAGAAGCCTGCAATAAATGCACTTGAACTGCGGCATTGCTTGCCACGGTTTTCATGGAACACGAACAATTGCAGAGCATGGGTAGCTTCACTTCGTCGGGGAAGGAAGACGATGCCTCTCAACCGGATTCCCGTGACTAGCTTGCAGCCCAATTACTGAGCCACCCGGATCGGAGTTGAGGTGTGTGAGAATGAGCATGCTCTAGCACGCCGGTCTCTGACCGACCGACACTGGTCGACCTGGCGCCGAGTAAATGGAGCCGCAATGAATAAAAAAGCAAGCGTTGCAGAGCAGTGCAGCATCAGCAATTCAGCACAGCATGCCATGCATACGCATGTGTACAGAGGGCGAGCCAGGGGGCGCCGACCAGGTTGCAGAATGCAGAGCTGCATCTGCATAGGAGGAGGAGGATGGCACGCGGTATCAATGCATGGAGGCATTGGTGAACGCATGGGCATCAAGCTGAGTTGACCTCGTAAGGAGTTAAGGCATGGTGCAGCATGTACCTTGCTCCTGCACCTGCTTGCCGCGACAGCTTAACTGTATTTCCAGTTCATGCCTGGTCTCAGCGTGTGGCATGGTCTGCAGAAGCTTAAAATGTGGAAAAATGTTGCTGGCATCCTGATACGGAATCCAATCACTAAACTATAGTATAATTTGAACGGGAAAAGGAGTACTACTAGTAAAGTCTGTAATACAAGTTGGTAGGAAAAAATTGTCGGCTCCAGGAGAAAAAAGGCATGGTACGAACTCCTATTTCCTGTATTCCGAAAATGATGCAAGCTTACGCACTCCTATTTCCTGTATTCCGAAAATGATGCAAGCTTCGAAGCCATTGACCCCCGGCAATAAAAGTCACTAACAGATTCAGTTTGCTGTGCTCCACTCTGCTACGCTACTGGCTAACAACAGCTTACTAGTACTGTCAACCAGTCCGCGCCTGGTATCAGTGGTCGGCGACTGCAACAGCGCAGCTGTCGAAGGGTTGCAGGACCTCTGATAAGGCACTCGTCAATGATCACACTGTGTTAATCCCGTTTAAGTAAAAATAGTAATAAAAATATGTACCTACAGCAAACGACCCCACGCTGTTTATGAAGTCCGGCGTGCTCTCAGCAGCATTTGCAGCCAGAAATACACAAGAAAAAGGCCAATAATAAGGGATCTTTGATGGATCACTAGGCATCTGATGTACTAGTACTCTATATCCTATTGTTCCGTCACAAAAACTTACAGAGGCAACTATATTTATTAAGCACTACAGCTACCCCAAATTACAAATGATTTATTACAAAAGCTATTCCGAAACTTTTGTACAGTTTAACTACACGCTCGCTCACTTGGATAGGGCAAAACTCTGCTATCAACAGCCTAAGCAAAGGAGAAAGTAACCATCATCCAAAATATTGTAGGTCTTATTGAGAATGCAATAATCTTAACTGACAGAAGTGCAAATAGACTGCTGAGAATAGAGACCATTTATTGGGTTCATGAATGGCTGTGGCCGCCTTCGGCGTTTTGAAACCACTGTAAAACCCTCTGTATCTTTCTCACCTTTTGGTGCCTCGGTTGCTTTATGTTGTTTATCAAACTCTTTGCGTTCTGCAGCATTCTTGCTTATGGTGCTGCTCTGTTCAACACCAGCTTCATCTGATCCACTTGGTTTTCTGTCCAATTCAGCTCCATTAGAGCCTAAACTATCGTGCACTGATTTCACAATGAAGCTGAGCAAAATTTGTCTCGCAAGTTCAGTTTTGTATGAATTTCGCGTCACATCTTTCCCTCTGGTTTCCTTTCCTTTACCTGAAATGACTTTCTCAACTTGACCTGGCTTTTCCTCAGACGGCATCTCAGCCTTTACTTCATCTGCAGTCAGCGATGTCACCACTTGTGCAGAATCATCAGTCAAAGCATTAGCGTGGCTAGGTTCTTTGTTAGCTGCATCAGATTGTTGCGATGTTTTTCCAGGTACAAACTCAGCAGCATGGGGATTCATAGTTGTGGAGGTGTTGTTACCCCTTAGAATAGTGCTCTGGCTGTTTGTGGTGTAACCTTGTTTCCTTTGGAAGGCATGCCCAGTACGATAGTACAAGGTGGACCGAGGACCACGAGGCACCCTAGTATCAACGGCATGAGGGAGAATTTCCATTGCCTGGCTTGGAATTGGTTGAAGAACAGCACTAGCATCATATATCGCCACTGTGCTGTATGGATGTGACATTGATAACAGAGATCCAGGATTAAATGGAGGTGCTGAAGCTGAAAGTTTGCTTCCAGATGTTTTCTTAGGAGCTGATGGGCTTTCATCGCTGTTGCTGTCAGGAGCTGTTTCTACATGATTGACTCCATCAGAACTCGAAAGAACCTCATTGCTGCTGTCATCACATGGCTTTTTCTTATCCTTTTCTGTGAACTTCTTATCTTCTTCCCCGGATGATAGTGTTAGATCAGTGTCGTGTCCATTATCCTTGTCTTTTGCTTCCTTCTGTTCTAGAATTGGTTTCAAGACTGTGCCAGGGGGTGAAACAGCCACATCTTTGTATGACACAAACTTGGAAGCTATGCTAGCTGGTCTGTTCATTCCTGCAGGCTTTGCAATTCGATCAGGTTTAGCGGAAGCATTGCTGGATTTATCTTCAACAATGCTGGGATCTCCATTCAATTTGTCTTTCTTCAGAAAGCTACCAAAGGAGAGTTGGCTGGGAGCGCTTACAGCATCTTCTTTACCTCCTTTTGTTTGAGGCTGTGAGCCAGCCCTTGCAGAAGCAGTATGACCATCTTCGAAGCGATCGACAAATAATTTTGTGAGAGCTGGCTTCCTGCGACTGCTTTTCTTCTTTACATTTGCTGATCGCCCTCTCAAAGTAGCTGCTTGCCACCCTTCATCGGAATATTCTTCAGGTGATAAAACTTCTGCTTGCTTCTGTTCATCATGGACAGAATAATTTTCTTCAGATACCACTGGAGGATGCACATCCAGTTTTTGATCTTCAAAACTATCATTGCTAGATTCAAGGGAAGTCCCCAAGTCATGCTGAATATTTTCCTTTTCTTCAACTGATTCAACATGATGGGCTCTGACATTATTCTGCATTTAAAACTATATGTGGTGAAAAGGAAAGTAAGAGGTAATAGGGGAAAGAAAAAGGCTCACATTATGCTTCATGATAAAATAATTTTGAGTAAGAGTTTACACAATAACAGAAAAAAATTGCTGCTGAAATTGGTTATATTGGCAACCCTTGCTCAGGATAATATAATCTAAAATAAATAAATAAATTCTGTTAATGCATACAGAAGGTCAATAATTATTTAATAAAGATATGAACTGATGGAAGATATCCTGAATCTGGACAGCCAGAACCGTAGCATTTCTGGAATGCTTGGCAGTGTCTTAAACATAAATATTTCAATAAGTTGTGTTTATGAAAATTCTCTAAGTAGTAACCAAACAGACAGATAATGTCAATAACTTCATGTAGTTTTGTGTTCCAAAATTCTGACCGCAGACAGATATAGTGATTCCATAAACCAGATAGGTACTGACACATTAGTTGGTTCATGTAAAGCACCCAGCATGAAAATTATTGTTCCAGCCCTATTGTCATCTATACTAATCACAGATCTTGACTGCACCCCTCTATGAGATTATTTATCTTCTCGATGATTATCAGCAGTCTTAAGTAACAACAATGTTGAAAAGTAAACATATATCTGTTCCAATTATTTTCTAACAATGTTTAAGTCTATGCATGTAACATGTTTCATAATCACCTTAGCACGCCTGCTCTTCTTTTGCATATCCTTCTCTTTTCTCTCCAGGTCTGGGCTTATGAAGTCAAGAAGATCTGATACGCTGGAAAGATAGGTGTTTCAATCTAAATAAAAATAATTTAAAATTGACAATGCACACTTTATTCATAGTTTCATACCTAAGGTGCCCTTTACTTGCAATAGAAGAATCAGGTTTTGGCATGCCTCTTCGAGCAGCCTCTTGCTGTTCTAATGCTTTTGACTCGAAATACTCTAGCCATGCAGCAGCATCCTGCAGCAAAAATAATGTGTAAAACTTCAAAATGGTATTGAAATATAGCCTTCATTACTGTACATTCTGAGAAAAAAGAACCTGAGTTCGAAGGTCATCTTGGCCAAGTTTCTCCTGAAGTATCTGCAATGTAGTTTGCTCATGTTGCACACTTAGGGAGTATGCGTCCATCATTGAAAGGGCTATGGCTATGGCATGGTAGCTCGCAGCCGTCTGATTGATTTAGAGAGGAGCCTCGTTAATTAATGGTAAACAATTTCAGTATCTTATGCTTACAATCTATCTAACTCAGCCATGTATTGGATGTGTGTATATTCCATGACAAGATGTTTTCACCCCTGGTTGGACAGCATTTAACTGAGACAGCGACACTAAATATGACAATTGACAAGAAAAAGATATTGTACTACCACCTTTCTTTAAGAGAAATAATGGCATGGTGATATGGGGACCATGTTAACAAATACGATTTTGGAACTTGAAACACTTCATATACGACTATAGTAGGTTTATTTTAATCATTGCATTTAAGGGTGATAATGCTGACTGCTGAGAGCTATATTGAAGTTAGATTGGGCATCCATTGTGGCCTGTATAGCCTCAAGAGGTATCTTACATGTGAATTGTTACAAGATATGCATTCCAGCATAACTATGCAATTCTGGAGAAACATCGATGTGATACACATCCTTTGGTAATGTAGTTAGGGTTTGACACAAATTACAAAATGAAATAACGGAGTATATTGAATAAAGATTAGAATTTGATGTGCATCAACAATTTCTATAAGAGACCCTATTTACTGTTTCATGCAAAATCCTCTTTCTAAAACATCAAAACATGGCAAATAGAGTGCTCAGAATTGCATATAAAAGCTCTTTAGCATGTATAGACAATCAAATTTTTTTACCTGAATGTGATCAGCTCCTAGCAATCTCTTGTTGCACTTCAGGGCTTCGTGCAAGTACCGAAGAGCAACATGAACATTTCCCATACCTTCTTCCATCATAGCCACATTTATGTAGGTGGCAGCAGAATTCGGGTGTGAAAGCCCACATGAAAATTGAAGCAGATACAGTGCACGATTGACGTACCTTCAATAGAAGATGCATTAAGTATAAAATCAACCAATATATACAGCGACAGAAGTTGGATGATAAGTGTGATTGATGATTGCTATCTAACAAACATGGTGTCCAAAGCATGAACTTTCTCCCATTACACACAAGAACTAATCCCATACCGTAAAATAAAATAAGCCTACATTAACACTGGCTAGTACAGCAAAATGATGTAGGGCCTGTTTTAATATGTATAATCACCTAATGCACATGATGGCTAAAAACAAAACAGCACAATGATCTTTCGCGCAAGTGTTAATCTGCACCACCATAAACTGTGGCCACGCAAAAGCCATAACGTTAACTTTTCGACAAATAAAACTGTGGCCACACTTACTTCAGAGCCATTTCAATGTGTTGCAGGCGGTAGTAGAAGACAGATAAATCACCATAACTCTTCATAGTTTCTGGATGGTCAAGACCAAGCTCCCTTTCATTGATATCAAGTGCCTTTTGCTGATATATAGTTGCCTGCCAAGGGAAAAAAGAGAGGTAATGAATATCTAAGGTTGAGATTGCCACATCAGCAAAAAGAAACAGGTCTATGTCAAACAGCCTGAAGAAAGGCACCCCTGTATGGTTCAAAATTTTGTGAACAAAGCCATCACTAGTTTGATTGCGGTAAAACTTACAGCATACTGTACCACTAGTATTATCATGACTTTTGATCAAAAGGAAACAGGTATATGTCAAACAGCCCATTCAATCAATAAAATATAAACTACTTTCTTCTTAATGAAATACACACAACTCTCCTGTGGATTCAGAAAAAAAAGGTAAGAAAAAACTCAGTTAAGTACCTGGTTAAAATCTCCAGTATGATAAAGCACCACAGCAAGAAGACTGTATGCATTGGCAGTCAGTCGATGGTATGGACCACATACAGCTATGATTTTGGACAAGGCCTTCAAAAAGAAGAAACATGTAGTAATTAATAAATAAGAAGATCCAAAAAATATTCTCTAAACAAAATGCAGATAGAATTGCAGTGCAGCAATAAATAATGAAGAAAAAGACATAATGTATACTGTCGTGTTGTGTACCTTTGTTCCGTAGCTTACAGCATCATCTAGTTTTCCTTTATCCAATGCCATCTTTGATGATTCTAGTAAGTTTCGACCATCAATAGATGAGTAGACCACATGCTGAAAAGGAACACAAAGCCAAAGAAAATTTAATCAAATCAATACATAAATGGTTCAAGATATGTAAAGAAATAATATCCAACGTTTCAGTAATATACTACCTTGCATACAGGAACAACACTGACAATGTCAGATTTGTCAAATGGGTTAGGACTATTCATGTCATAATCTCTTGCAACCAACTCCAGTCCAACCTGTGCAACAGACCATATCAATATGCCAGTTTAGAGAACAGAAAACATCGAGGTTCCCATAATTCACTTGGCTATCCATACCTTGCTGCAAAGCCCTCTCAGAATGATAGATTTTCGCAAGTGTGAAAATTCATCTTTCAACTGCCAGAAGTATCGTTTTGAAAGGAAGCTCTCTACCCATTTCAATCGCAAATTATGTTCACTATGGGCATCTATATCAGCATCATTTTCAAGTCTGGGAGATCCTAATAAAATGTTCAGAGTCTCGGCTATAGCCGCAGACATATTCTGCATGTCATCAACAGCTGCAATAACAGCCCGAATGATGTGCTTAAAGGATCTAATAACCATTTCATGTATGCATATGGACTGGATGTGTGGGAGCTTTTCTGCTAGTTCAACCTGATAATAAATTTATAGAAACAAAAGTCAGGATAATATGCCAATTTTGTTCAGACATAACAGCAAACTCCATTATGCGTAAAATTACACCTACCACGCGGCCTAAGGAGCACATGTTAAGTCCCCTTGTATGCATGAAATCTGTCATGGTCCTTCCATCTACTGGAGAGAGCTCAAGGGAAGCAAAATCAGCCACCTGTGCAGATCAGCCAGTTAGGATATTAAACAACAATTGGAGGAAGTCTGTAGAGAAAATGTTCGACTACATCAAAAGTATCAATAAAATAAATCTGACGTCAAGCATTATAATGCACTAGTTATGAGATGATTAAGCACTAATCAGGTAAATAAAATAAAGTAGAAAAAACTAACAAAACTAAGTTAAGATTTTAAAGAAGGTTCTTCAAATATCTAACATAAACTTTACCAGCTTTGGAAGTGCCGTGTCATCATAGAAATCATGAGCCATCTTGGTGAGCTCTTCAAGGGACTGGATCAATACAAACAAATTAGGAAATAGACCATTAAAATTTCAACAACATATTGTAGGTGAGTTCTTTTATTCCTACATCTCAGACTTTAAGAGCATGTATAGTGGAGATGCTAAAAGAGGTGTTTAGGTAAGAAAAAACGGGTTTATTTTTAGCATTTTGTGTCCTACAAATAGTTTTTTTTAACGCGAAAACAGTAGGAGAGGCTCCCACTACATTTTATTAAAAGATGAACCGAGCAAAATACACAAATAGTTGTTGTCAATCTTAAGAGAAATGAGATGAAAGGGTGCATGAAAACATGAGTTTAACACGCGTTAACTCTTTATGACAGGAGACGTCAATTGATTGTGTTTGGAAAAAAATCTGTGAACTTGCATATATTTCATTGTAAGTAAGGCCTACCCTGTGGTTCTACATATTATTAATAGAAAAAGGAGGGAAATTACAAGCTGATAGGAAGTATAGTTCAAGCAGTCTTAGAAATATTATTTCAAAGTGATTGAAGTTGCATAATTAATCACCTTTTCATGAAGGCCAGCACCCAAATTCTTCAAGCGAATAAAAGCATCTTCTGACATCAGCTTGCTGATATCAGCCTCCTTATGTGTCTCATCACTTTCTACCTTGTCTGGTTCATTAATGCCATTCACCGAAGAGCAGTTATTATTAGATTCTTCTTTCTCAGATCTGGAAACTTCAGTACTGGTTTCTTTCTTTTTAATCTTCCTTAACTGTTCAAAATGCTTTCCAAGACCTCTAACAGGTGGCTCTTTTTCAACCTTTGTTGCATTTCCTTTACCATTCTCAGAAACTGGAGAATCCTTTTTCTGCAAGTGTTGCAACCAAGAGGACCCAAGCTCCCATCTGATAGTTCTAGTATTTTTGCAAGGCATGGTATCTAGTTTTATCAAGCTGTCTTCAAGTACTGTGCGCGCTAGTTTCCTTGAAGGGCTATCAGTATGAGACTTTGGGGTAGAGTTACCAGTAGAGATGTCTGTATTGGCAAGTTTTGGGAGTGGTATTCTTAGACTGAAAAAAATGAAACGGATGCAGAGAGTTAATTGAAATGTAGTAGCATATTTCCGTGTCAAATATGAGAAATTTGATGTGCATAGAAAATGTTTCACTTTAGCAAACACATCATGGATAACATAATGAAGTTGTAACAAAGCATGTAAAACTTCATAAGGATATATGCCAAACCTGTTAACGTTTAAGGCATTAGAACCTCCATCTGGCTGGTCAGGTACATCAATGTTAAACACTCCATCAAGATTATCAGATATATCAGAGTTTTGTTTGCCATCATTATTATCTTTGGTGCGCCCGGAAACCTTCACAGTTGCTGTATATCCACAATGCTTGACAATCACCACTCCTAGTGTCGAGGTATCCTGGATGAGAATCATAAGTTCAAATAATTAGCTTCTCACATGTACATTAGGGTAGGTTGAGTGAGTGTGTACTAACTGGGTGAGTATGCATCCATGTATGTGAGTGTTTGGATTTGTACTGTGTTTTACAAAGAAGAAATGGATGGAAATGTGAGAGTCACCTTAACAACAACACTTTCATCAGAAGATAAACCTTTCAGAAGATTCCTTTGTGATAAATCCATAGCATCCGTTTGACAGAAGGCAACTCCATCAACTTTGTCCTCCGACTTCAAACTACCATCCGCCTCATCCTTCTTTACACTAATATGCATGTCCCCAACACGTTCCTCAAGTATATTTGAACAATGTGTAGCAGTTTGCAGACTAGTTGATTTCGTTGATAGATCAATGAGTCGCCGTATTGTTGATGCAGCTCTAAAAATTGCTGTATCTACAAACAAATTGTGCAAAAGGAAAGCTTTCCGGTCTCTGATCACGCGCTCTTCCTCTGTTTTGCAAGGCATCCTAGCCAAAATGGAAAATTCTTTTGTCCACCGTCTCCGGTCATATTTTCCACCGCGTCCGCTGCCACCACCATCTCCACCCCAACTCTCATCCTCCACTGGCAGTGCTGGGCACTTTATCGCAGAGTCAACATATATCGGAGGAACAAGCCATGTGTTTGCACGGAATCCATAAGGAAGATTCCCAAACTGCGGATGCAGACAAGGCAAGATCATCATAAGTCAAACGAACTTCAGGGTTCTATTGTAACTTTAGTACACGAAGATGAATATTCACTATTTATATTACCTTGTTGTGATCCACAAAAGCCTTCATCAGCGCCTCATATGCCTGTGCAAAATGGAAAATAAGTACAACTTGATAAACAGAAGGAAGGAAAGCAAGTTAATTAAGCAAGCGTAGAAGAAAAGAAAGGTGTATGATTCATGAGATTACTAACATTAGCAAATGCGTTGCTGAGCTGTTGTAGCAAGTCCACAAGGGAGTGGCTCACGGTATGCGGCTTTCCTGCCGAGTAGAAGCCCTTTACCGAAGCAATTATGTGCAGAAGCTTCCCGTTGCAGACCTTAACCTGGGCACATGAACTCCTTCAGTTTAGGCTAGGAAGACTGTATGGGCAATCAGATGAAATAGCTCCTCATTGATTCAAATGAATTAAAATTTCCAAACACCTCGAGTTCGAAGTAATCGCCATCCTGAGAAGCTCCACTCGTCTCCTTCCTCCTGATAACTGCACAAACGAAGCCCAAACTACGTGCGTCAGAAGGCAGAAACCAAATGCGAATGCGAGTGCTTCAACAGGGCAGAAAGGGAACCTTACAGTGAAAGGGCGGTGTGACGTGGGCGAAGGAGAAGAAGTCGTAGAACTCTCCCAGCTTCGGAGGCGGGCGGATGGCCGCCATGTCGTGCGCCTCCGATATCGCCGGCGGGGCCTCGCCATGGTCCCCGGCGGACGCGGGCGCGGGAGGAGATGGCGGCGTGACGGGCCTCCCGTGCTTGGAGGACTTGTGCTTGGCGGCACCGTCGCGGGGCTTGGTGAACGCGGTGGTGCAGGCGACGATGTCCAGCAGCCGGCGGATGTGCGCCACCGCCGCCGCCTCCGTCGCGTACTCCTCTGCATTCACAAACCGTTGGGCTCAATCAAAAGCTGGGCCAGTTGAACAGTTGGGCTTCACTGAGCTTGTAGGCCTCGTCTATGGGCCCAATAACTGATTTGGGAGCCTCCTTACCAGGTCTCGAGAACGTGTTGGACTGGTGGGTCTCGGAAACGAAATAGAAACCAAAAATGACGTTGATGATGACGATGATAAAAGGTTAATTCGTGCAGAAAAATCATTTTAGGAACTAAAGTCGCTTTTATGAATGATCTTCCATGCATTTGGCTTGAGGATTGGGACAGGTATTCTATTCATGGACGGATACATCAAGTCTCTAATTAACATTGCTACCGATGACTGGAATTGAAGTGCACGAACGTGATTCTGCCAAGCGTCCGCCGCAGATTCCAAGAGGCGTCCCTTTGTCCCGTATCAGCAGCGTAGGACAAGAACTAGGAGAGGAGATCGTCAGGCTGATCTCAGGTAATTATTAATAACTTGTTAACAAACAACTGCAAGTTGCTGCCTGCACTAAGTGTCAGCGCATCGTTAATATCAATATTAATTATAGTGGACAGCACAACGAGCGGGCATTCGGACGGGGACAGGGCTCCCTACTAATCTATCTACCTATGCCCCTGTTCAAGTAAGGTCGTAAGCAGAGCCTTAAAATTACTGGCAAAGTTCAGTTTGCCTTCTCTGAGTGTTGAGTTCTTGGACAACACGTTGCAGTGTCTGCCAGTGTAAAAATTAAGAGTATAACCCGTGTTAAGTATGTTTGTGAACGTGCAAAAGCTGGAATTGGCTTCAACCAGGGAGTGGAGTGAATCAAACGCGCCCCTCCGAAGCGTCCAAATGCTACTCAGCACTTGCCGACAGCACAGGTCGCTTCTGCACTTTGGCTAAACGAAAGACCATGAAAGCACTAGCGAGCACTGACAGCGCAATCACTCACCTTCCTCCGTAGTACTAATCAATCGTTTTATATCGCTACTAGTACTATATGCAGTCAAACTCAAAACTTTCCTCCAACAAACATCGTTTGGACCAAAAAGAAAATGAAAAACACTAATATCTCAACGAAAATCTGGCGACCAACGAGAGCAGCCCCCTTGGATTTCCGGGACACATGGAGCGACTGCGCCGGCCACGTTCCGTTGAAAATCTGGCGAGCAGCCGGTCTCGTCTCAGTCTCACCAAAAACGCTTGTGATGTGGTGGCGGAAAGAGACGCGCATTGGCAGGAAGCTAAACATATGGGATGACTTGGGTGTGAGCGAGGAAGATTAGATGGCCGCCCCAACGACACTCCCGGCCGTGTGGAGGTGCTGTTAGTTTCGAGTGTGTAGAGCACTGGAATTAGATAAGAGTCAGAGACCGACACGCATTTGACGAATTTACTGGGGATTTTAGTTAGCCGTCCAAGCGACCATATAGGCGAATTGTTGTGGCACGAGTGTGGCAACGTGATGACTCCATTAAAAATGTGTCTCATGGTAGAGTCGTATCTTAATTACCAAAGCAGACCTGTCTATGCTCATGACCTTTGGTTGGTTCTGCTTGTGATTTCTGCACTCGTGTCGATCAGTCCGGTACGGGCGGACTGTTCCGTAACGGACTCAACAAAGGGCACACGTTACCAGCAAAGGACGTACGTCCGGTTTGTCCTATGGCAACTCGCTACTGTGAGCTTGAAACCAGCTAAACACGTTCGGACAAGAGGCGCAGCGCAAATCCAACAAATTAAAGAGAGAAAAGAGAGAAGGCGGAAGAGAAAACCGGTAGCGTCCAGGTTGTTTCCACCACGCCTACCTTCCACGATGGTGAGCGTGCAGGGTTTCAGCGCCGCGATTTCCACGCCGTCGTCCAGCCGCTGCCCGCGCGCCTGTTCATGAAACACATGCCGCGGTCACACCAGTCACTCAATAAATCATGCGTATTACTTTCCATGGCATATTAATCAGACTATAGCACAATTCATCCTCTAATTAAAAGCAAGCGAGCCACCTACTGCTAGCTAAATGCGTGAACAATTAATTTGTTGTCAAGAGAATGTGTAGCGGTCCTACTCGATCGACTAGTACAGTTGCGCTGCAATTGAATTGGGAGAAGGTACTTTGGCAGAGAGCAGGAAAGAGCATTACCACATGGGAGAGTGAATAGTTTGTCAGGTGACACGTCTCCACATTCGACCCCAGCAGCTTCCTCACGTCCAGCACACGGTCCGTAGATATGCCCTGCAAACGGAACGGATCCTCAGCGGAAGCAAACAACGCTCGTGCGTTCCCGGTGCAAGCAATTAATTAAACAATGTGTGCTAGCTAGAGGCAATAACAACAACCCTGCTTGCAAATTGCTAGGATTGGTACAAAATATTGAGGTAGCGGCATCTGCTCCGCTTTCCCAAAGATGTCCACCTGTGTTATCAAAAAAGAAAAAAAAGATGTCCACCTGCATACTGTTCATCATCCCTCTTTTTAAGTGTGTGTGCTTGTCCGGTTAGTGGCTTTTGGTTGGGCGTGTTCGTGTGCGGGAGAAGGCACCATCGGGTAATGGAGGGAGCCAGCAGCACATACCTTGAGTGTCACCTGGGATTCATAGGGGGTGACGACCGCGACGTCGACGACGCTGGGCACAACTGCACAGGAAATCCATGCGTCTGTCAGTGTTTTGCACACGAGAAAACCGCAGCACTTGAATTGAGGAGAACGGGGTTCAGACGGCTGCGCGATTCAGTTGGCTCTCGCGAACCGCATGACCCAACCGCTCCGCCCACGTTGTTGCACCAACAAAAATACCAGCAGGGCTATCAGCAACTCGAAATGAAATGGAAAGGAAAAAAAGGAAGGAGGCATGAACTCGTCGACATCATGCCCACAGCGCACGGAGCGCACCCTGGAAAGGGTTGGGCAGAGACAAAATCTTGGAATTCAAGTACGGAAAAGGCGTAACTAAGAGAGGAAGCTAATTAAAGCAAACGAATAAAGAGCAAAGAGAAAAGATTACTACTGATCATAACAATCCTTTCTTGACCTTGTTTCTTACTACATGCAGAGAAGTGAAACTTTTTTTTTTTGAATGAACCAGAGAAGTGAAACTACATGTATGAACAACCAAAATAACAATTCAGTGTTCTGAAGAACAGGATGAACGGCGGGAGCAGAGAGTGAATTGGTAGGTCTGCGCCGCGCGGAATGGATACGGAACGGACAAAGGCTTCATCGGAGGCGACAGAGATGCATCGTACCTTTCTCTTCCTTCTTCCTCTTGTCGCCGCCTTTGCCGCCGCCCCTGCCCTTGCCACGGCCGGCCTTGGGAGCCATTTCCACGCCCCGTCCGAGTCCTTCAGGCGCGAATGGAGCAGTGGCAGCTGGCCGACAGGCCGAGGAGGGGTTTAAGCGGCAGCAGCAGAAGCAGCAGAGGAGGCGGAGGAGGAAGACGAAGCGGAGTGAGGAGGAGGAGACACCGAGACGACGGAGGCGAGAATGAGGAGGAGGAGGGTGTGAGGATATAGGATGTGAGGCGCGCACGGTCTCTGATCGAAACCCACGGATTTCGGCGCCATCCTGGCCTCTCGTTCACCCCAACCCCGGTACCGTCTGACGCGCCGGCCCCACGCCGTCCAGTCACGGCCAGCCGGGGCCCTTTTCTGGCGGCACATGCAACGCTTTCTTGCACTCAACGGCCCAGGTTGATTTGATTCCCATGCACGCTGCCGCGGCTGAGTACTATTCAGTGTCCAGCGCAACCGGTTGTCAGGAGAGAAGCGAGGAGTACAGCTACGTGACGCATGCGCGAGCAGGCACGGAACGGAACGAAACCATTTCGACGGTCGCTAGAGAGCCCGGCACAGCTGTGGAAGGAGACGCACATGAGAGAGCCTGGATGCAGCGGCGGACGGTTGTGGCCAGATGGCTGGCGGCCGGACACGCGCAGGGCAGAGGCCGGACCCCTCCCATTGGACGAGACCGCGACCAGACCCGGAGTGGGAATCAACGTGGTGACAAAATCACGGCGCACTATTGAATTCCATGCACGACAAAAGGTGCGGTTAAGTCCTTTCACTCGCTCATCGCGCTCTGGAGCTGGTAGCACCTTCTACGGACCATGGACATTGGAGATTGCTGATGTTGTTGTTGTGTTAGTAAATGCTAGTGGTTCAAGCGAGTAGAATATTCGTGGAAGGTTTGATCATGAGCTTGGAGAACACCGACCGGTGCTCAATTAGCACCGATTGATTTGGACGTGGACGGAGGCAAGGCAGTCCATACGAAGTCGCCTTGTCTACTCTAGTATTGCTAGTCTTTATTTTGTGATTATTAATTAGATGCACTATTTCCTTCTTGAGAAGACATCGCTCCATTGTTTTAGACAGCGAGAAGAAAAGAAAGACATTTGCCAATCATCTTGTCTGAAATGTGAGTTGGACACAAGAGGTTTTTTACTCTCTCGAAAACGCAAGAGAGCTACGTTTCATTGTATTACGAAGAAAATCGAATAAGAACCCATTACGGTCCGTAAACATACATACATGCCCACAACGACATCCCCACACGAACAAACACACCGCCTCGCATGCACACACGCACAAACATAATAAAAAGGACAACAGCTGACAGCTTTGGATACTTCAAACAGAGATTTTAAATTTCGTTTTCTAAAATAAAAAGGACTCACCAGCTCAAGCTTCCAGGAGGTTAACGTGGGACGTATGAAACCTGTTTGTTTACAAATCAAGCACCTTCTTCATTCTTGAGGAGGACTAATGCACCAGCTTGCATTGTAGTATACCGCAAATCTGGCATTCCGTTGGAGTAGATGACAACGAACAAGAGTCCAGCCAACACACACGGCTCCGGGTCACGGCTTACTGTACAGAAATGGACACTGGAGTAACGAAATGTTGTCATTGTGTCGCAAGCCCGTCGGGCCTGTACGCGTGCGGAGATGAAAAAGAAATTGTTCTTTATTTGTAGTGCAAGCAACCGAAAATTTGCAGGCTGCAATATTATTTTGTTTTTCAGATCATCGGATGCCATATTGCAAGACATCAGTACATCAGCTTTGAGACATGCTATGAATAGTAGTAGCAAAATTCCCCTCATGAGTCATGACTCATGAGGTAAAGCAAAGCGGAGCGCCTAGCTTTGTACTTTACCTGATTCGGCTATTCACTCATATTCCCCTAAGAAGATTGTTCCCTCTTTGGCCTCCTAAAAATAGATATCACCGTACATTACCAACACTTTTCTGTCTGCTGTTGAGGACTGGATCAACTGCGACCTGTGAATAACAAATTTAACTAGCCATATAGGGAATGCCGCTTATTTTAGTCAGAAGACGCGTGCCCAGCCGTACGCCGGGGTTCGTTTCATTGGCGCCGGCGGATGGAGCAAGCAAGGATGACGCGCTCAATGCTGGCCGGTTCGCCGGTGATAGCGTCCAAGACACCGAACGAATCAGCCAAAGCATGAGAGGCTGGGATGCCTCGTTCGGCTTCTGTCCGGGTATGAGACGCTTGCTCCCGGAGAATCTTCTGATCATTTTTGGCTCCCATGTTTTCAGGTGGAGCACTGGAGCTTAGAAAATGGGTTCGGTGCCACGAGTCCGTTGACCGGAGTCTTTGGCAGCCGCCATATGTCAGAGAACTGATGGGACAAGGAATAAAGGATTTGTTTCATGTGACTAGGCATGTATGTTAAGCTAAAAGATGGGACAAATTGGGTGGCTGTGCTGGCTCAGTAATTGTGCGTCGATATTATGGTTATAAGCTTAACTTTTCACGTTCGTGGAACTGTAATTGAAGCAACTTGATGAATGCTGGGCGTGTTGCAGTTGACGTAGGATCCTACAATAGGCATGGTTTCTTACATTGAAAGATAGCTTTGTCATCCAAGAACTGACAGGCGAGCATGTCAGATAGGCAACTACAAGATCTTGTTTCTTTTTTCAGTTCAGGTATCAGTTCAAAGCAAACGATATCCTTGATGCGCCTGCGCATGAAACACAAGCATGTACTTATGCTATTGCTATTTTTTCGTGTCACCGACGTCACAATCTAACAATACAGCGATCCCTTGCTGTGTACCAAAGATAAATAGCAGGTAGTAACAAATCATATGGCCAAAAGCCTGGGTAAGATCATATTCTTGTATTCACAAGGATAGCAATATAGTGTGTCCCAAAAAAAAGATGGGTACCAGAAAAGGAAGAGCATACCAAGATAGACATAAGCACTATGATGGTTACTATGCAAGATTGCTACGATAGCTCAGTTTATCTCCATAAGATTTACATATTTCTGAGTCAAACATTTATCATTAGTACATTACTGAGCTCGAGCTAACCGATTAATAAAACATATGTATATGTGCAACTGATCGAATTGCACCGGAAAAAAATGATGACTGGTAGTCTGGTACCAAACCAATCCCAGAACCATCAAACCACGGACAGCAGCCACCCTTGAGCCTCACCCCCCAAAAACCAGAGGTGCACGCACCTATGCATGCACATCAACTGGACCTATCTGAAAGTTGAACTGTCCTATTCTCGGAGGTCACGCATAATCGGTTGTGGAGACCACTTCAGGTGCAAGTTCAACTTCCCGCTCTTTGCACCGTCCAGGTTGAAGCTTTCCGTGTATTCTTCTTCCAGCAAAACCTTGGTTAAGGTCAGGATGCATCGACCCATGTAATCCTACAGAACAAACAATCGATTAGTTACCACAAGTGCATCTGCAGTTGACAAAACTAATAAGCTGGTATTTATGGAACTTACTCTACTGAAAGTGTCATGATCATAAACTTCCAACATAAGCATATCATGTAAGCCATCTTCAACAACAAAGTCAAAAGTCTGATTCCAGACTGGGTTCAAGCTCTCGTTCACAACCTGCAGTCAATAACATGATAAGCTTCCACCAAGCAATTTCTTATTGTATACAGCATCTCAAGTATTATGGTTCCTACTGATCCAACTGTAAAAGATTCAAACACACTATATCACAACTGTACATGTTACTTTGCAGGTCATCAACAATTCAAGACATGTCACTAATTTGTATTTGATGAAGAAATTACCCTTGTCTTATACTTTGTTTTTGTCTTTTTGAGAGAAATTACGACATATGGGTCAGACTTTCCATTCATATCCATTGCGGGCAGATCTTCCCCAGATATCACAGTCACTGATAGCACTCCACGCATGATAATATCCCTTTTCTTCCTTGAAGACAGCCTGTCAAAACTAGTGCTCCCTGTTCCATTTCCCATACTTGTCATGGTCCTCTCCAGGGAAGTCATCGAAAACTGTTGTCTGAAAGGATTCGGCGTCTCCACCATGTCAAATGGACAGTACAACAGCTCAAGGTGCACCTGTTGAGGTAGTCACAAGAAAAATGTTATGTAGCCATTTCAAAATGCCCCTGATATATGATTATAACTGACATAAAAATGCTAAAGCTTGATCTAAAATGAAATCTAAAGAAATTTTCTAGGGTCAGAAAATAGAAAAATGAAGCAGTTGTTTGCTTGAAAATTAGGCTCACCTGACCCCGATCTTTCCTGTCCCTCTGAATCTCAAGATCTTTTACAAGCTTCAACCACACATCCTTCACCTTGCCTGGTTGCAGATCCTTTAGCCTAACTTGAGCACAGCCAATCAATTCAGATACCTGAATGCCATCATCATCATATATCTTCACTGTCACACTTTGAGTATCAGAATCTTCAATAGTAAACTCAAAGTGTTCATTCCAGATAGGGTTCAGATCATTGCTCTGTAAAGATGCTGACAGTGGTTAGTAAGTGTCCATAAGGCGAAGCTCACAACTAGGACGAAGTTGCTACACTTACAATTGTTTTACTCCTCTTCATTTTGTCTGGTAATGGGCGGACATACACAATGGCAAAAGGATCAGATTTTCCTATCAGGTCTTTGTTAGTTAAATCTCTTGCTTGCACAAGCTTGACCTCCAATGTACCAACAGGCTTGAGCTCCAAATCACTGTAATACATAAGCAGTCACGGGCATTCCTAATGTGATTTAACTACAAAAAAACAGTAAGAGTGGTACTACAAAATTCGACCAATACCTACCTGTAGTCCCCAGGTATTATAGGAATGACTTTCCTTACTGGCCATGTTATTGAGTCTTCAATCGCATTTTTTATAGTTTCCTGTAAGAAAGAATAATTTGACTCGAGCATCAATTATGGTTACGGGAAATACAAAATCCCAACTTTCAGCCATAACCATAAAAAAAGTATTGTCAAACCTCAAGAGCATCTGAAATCCCAGGTATAGCAGAGATTTCGCCACCAATGACTTTCAGCCTAAAATCCAGCTTTTTCTGAGATGGTTTGAGGGGGAGAAATGAGATAAAAGAAGAAACAACTCGAATGATCAGAGAAAAAAAGAAGAAGTGAACCTTCTTTCGTAGAGAAAAACAAACAGCACCAAAGCATGGTAGCTCTTCAACCAGTGGTCTGAAAATCAAGCGGAAAATTCCTGTGAAGCCAATGTCTTTCACCTATATAGCAAGAACACAAACAATATTACTGTCTATGAAATACATATTATCATAATAGCCTAAATTTGATTAATACCCTTCTATGCATCATTATAACTAAGGGCATGGACCATTTTGCACTATTCAGGATGCCATGCACAGGATACACAATAGACCTCACACCCTGAGATTAATGAATTGGCTGATGAATTAACATCAAATACGCAGTTTGGTTGAGAGTAAAAGGAAGGGAAAACAGAGAATAAACTTTTGAATCATGCAGATTACCAAGTCATTATTCAAGAAAGAATATGTGTAAACCATACTGATCAATCCGTGCGCATAATTTATATTGTAGCATTCATACTACACTTGAGTCTTATGGGTTTCATCTCTGGCCTACCCCAACTTGCTTGGGATAAAAGGCTATGTTGCTGTATTCATACTACAGAACAAAAGGCATAATCAGGAAATAGGTCACCTGTATCGGAAGTGCCACACCAAGTCTAGTTTTTACATCCAGTATGATACTTGCGTTGGCATCCCAATTCATCTCCAGCTCCATGACGATACCTGATTCCTTGTTCTCAATTATTGAAATACCTGCAACAAAATCAGAAGGACCACTTATAGGTTAGCATCCACCACATAATTATGTAATTATATTATACGCTTAGAGAGCTCAATGGAGATTAAATAACACAGGTGACATAGATTCTGAATTAGATGAAGAGCACCAAAGCAAATAGGACACGGTTCTGTTTATAGACAAAGTTTGATACATCCAAAAGACCCAAACGAAATATTCACACAGTGAATCCTCAGAGTTAAGCACACTATCAATAATCTAAATACTAACCACAAGTTATTATCTGCTCTGAGATGAATGCAAACTTGTGTAAAACATGCAAAAGTGAGTTCATCGGCTCCTACTAAAAAATTATTACAGCAGCTAAAGAGCAAAATAAAGTGGCATATGTTATATACTCATAAAGTATTTGATTAGTACTGCCCTCTGGATTTTATGAGACATATACAACAATCTCTAATATGTTATACAAATGTTCTCCGTTAGACATAAGAACAAAATCGTGGTCATACAAAGCAATTTCAGATACAAGTCTAATAAATGTATGATCGTCAGGCCAGTCTCAGTGGAGAGTGTCATCTCTCATCCCATGACACTCCCTCTCTTCTCTCTCATGCCATGTCAGTAAATTTAATGCTCATGACGCTACTATGACACTCCCATTGAGATTGGCCTTAATTTGATTATGGAGTGGTTGCCTTATGAAAATTAATAAAGGAAATAGTTCAGCGAAGCCTACCAGTAAACTGAGGTGCAACAGTACCAAGAGTGAGTTTTGAGAACTTGAGGGAAGCTAAGATTATTGGTCTATATTGTTCAAGAACAGGTTCAACGGAGGTTTTGATCAGTTCTGATGCTGCCTGCAATGACACATGAGCGAATAAAAATGCATAGCAGATAAAAGGAAATTCAAGTCAAATAGAATCTAGGGCTAGTAAAAACTTCGGAGTCCTGTTGAAAGATATACATACCTGATCCACAAACGGCCAAATTTTAATCAGCTCTTGATTGAGCCATTTTACCTACAACAATGCCCCATCAACATACATGCATTCACATAAAGAGCAGAAGCATGAGAGGTAACTAAATATAGCCAAATACCTTCTGCTGTGATGAGAAAACAACCCAGGAAGGGTACAAGTCAGATGGGAGTAACTTTCGTGAATCTTCGATCGTCATTCTGGAGAAACTGGCGATTGTAGCAGCCTGCATCAATAGAAAACAAGGAGAGGTCCCTCGTCGCTTCAGGCATGGCTACAACTTATCACTCACATAGATGGCATTCAGAATTCTAGTTGTACAGATCGCTATAATGAAAAGCATCAGAACAGGCCACAAGGCTAGTGAAGATGGCACAATTACAATCAATGAAAGTGGCAAATACTAGAATCCTGACTGTCGCGCAGTTGCACAATGAGACACAATGAGACGGGGTGACCATGAGAACGAAATTGTACTTGTTGTCAGGTGCCAGCCATGGCAGCCAGTAATAAAATGGCATGAAACGAATATTGGATTATTGCGGTGGATCTACATTTCACAACCAGTCCTCATTGCCGTGGGGACAACAAGCATTTTACACGTTGCTTAGAAATGCTTTAACGAGAGCTTATAGTTGTGGATAAACCTGAGCCGCCAAAACGGGTGCTTAAGCTCCCAGGCTCCCAGCAATTATTGTAAGCCCAATAGACAAACCACTTGTCAGCAGCAGGAAGCCAAATCTACCCCTCCCAAACCAGTGTAAGGCAAGCCGACAGGGGCTCCCCACCTAACCCACTAGAACAGCAATCGTGGCAACAACTTAGCCGATTCGTCTTCGCTCCGATTCGTATTCAAGGCTGCTATTCCTATGCAAGCATCACGCATCGAGAGAAGAGGAAGGGGCGGCAGCAGTTACCAGCTGGCGGCGACGCGCGGCGCGGGAGTTCTCGGAGCGGGCGAAGCCGACGATGAGCGCGACGCCCACCGCGATCCCAAGCGCCAGCCCCACCAGGAACCCCATCCCGCTCCTCCTCCTCTTCCTCCGTTAGCCGACAAGCCGGAGCGCGTCAGGGGCCGGCCGGCCGGCCGGCCGGTTGCGGCGTGGTGCGAGAGCGGACAAGCAACGGGGCCAGCGAGCGGGGGCGATGGGCGGCAGTGGCAGGTGAGCAATGCCGGCGCGCGACGGGAGGGCGGAAATGGATTGACAAGTGGAGGCGCGTGGCCGCTGCTGCTTTCTTCAAGCCTGGTACTGACCGGGTTTGAAAAACGGGGGAGGAGATGTGGAGACAAGGGAGCGGAAATCGTGAGGGGGAGAAAGCGAACGAGCACAGAGGGGAGATCTCGCTCGGGAAAGCGAGGAGAGAGAAAGTGAAAGGGGAGTTTTGTTGCGTCGCTTGCTTGGTTGGCATTTTTGTCAGTTGAGCGGTGTCCTACTGACAGATGGGGTCGGGAAGCGGGACCCGCTGTCGCGTGGGTGATTTGGGTGGAAAGTGTAGTGATTGATGATCTGGTGCGGTTGTTTTATTCGGGGAGACGTGTGATGAGTTGGAAAAGAGAAACGGATCGGTTCGTATTCGAGGCTTCCTGGGTCAAAAGATAAGAATAAATCATAAAATAAAATTTGGGGATTCTATTGTGTGGTCCGGTCACCTGCGCTTTACCACAAGAACGATCACCAACATTATTAAGGGTGTGTTCGTTTTCAGGTATATAATTTTTAGAGGATCAAATTAAAGAGAATTTTATTATTTTGGAGATCTTAAATAAAGTCTAATCTCGAAACTAATTACAGACTCCACTATCTAATTCACGAGACGAATCCAACGAGGGTAATTATGATGTTATTAGAAGATGTTTCTTGTAGCATCACCGTAGCAAAACATAGATTAATTAGGATCATTAGATTCGATCTCGTAAATTAGAGGGAGTCGTGACATAGGTTTTGTCATTAAATTAATAAAAGATCTACTAAAAAGTAAGATTCTCTTTGATGTGATGGGTATAATTTTTAGAGGGCAGGAAACGAACAGGGCCAATGATCTTGCCGACTATAGTACTACTTAGAAATGTGACTGTCACGGGTGCATGAAAAAGATTGCTTTGCTAGGGGTGGATGTAAGTTAACTTCAATACGTACTTTGTAGTATTCGTCAACAAGGTCACTGTTTCAATTTGACCTTCATACTTAGTCAAACATATGAGCTTCGGTTGTTATCCGGTCCAACAAAACATATGAGCCAAAATAGTTTGTATTCGTCGGCCAAAACGCAAAATACGCTTTGCTATCATCAGGAAAACGCATCATTCTCTTCGCAAAGAAAAAACGTCACGCAACGCAAACTTCAAACTACCGTGTATGGCATTGATGATGGACCACTTCTCCAACCATTCTCGTTGATGGGCCAGGCCTAGGTAGTAGATTCTCATGGGCTGCAAGCCTGCAATGTGGAAAGGAAAGACGAAAGAGCGACGAGCCTACAACGAGCTTTTTTTTTATTCTGGCCCCTTCCTATCTAAAATTTTATAAATAGTCTCTTAGTAACTATATTTCTAGAATCTAGCCCATTTGGTCACGCCATATGAATATGGTCACGTCGAACACTTTGGCGTGACCAAATGACACGTAGGAAAATAGGCTTGACATATAAGGATTGACCACGGTCACATTAGGTCACGCCAAAGTACATAGCGTGACCATATACATGTGTCACGTCATACAGTTTAGCGTGACTAAAAGAGGTCAGATCTTGAAAATTTAGTTTGGAGCATGTTACTTTCAAAATTTTAGATGAGAAGAGGCCAAAATAGAGAAAAAGTTCACCGACAACAAGCCGGGAACCGCCTGATTGATGCCTGAACGACGGCACCCGGCAAGTGCCCTGGGGCACCGTTCAGTGTCAAGCACCAGCGGTGGCTGCCGAGGGATGCTCAGACTTGTGTGATGCATGTCGGCCGAGGAGTTCAAGCCTCACCCGGATCACAACCATTGGTCGATGGCTTGTGGGTACGGAGAAGGCGTCGAACCAAACGACAGAGCGAGAGCGTGCAGCAGAAACGGGTTTCGGCGCCGGGAGGCCATGGAAAAGGACCGTCCCAGATGAATTTATAAACGGGCATTAACCATACGATTCGGCTGACCTTTTGCCTTCTCATCGCGCATCCAGCTTGCAATCCATTTTGCGCTTGCAAACCTTTTTTGTTTCTCGAATACGCAGCCGATTTTTTTTCTCGAATACGCAGCCACGCAGGAGAGCTGCGCATGTCTATATTACATAGAGTTTGTCCATGACCATTTACAACGCGCGGGCTCTCTAGGAGGTGCTGCTAGGTAGTCGTCATACATGATATGGACATAACAAGCTCTAGAGGACTACCTAAAAGACCGTAAGAATTGAGAAAGAAAAATTGAGCTACCTTATGAGGCTCCAGCAATATGAACTTGGGCAAAAGAAGGGGGAAGAAAACATCTTGTGTTTCTCGTGTAGTCATATTAGTTGGATCCACGTGGCAGGGCGGCAGGCCCACAAAGTCCTATGCTACTGTTAGTACTATTCAACATAATTCTACAGGATCCTGTCAGTATTCTCATAAGAAAAAAAATCTTCCTCTTGGTGCAGTAAAAGGTCCTTCTATGCCTTCCCCAAATTATCAGTTACTAGCAAGCTTCAGAATATACTACTGACTTTTACTTTGCCAAGTCGAACCTTCTTCCATCTGCTTTTGAAGAGGAAAGGGTGAAGACCCAATATGTGTTCAGGCATGAAATCGTGCCTCGTCAATATGCCAGCAACAGGTGCCCTCTGCATTGATCACAAATATAAGCTTCAACAGTGGAAATTATGATAAAGTATACTAGTACTTTCAGATACTCGCAAGTAGAGGCATACAAATAATGAATATCTTATGATTTCTGTAGTGGACACAATATGGTTAAACAGAGTAAAAGGACCACCAATCAGCAGTTCAAAGTTCAACAGTGGAAATTATGAAAAAGTATCATTTCAAATACTTGCTAGTACAGGCATACAGATGATGAGTATCTTATGAGTTATGTAGTGGCCACATCATGGCTAGTCTCAGTAAGGACACATAAAATTGAATACTCAAATAGCCACCAAAGAATCAACTTAAATGCAACTTGCATCACTAACCTTAGAGCATTTGGGTAGAACTAAAAGGTGCCTCAATCCAAGTTCACGGAAAAGTATAAGAGCCTTAGCCAAAGACATTGTCTCAAGGACAGTATAAGGTGAAGTGTTTGTGAATGGATGCAAGTCTACAAACATTTCCAATTCTTCTGCAGTTAATTCAATATCCTCAATCCTGTCACGTTTTCCTGAGCCAGGCTTAGCAAAATCATCAGGTGAGAAATACTTTGAAGTATCCAGTGTTGAAGTTGTGCAACCAGGGATGAATTCCTTTTTCCTCAGTAGAACAAGAAGATGGGCTCGAAGAATCAAACCATATAACAAAGGATCCTCTGAAAATGGTGGCTCATCAATTACAGGGAAACCGCTATGACCAGTTGTCTTCAAAACATGCACTATGTTGCCAACCTTCTCTATGCCATTGAATGTCTGTAACGGACCAGTAACAATATCACTGACTGACAATTGCCTCATGTAGGGTTCAGCATACCCTTCAAGATGCGGAAACCCTTTCAATCTAACAAGCAAATCATAGACATTTGCGTTAAAAGCATCTGCCACCAATTTTGATATGAGAAGAACAAGCATAACCAAAGGAAGCAGAAGCAGATTATTAGTCAGTTCAAGCATAATAACACAAACTGAGACGGTCATCCTCATTGAACCACCTAGCAGAGCAGCAGAGCCGAGAACAGCAAAAAGTCCATGGTCTAAAGTTGATTGCGACCCAATCAGCATGCCTACCAGACGTCCATAAGCTGCACCAGTTAAAATAACTGGCACAAAAAGACCAGATGGTAAAGCAAGACCATAGCTGAAAATGCCCAGAAAATAGGAGGCACCAAAGAAGATGAGCATTGAAGAGAAGTGGAACTCATCATCAGTGCCAGCACTATAGAGGTTTCTAATAGTGTCATCATTAGTGTTGAAGAACAGGCTAGCCAAGTCATTGTATTCATTCATTGCACATTGGAACTTCTTGAAATTACCAGATCGCCCTATTGATGGACAAGCTTCTTCTGTGCCAATTGGACAAGGTTTGCAAGAGGCAACCCATGGTAACCCAAAGAGACAACATGATGTACAAGTGGTGACCGCTGCAGCAAGGAGGAGTTTGTACATTTTCCCTTTCCTGAAAGTAAATAAAAGACTTTAGGCAGGAGCATATTGAACTCGTTCGGGTTCAAATGGATCTTAATTTTTTACAAGTCACGAAGCCAGGTTCAGTTGATGCATATTGCAATTTTATGAACCGTTTTAATTACTGTTTTCTAAAATTGATGGAAGAAAACAGTACAGGAATGCAATGCATTTAGGAATTTTAAAGATTAAAAAAAGGAATGCATGCAGTCTTTTTTTTTGCAAAAAACAAAAACAAAAAACAGTGAACATTTGAGGCAACAGAGTACATACTCATTGATGAGGTTGTATAGACGAAGAACCTTGCCCAGGAAAAAGTTGTACAAACTCCCCAGTATTCCCCCAAGAACCCCTAGAGTGATTACCGGGGGCAAATCGACTAAATGGTAGGTTACGTAATCTGCTGTCACATCAAACATTATAAGTCCGCCTTTCCCAAATAAGCCACAGTTTCCGCTTTTACAGAAGTCTATCAATGCCCTAAGCACAACAGCAACCATTGCTGTGGTGAAAAAGGCTCTCCAGAGTAGGGCACTTCTCCACCTGCAACAGAACAAAAGGATGTTTAATTATTTTGTATTCCCCCTATTTTTTTCTATGTAATTTTAAACTAACCAACACCATGTATAAAAAAATTGGATGGGTATTTTTTGTGCAGAACTTCATCGGGTATAAGATTTAAATGTCTACTCCTTTCAAAATTTGCATAAGAGGCACATATAGTGCATCAATACTACCAGTGCTTTAAGGAAACTCAGTCAGCAGATTCAATCTTTAGTTCCAATCACAATTATGGAAAGTAGTGAAATAAAGACAATTTTTGTTTGAAACTGGTAAAAATAGCAGGAAGCAACCACAGGGCCAAGCACTCCTCTCCTCACATCCACACATCCAGAAATACTTCAAATCATTTAATTTTTTTAGGAAATTCAAACTGCTAAGTCAAGTATGGAACCTGTACGTTTTATTTAAAGAAATACTACCTCCGTTCCACAATGTAAGCATTCCTATAATCCCGAGATAAAAATAGTCAATGTGAGAAAAGTCATATATACCCCTCATTTTACACTACCTCATCAATTCCTCACCCACCCACCAACCCACCAGATTTTGTCTTATCCCTAGGAATGCTTACATTGTGGACAAACATTTGAATGCTTCAAATGCTTACATTGTGGAATGGAGGAAGTATTGTTCTAAATCTTTTCTGAGAATGGGAGCATATAATTTTTTTATCAAGAAAGCTTACTCATTGAGGTGTTTAATGATAATTCTAGTCAAGGATCAAGTGTGGTCGAGCATGAAGTTATCACTTTTTGTCTTCCGACAGCAATAAAAGGATTATGACATAAAGAAGTTGATTCGTCAGCACATTCATTTTCAAAGAATTTACCATGAAGATACTGTTTCCAGTGCAAAAAGAACTCCACCAACCGGTGCCCGGAAAGCAGCAGCAATCCCAGCAGCAGCACCACAAGTAACAAGGTCCCTCCGATCCCTATCATTTTTGAAGTACCTTAACCATTTCCATGTGATGTGATATTTACGTGACCCACCTTGCCCAAGTATTGATGCAATGCAGGCGCCAATGTGCACCAATGGACCAGCTTTTCCCACGTGCAACGATGATGATACTGCAGCAATGCAACCCACAACCTGCTCAAAACCAGTAAATATGATTTTGGGTAAAAGAAGAGCAAGGCACCACTAGAAGAGTTCAAAAACTAATACCACTCTAGTCTAGTCAACCAGATGATGCATCATATGCATTCTAGATGCTCCATATCTCTTCCCAGCAAAAAGTTTCTAGTAACATAATTAAGAGGAAAGGCCTATGTTCACTCTATGTATGTTTCTATAACCACATATTCTAGTTAGAATCGATTACTAAGTCATGTTCATATTTCCATCAAAGTGGCCGATGAATCAAGAAAATCAAAGAAAGTCAAATATTCCAAAGTACGCTGAATGCCATGGATCTCAACGCTAGTTGCCAGACTTCAAACTTGGTTTTAGTTTACTGATTCCTTTATTTTAAAAAAATGAAACTGCAAGCCTATGGATGTCAAATAAAGGTTTCTGTAGAAATCAAACATTTTTCTATGATAAACAGATAAGTATGTCATAGCTAGAATGGGCACAATAAAAATGTTCAACTTGTATTATGTTCCAATTCTTCTATGACAGGCTAAATACTGCGAAGATCTCCTAGCTCGTACAAGCCAGATCATATTCATCAACCCAACTATGAAGGCCACCTTTAATACTATCTCGAATTTCACTTCAAGCAAAATGAATATGCTATGGGCCAGCTGGTCCAGCCCAACTCTGCAGCAGCTGCCCTTAGGGATAGGACTGCAGTTGCAGCATAGTAACAAAATATAATAATAGAAACAGAACTACAGCAGAATCCATGGATAATTAGAAAAATATTCGCTCCAATGCTCTCGAGTGACAAAGCTAGTATCATTCAACCAGTTCATTAAATCAAAGAAACCACTGATCCAGGTCCCAGCTGTCCATCAATACATGATTTCGCATTAAAATGTCACAAGTGAAAGAGACAAGAGCTAGTACCTTCACCATCAGAGTTTTCAGAGAGAATATGTTGGGCGCATCGACACCATTCAAGTAGGCCTTCACCTCAGGAATGCCTGATCCAGCCGCCGCTGGCGCCACAAACACCGTCAGCACCGCGGCCAACATCGTGAGCGTAAAATTGGAAGCCAGGAACACCGCGAACGCCGATCCGTGTCTGACCAAATTAATTTTTCAGTCAACATCGGAAGCTCAAATCCACGGCCTCAGTATAGAAACCTCTGTGCCAGTGCTGCTTACTTGCCGTCAAGCATGAGGTTGGAAGTGACGACGAACTTCGCACCGGCGACGTTCTCGACGCCGAGGTTGGCGACGAAGCCGACGGCGGCGGCGAGCGCCCCGACGAGGAAGCATAGCGCCCACTTTAGCGCCACGTAGCGCGCGATGTGGCCTCGCTCCCGCGCCCTCCAATCCTGCTTGAACACGTCGTTCTCGATTAACCTGCACACGCATCGATTGATCAGAGCCAAGCGGAAGCAAGCGAACGGAGTCGAATTGGGGGAAGTTGTGGGGGCCGTTACTCGTAATCGAGGCTCTCGATGGGGCATACGTCCGCGCCGACGAGCGCGACCTGGGAAGTGGTGTTGGAGTGCGAGCGGCCGCCGAGGAGGAATCGCCTCCGGCGCCGGTGCTGCTCCTCATCGCCCTCCCCATCGTCGTCGTCCCCGTACACCGCGTCCCGGAAGAACGACGAGCTGGAGGAGATGAGGGGGTCTCGATGTCGGCCTCCGGATCCGCCGCTACGCCTCCCCCGCCGCCAACGACGCCACCGTCCTTGGGGTCCCTCGGAGCCATCGCCTCGACCACTCCGCTTCACTACCGGCGCTGCCGCCACTCGCAAGTCGCAACTGACACAAGCAGAGGAGGGGACGAAATGGTGGTGCTGGGTGGGTTTAGTAACGATACAAAAATCAAACTCGAGGGACAGGGAGATAGTTTTAGTTATGACACTGGCTGTGGGGCCGCAGATACCTCAAATCCTTGTTCTCTACAAAAACATATCTGGAGGCCCACATGGATGTGACAGTGGGTAGAGATTCACATAAGCGCGTCTGAGTTTGGAAACGGTTGGAAGACGGCGGCTCGGAATCCGGCAGCGACCATGCGACGCCCGCAGGGAGGAGTACTGAAACGCTTCTCGACGAGATCTCTTGCGTCTTCCGGCTCTGCCGTACGGAAGTTGTGAGCTGTGCGTGTGCGTTTGGATCTGATCCTTGTGACGATGGAATTTGTGTTGGACCATTGTGTCTTGCGTTGTTTGATTCTCGATTCTCTCTTCTGCCCACGAGTCTTTGTTTTCATCAGTTTTTTAATTCCTTGCTTAAGTGGCGGTCACTGGTTTTGTACTTCCGTTGACAGATCTATAATAGACCTCTGAGGAAACTAGATCTGGTGGGTGTTTTCGTTTCCTCCTCTAAAATTTAAGACGATCACATCAAAGAAAATCTTATTATTTATAAATATTTCGATCAATTTAATGATAAAACCATTTGACGGATTAGTGCTTAATTTTCAAGATGAATCTAATGAGACTTAATTAATCTATGTTTTGCTAAAGTGATGCTACAATGAATCGTCTTCTAATCACGATTTAATTAACCTCATTAGATTCGTCTCGTAAATTAGTATAAGGGCTAGTAATTTATTTTATAATTAAACTTTATTTAATACTTCTAAATAGTAAGATTATTTTTGATGTGACAGCTATAAAATTTAGACTCTGGAAATGAACACAACCTAAATAGAGCACAAATTGCTACCGTGCCTAGGAGATCATGTCATCATCAGTCCTCTCTCTACGAATGCCTTTTCTTTTGTAAAAAGTTATGCTTTTACAAGCAGAAGCGCCCAAGATTGCCAAGCTTTTGTGCTGGTATGGACGTACGTTGCGAAGTATTTGTTGTCTCAAACAGTACGGAAGCCAACTGAAAAGAAAATTTTAGCGTACAATTTACATCAATGTGTCGGAAGGTAACTTCGTGTCGTCGTGATCAATATCATACCAGTAGCATTTTATTAAAATGGAGCGTCTGCCTCATAATTAACTGAATTTTGTTCAACATCGGTGTTACTTTGGCTCGAAACAGAAAACAAAAAATCTCATGTCATCGCTTCTGAAACATGATTGTTGGTTATTTGCAGGTCCCAGTGCCCAAAGCGCAAGCAATGCTCCGTTTTCTGAAGAAAGAGTAACAGGGATCGTGAGAATACTGAACAGGTTTCACTTCTAAACGATTGATGAAGCAGACTTCTACGAATGCTTTTTGTCAAAAAGGGCTATACTTTTAAAAGATAAGAATTCCGACCTCTGGAGCTAATATCTTTTCCTCTAAAAAAAATGTACATGCTCCGTATTCTGTGTCTGAAACAGCGAGGAAGCATAATTAAAGAAAATCACCGTCTATAATTTACACCAGTGTGTCGGAAGATAACTTTGTGCATTTGTGATCATACCGTTTATTAACAGGATGGAGTGTTTGTTGAATTGACACGAAACATGTCTTAGAATTAGCTAAGTTGTTAAATATCGGTGTTACTTTGGCTCGAAGCAAAAACAAAAAGGATTCAGCAGCGGAATTCATGCCATCGCTTGGAAGGCTCTGTCAAACATGTCTTCTGCAGAGGACATTCGCTTCACAAGCATATGGTCTGGGTGTGCTAGTTTCAGTTGGCTGCAAAAATAACCCCGGCGAATTTGTTAATACAGATTATGCCATCTCAAGTAGTATAACCGAAAAACAAACACACTAGTTATACTAGTACATCCGAAGAAGAATCCTAACACTATGCTTCACTTACTTGAGAAAGCGTGTTGCCGGTTTTCCCAAATTTAGACTGCACACCGTAAGATTGGCAAGAGTTTCAGCATCCTTGGCATCCTAAACGAGGTACAGTGTGTGCAGTTCTGTCAATTATTACCTTGTTGAATTTGACAGATGGAGAATTTCGCTCTTGCGTGTGTGTGGATTTTTTTTTTTTTTTTTGAAATGGAAAGGTAGAGGTGTCTCTACCTTAGTGTGTATGGATATTTGGAAGGAGAGAACGACGGGAGAGGGTCCTCTGCAGTGGAGTTAAAAATTCAGAGGATTGTAGCACCCTCTACAGTAAAACGTGAGATAACAAACAGGTTTCTGAATTAGTACTGTAGCAAGAACTGTAGGAATCGTACACTGAATTACTGTTCCACCATTTGTGTATTTTTCTCTGGTACTGTAGCTTGTGATCTACACCAACGGTTTTAGATCCAACGGTTTTGAGTATGAACAAATTCCAGGTACTGTAGCTTGTCTGAATTTACAACTCAAAATTCAGAGGACCCCAATACGAGAACGACCGGTATTCGTTTTTTTTTTTACAAATGACAGAGAAATAAATGGCCGTTTGGGTGAGTATTAACATTATAAGCGCTGACTGACCTTGTTCAGTGATTCTAGCAGCAATGCCTCCGCTTCCTCAAAGTTCCCCATGTGCATCGAACACAGGGCTTTCCCGTTAAGAATCATGCAGGTCGTTGGGTACTTCTCTGACAAGTCTTGGAAGATGAGGTGAGCTTCTCGGATCTTGGAGCCACCCTAGGAATACGGCAACAAGTCAGGAAAGTCTGAAACTGATGGCAAATTCAGTACTAATAACTTTCTCTAAGGTTATCTCTTCCCCTAGTGGGCTCTCTAAATCGTAGTAAGTTGCGACAGGGACGATGCTGTGTGTGCGTACCATGACAAGGTCCACCCATGCATTCGCGAGCTGTGTGAGCGTGTGGTCTTCATCCAGCTGCTGCATGACCCTGAGCTGCTTCTCCGCGTGGTCAGCCCTGTTCATTTGAAGGTATATCTGAACGTTCAACGCAAGCCTGCATCATCAAATTTGCATTTTAAATTTCCTCTGATAGATGAACAATCTGAAGTTAAGACTACTTCTGTGTATGTGAAACAACTGCATGACGAAGCTTACAGTTCCATGTTGCCGCCAGAGTTGGTGTGCTTCAGAGCCTCAGCATAATCGCGTTCATGCATGAAGATGGTGCCTGCCATCAACCGGAGGATCGGATTGGTCCCGACCGCGGGATCTCGCAAGAGCTCTTGAAGCCTCGAGATGACCCGTTCCTTGAACGATCAAAGATGACGCGTAAAAATGAAGTCAATGCGGGGAATGCACGGATCTTGCATTTCTGGAACCTAAAGGGAACAGACCTTGTTCCCGGCGTCTCCGGAAAGGTACACGGCGAGCAGCTTGACGGCCTGGAGCGGCGTGGCAGCATTTGGCCCGATCTCATCGATCACCAACTGCAACAAACAAGGCACGAACATGCCTCAGTTCGTCAGAACCTGTGCCGCGCGCACCGGCAACAAGCACATGAACGTGGCTCGAATGTGTTTACCCGGTGAGAGCCGATGGCGAGGTAGGAGCGGTAGAGGAGTGCGTCGCGCTCGACGACCTCGTCGGGGGAGAGGGCGTGCGCGGGTACGGACTGACTGCTGGTGATGGCCGCCTGGTACGCGCCGACGTAGAAGCGGTTGCGCAGGCCCAAGAGCTGGTCCGGCGGCGACGCCATGCTCGATCCGCGGCCTTCTCCTACGATCGTCGGGTTGGACGTGCGGTGGACGATGGATCGAGGAGACGCGAGCGCGCTAGGGACTGGGAGAAGGACGCGGGTATATGGATCTCCGTAAGGCGTGGCTGTTACGTTGTTCAACGTGGAAAGGGGCCGTATTGCGTCTACGCATATCCCGATTTACGTGTCGAGGTGGCGCGAGGATGGCATTAGCAGGGAAAAAATAACTCTGCAAAAGATGTATATACTATACATATATTTCGGCACGGTGATCCCACGCAGCTAGCAACGAAAACAGGATCGAAACATTAGGAACGCTGAATGATGACGGGAGTCAGGAGATGACGACCTGGGCATTTTTTTTTTTGGCAAGGGAAAATGGTGGATTTTATAAAGTCACAGAAGGGTTACAATCCGTAGCTAAAAAATTAGCAACTAAGTCTGGTGCGGTATGGAGCCATACCTTAACAAATGACTCCACACATACTTTATTTGCTAACACATGACTAACCCTATTCTAAGACCTCTTACAATGAGAAACTCCCCCCCCCCTTCAGCTCAGCAGCGAGCTCTTTAACCTCCCGGATTAGTAGAGATAGGCGAGATCGATCCTCCATCAATGACTTTATAGCGTTGCAAGCTGATAGGCAATCAGATTCCAAGGTGATCGGTCGCGCCACCCACTGCAAAGCCAGGTTCAGGCCCTCCTTGCAAGCTAGTAGTTCTGCCTCTTCCGCATTGCAGGAATTGAAAATCTCCCTCCCTGACGCTAGAATCACAACACCCGCTTCATCTCTAGCTATGACTCCAACTAGGGATGGCAATGGGTCGGGTTCGGGGCGGGTAGAGCAAAAACCCACCCGACAGCATAGAGGCTGCGGGTGAAATTCCTGACCCGGACCCGGACCCATGGGTGAAATTCCGGACCCGAAGCCGTACCCGTCGGGTTTCGAGCAGGTCTCGGGTCCTCACCGGGTTTGTCATGGAAGTCGAGAGGGGGAAGGTTGGGGAAGCCATGGCGCGGTGACATGGAGCTCTAGAGACCCAGCGAGAGGAGGACAACGGGCGCCACACCATCAAACCGCCTTGGCGCGGCGAGCGGTGGCGGGTGTCCGACGGTCGGGCGCAGTTGCACTGCAGATGCCGGAGGACAAGAGCGAGGCAGTTGTCGGACGATGTGACAGTGCTTGGCGGCCTGTAGTGCAGGGGCAGAGGCGGGCAGCGGGCAGCTCTACAACGACCGGACGCCGCCGACCTGCTGCGCGAAGCCGGATCACAAAGGAGAGAGAGCGGCGGCGTATGCGAGCTGTAGACTACTCGATTCGTGCGGCTACAGCAAAGCAGCTCGGTGGATAAGGTTTGGTTAGATTACCATGGTTTGGGCTACAGCAAAGCAATTGTAGTCTCTACTGGGCCACCAATAAAAAAGCCCTAGAACAGCTAGCCCAACAAGTGAATGTGCCTACGTGATAGTAGCTTTCCTAAGTAGCTACTCATCCGGTTCAGAATGGACTCAATTCTTTTCTACGGCTTGGTTGGGCTAAAATCTGCTGATGGGCTACAATTCGGGTACCCAACGGGCACCCACAGGTGGGAAATAAAACCCGCCCCGTACCCGTCTCAGTCCGGGTCGGGTATGGGTGCCACCCATGGGTAAAAACATGAACCCATACCCAGCCCCGTCGGGTCGGGTACCTGTCGGGTTTCGAGTACCCGACCCCGAATTGCCATCCCTAACTCCAACTCCTGCCTTACCCCATCAACATTAATCTTGATACGACCTGAGCTTGGAGCTATCCACCTTGCTGCAGCATTTACCATCTAAAGTAATTTGAAGTGTTGACAGAAGATTATGTGAATTTTTTCTTTATAAAAAATGACATAAATGCGTCGGAGCATAAAAATTGTGTAAATCAGTGTAATAAATGATGATAAAATCTCTTTAGTACATTTTTTGTGAGCATGGGAGCCTATGTCCACCCTAATTCATGGTTCAAACGAACTCAAGGTCAGCATCAAGACCCTCCTGACTAGCTGACTACGAGATTTTTGGTATTATGACCACAAAACGGAGAGGCTTCGGCGGAATGATCACGACAGATTGGGTTTCGACAGAATGACCACGAAATCGATGTTGGCACCGGTAAAATGACCACGTGAACCAAAATAGCCCTCCTCTTCTCCTTCCTATTCTCCTTCCTCTCTCCCTATGTCTCCTCTCTCTCTCTCCCCTCCTATGGCGGGGCCGGCAACGGGGCACGTGCCCTCCCGCTCGCTGGCGTGGCGTCGGAGCCCACGGCCGGCCAGGGCGGCGCAGGGGCACGCGCCATCCCACCTACGGCGTCGGAGCTCGCGGCTAGCCAGGGCGGCGCAGGGAACCGCGCCATCACATCCGCGGTGCTGAGGCTCGCGGCTGACCGAGCAACAACGGGTCCGCGCCCTCCTGCTCGCTGGCATGGCACCGGAGCCCGCGACCGGCCGGGACGGCGCCAAGGCTCGCGACTGGCCGGGGCGGGCCTGGGCAGGAGCTCGCGATAGGCTGGCCGGGGCGGCACCGACGCCCGCGCCCTCCTGCTTGCTGGCGCTAGAGCTCGCGACCTCGGCCGTGCCTGGTGCGCTCCAGTCGAACCCGACGACCATCATGAATTGTAGTTAGCAGCTTAGAGAGCAATTGTGATGCTGGTGGTATCGATGTGTAGAAGCGATTGTTGAAGAAAACGAGCCCATCTTTCACTGTCCATGCCGCCTTGAGCCCTGTTACGAGTGGGAGGCTGTGGTGCGGAGTGCGATCGAGAGGCGGACGCGTCACAGTCTCGGTGAGCAGCAAGGGGATGGGAGCGGGGCGGCGAAGGGAACTGAGGAGGACAATGACCCGGCGTTCAATACCTTCGGTCTCGTGGCTTGACAGTGTGGCTGCACTTGGCCCGACGATCTCGCCAGCCACCAAGTGCAACAAGGCACGAAAACGAACATAGGAATGGCCTTGCTGCTGGTGATTGCAGCCTGGTAGGTGCTGTTGCGCTGGCGCAAGAGCTGGTCCGACAACCCCGACGCCATGCTCTCTATTGGCTTTCTAGGATGGTCCGGTTGGACGCGCGGTACGACGCAGGCAAACGATGAACCGTGGGGCCGCGTGGCCGATGGGAAGTCGAGGACGACCGGGGTTTGGATCTCGTCAAGGGACGGCTGTTACGTTTTGATTTGAATGTGCAAAGTCGCACTTGCCCCTTGCCCGAGGACAATAGAACTCGATCGCGAGACGCCGGGCATCCAGGCCTGACAGAACCCGATCATAGTCGCTACCTTGCTTGTGTTCCTCAACACAGCGCGGGTCCGGGTTAGAGATAGATGACGAAGATGAGAAAAAAATGGCCAACATCACCGAGAGAGAAACGATGTCAAATTGGTAATTCCGGCCTGTCAGGGATAAAGAGACTTATCAGCAGAGAGCACATGAGAAGTCGGGGACGAGTGGAGGGGGATGCTTTAAGCCTAGCTATAACCTACAAAAAGAGCACGTGAATCAGCAGTCATTTGCCCCAACAATCATAATATCAGGTTGGGCAGCGCTAAAAAAAGATCGTCAAATCCTCTCAACTCAAAATATCTAGTATTCAATGCAATATATCAAGTACTCCTGCCTGCTAGTTGGTCCCTGCATTTGCAGGCAGTATTCTAACTACTCCTAAGGTTATATTATCTCGGAATACCTTATCACCTTGTCACTGTGTTATCATTACTATTTTTCTCAAACTACCATATGTGGATGCATATTAACATATGATAATACTAGATTATCTATCTATACAAGTATTCTAGTCTATTTTAGTGTAATCATAACGGTGGTTAATATGAAAAATATATAGTGATAGTAATATTTTTTTCTTGTTTTCTCTCTCTCTCTCTCCAAGTAATGTGTAAATTTCCACATCTTGAGAATGTAGATGGCAGCAATGTTAACTAAATTTTCACATCTTGAGAATTTAAATGGCAAAAATATGATAACTAAATTATTCATATGTGATATAATATCTTATGTTAGAGCTCGATAATGTTGAAAATATTTCAAAATTTTTCACTCAAAAAAGTATCTAACCCATTTAGATAGTATAATCAATAGTATAGAGAGTATATAGTCAACTTTCAGAACTATAATAATAAAATTCTACAAGGGAAGAACATGACGTTGGAGGAATATTCATCTTATGCATAGACCTGGAAGGAAATATACGAGTTTTCTAGCCGTGTTTAGACGTTATTAGATTCATATGGCAATGGTGTGCCCATCAATTATCCAAAATCAATTAGTCTTATGGATGAGTTGTTAACTTTGCATGCAATGGTGAATTATATCATAATGGAGTGCCCATTTGTTTTTAACCTTTGTGTGGTTTCTTTTTTTTATGATAAAGCTCGACTAAATGATGTTTTCAAGATATTCCATAATTTGGAGAAAAAAATTGCTTCACTGCCCATTTTAATCTCTAACTGCATATTTACCCCTTTTTTTCAAGTTAGCACATTTACTCTTTGTTATTGCACAAATAAGAGGATGTATTGGGGAATTTATAGAGGAGTAAGGAACCGAGAAGAGGGTGGCAACCCTAGGGATAGCCGTCCCGGTGCAAGAACTCCCCTTCCCTAAATCTAATCTTTGAAGTCATATCACTTGCTTCGACGCCTCCATTCAAGTCTAATATAGACATGCATGTGACTTTAAAATTTTTGCATTGGATCCAACTTTCACACTTATACTATTATGGTATAATGATTGCTTAAAATCTTATCACTTATAGTATTACTCCCTATGTCCCTTAATATATGGCATTTTTTTACTAGGAGACGGCTTTGACCATTTGTCTTATTTAAAATATAATTACAAATATTTTGAATAAGACTGAACGGTCAAAGTAGATGTGTGAAACTCAAAAACGCTCTATATTAAGGAATGGAGGGATCAATATGTTGTAATGATTATTTTGTTATTTTAATAATATCATCGGTATTTAAGAAAATAAGCAGAACTTATTTTGTGGAGTAAAAAAATATACTCAAGAAGGTGAATGATTACTTTATATAAATATGAATGATTATTTACAATAAAATAACTATAACCGGAAAAATAAGCAGGAATTTTTTGCTTCGGTGGTGCAGTGCATCTTGCCGGCGTCCAGCGGTTGCGCGCCCGCGTGCAGCCACATATGTTGATCAGCCAGGCCCACACCAATCTACGAGTCGCTTGGCGCTGTGCCAACCGCGCTTGGCTTCCTTGGGGGCCACACGTCGACGGGGATCCACCCAGCCGAGCACCACCAACACAGCGCAGTGCCTCACCACCGGCCGCCGCCATGTCACGCTGCTGCCCCTGCGCGATCTCTTCCTCCTCCTCCGCTCCCCTGTTCTTCCTAGTCTCGGTTCCCGCAGTTGCCGGAACCAGCGGCACCAGCGCTGCCTTCTCCTCGTGCAGTGGCGCCTTGAGGCCTGTTGTGAATGGGAGGCTGCGGCGCGGACTGCGATCGATAAGCGGGCGCGTCACAGTCTCGGCGAGCAGCAAGGATGGGAGTGATACGGTGAAGGGAACAGAGAAGGAGGACGATGACCCGGCGTTCAATCCGTTCGGTTTCGTGACGGACAACCCTTCCAGCCGCAACGCGATCCAGCTGCCGGCGGTTCCCGCCGAGGACGGCAATGTCGGCCAAATGCTCTACGTAATGCCTCATGCCCCGCATCGCCTCCTATTACTTATCTATTCGATCAGTTAGTATTGACTGACTTGTTGCGTCCAGAGGATAGAGGATAAGGGAAGGGAGTATGGTTCGTATGTGAGAGCAGGGGAGTTCAAATGGTTTCTCAGGGAAACAGGTACACTTGGTGTCTTGGTTCATCCCATTTGTTGACCAGATGTCATGCTTGCTAATTAGGACCGACTAGTAAATCTTATGTAAAAATGCATGAACAGTAGCCGTATTACTGTTTAATTATATTAGTAATGGAGCTTCACCATTGCTCAGTGTACATTCATCCAATAGGGTAGTTGCATTGCTGAAGGAAATGATCCAAAAGACTGAAATCACAACCATCTCTGATACCTACCCCTCTATTATGTATTTAGGGTCATCTGATGCACGACGTGGGACTATTGTGTTCATTCATGGGGCTCCTACTTCATCATTCGGTTATCGCATGGTTATGTCTCAGGTTAGCTTCATTGACCTTGTAGTCCATTGGACTACGACAGCTTATTTACAGTATTCAACCATAATGACTGTTAGTTTTGGCAATTTCTTTCAACAACTAATTGGGAATGTATCCTCAGACTTTCAATCATATTCTCTATGTAATTCGTATGTGCTTCATTTTTTCATTATAAAAATTTGGAGTCTTATACGATCACAACATTTTTTTCAAAAAAAATCAACCAGGTGGGTCCATTTCATATATGGTATTGAAATAATAAGGATTCGCTTCAGATCATTCTAGCTGACAACTTCTATAAAATCTTGACAACCTCATGTCCACTGCAATACTACTCATCACACTGCTGCTTTTGTTTCAATCAACTATTGTTCCACCCCCTAAACATCTATTCAACTTGCTAGATGGCAGATGCTGGCTACCACTGCTATGCTCCTGACTGGATAGGATTTGGCTTCAGCGAAATGCCACAGACTGGTTATGGGTTCGACTTTAAAGGTCAGAAAAATGTGTGTAAATTAGAAGTATTTGCAGAAACTCATATGTAGTTCATCTTTGCAGAGGAGGAATTCCACAAGGCATTTGATGATCTTCTTGGTACTCTAAATATTGCTGAACCATTCTTCTTAGTTGTCCAGGTACTAACTTGGGAAATTTATAGAATTCTGGTTCATAATTTTATTTTTATCTCATATACATCATCTGAACTGTTTATTTCATTTTCGTTGAAGGGTTTTCTAGTAGGTTCTTATGGGCTGACATGGGCACTGAAAAATTCAAGTAAAATTCTTAAGTTAGCAATCCTCAACAGTCCACTGACAGTTTCTTCTCCACTGCCTGGACTGTTTCAGCAGCTCAGGTCAGCAATTTCTGATTCGTTTTCACTCTTAGTTGCTCTTCAGTTATTTTCCTTTATGGATGAATCGGTATACTTTGGTAAATTTCAGACGCCTTAGTTAAAAGTTTTGAATTAGTGATGTGAATTCAGTCATATGGCCCTGAAAACTTTTGCAAGCAAATTTTATTTATATATGCACATTATGCATAAAAATGTGACGCCGTGGATGAGTACTGTGTCAATTTTTTTATTTAGTTACAAGTGGGCTGCGTCCATAGAGCGAAGGAGGCCAGTAAAAATAGTATGCATGAATGGCTGCAAGCTTTGTAGTAGCTTTTTTTTTCTTACGTTCGGATTTGTTTTTTTTCTTTTCTTAAACTTTGTATTTTTTACCTTTTGTTCTTTAAATAAATAAATAATCAGTAGGGGAGTCTCCCTCCTGTTTCATAAAAAAAAACGAAACAAGTGGGCTGTGTATTGTTACCCTGTTTCTACTCAATGTTTTTCACTTATGTGATTGTGGTTTATGTTTTTCTTCCTTTTCTTTGAGGAACCATTGTTGTGGCTTAAGTTAACTTGAGAAATCATTTGGTGCAGGTTGCCATTTGTTGGTGAATTTACTTGCCAAAATGCTGTTTTGGCCGAGAGATTCATTGAAGCAGGTAGCCCGTATGTATCCATGTCGCACAAACTTTTTTTTAGTGAGCCTCTATACTTCATGCTGAACTGGATGCTGCTTGAAAATAATATGAAAGATTAGTATTTTTCGCCATCTGATGATTTCAAAGTTCTCATTTTGCACATTGGTTTAAACTTTCATGATGCCCTCCTCTCGTTTGACAGCTATGTGCTGAAATTGGAGAAGGCTGATGTATACAGATTACCGTATCTGTCAAGTGGTGCACCTGGCTTTGGTTAGTCCATACTCCTAGGTTACGTATCTCTAATATGTTATATATCTATGCCGCTTCTGCGTTATAAAATGTTGTTCTCAGCTATCAAGTACTGACTTTTTCATAAGTACTTAGTTTGGATCACTTGATTGCCGTGCATTGCCATGACTAAATATCTCATCCTAATGAATGTTGTGATGGACAGTTGCTGCAACTTTACTGGGAGTCCTTGCAGCACTTAATAATTATTTTATCATGTTTTTTCCTTGTGTTTGACGATCTTAATATCTCACTTGCTTGTATTTCCTTTGTTTTAGCGTTGCTTGAAACTGCCAGGAAGGCCAAATTGCAGGATGTTTTAAGTCGAATTTCGGCTGGATTTTCATCCAACAGGTAATTTAATGGAAGCTTAGCGGGTATCAAAAAGTCCATTCTGAAACTGCAAATGCTTTTTTTCTTACGAAATAGGAGGAGCCAGGCTCCTACTGGATATATATTAAATTAAAGCCAAAAGAGTAAAAGTACAAAAGTACAAAAAAATGAAAAATAGAAGAAAAGCCAAAAGAAGAAAGCAAAGATTAGATTGAGTTCAGCCATTCCTCTATTTTGGGGAAATACTTCTTCTTCACCCTGTGTAACAGTAAAGTGAATTCCTGGCAAAATTTGTCTTTGCATCTGGTTGCTGTAGGGTCCACATTGTTCAAAATTAATTTTTTTGTAGACCATAGGCTGATGACCCCGTCTCATATTGGTAGCAAAACAAATTCGTTTCTGAAACTGCCAGTTTTAGAATCCAGAAACCTGAAGGTTTGAAAAATCATGTATTATCTTTCCTGCAGCTGGGAAAAGCCCATATTGCTCGCTTGGGGCATATCAGACAAGTACTTACCGATATCAATAGCCGAGGAATTCAAGAAAGGTAACCCCGGTGTTGTAAAACTGGAAGCAATAGAAGGAGCTGGTCATATGCCGCAAGAGGACTGGTAATGATTTCAATTATTTTTGTGTGAATCATTATGTGCACCGTTTTAAAAAAATCACAACAGTTGTATATCCTTGACACAGTATACACTACACACTTGCATTGTGTTTCACCTTGAACATCATATGCTTTTGCTGATCCTTTGTGCACCTCACACGTGTTATGCAGGCCAGAGAAAGTTGTCAAGGCCCTGACATACTTCTTGTAGGCATAGACAAGACCGTCTGCAAGGGGGGAATGCCAGCTGACTGTCGTGGCTTTACTAAGAACCCTGCTGTCACGTTGTCAGATTTCATTATGTACCATGAAGTGCTTCTGTTTGGTCGCGCTTGACGCGATCTTAGTGTGTTCAGTACTTCACGTCGTCGCACGGCAAAGTTTGCAACGCTCAGATAAGGATAGCATGGAGCTGGTTCAGAAAAGTTATGTGCCATTGGTTGAATTTTTGTTGCTTGTTTCTGTTTGTAGTCGATCACAGTATTGTGGTCACAATGGCTTTATACCTGTACAGTTTACATGTGACTGGGATATATGACTTGGTAAGCAACACCAAATATGCCGCTCATTGTGTAAATGGCACTTAAATTGACCCGTCGTTGAAATTTGTTACCGCTTTCTCGTTCGGCTCAGGACCAGTGTGCTCTACCTTACCTGCCATCGCTCCTCGTTCATTGGCTTTCTGCAGCCCGGAGCAGGTGCACCGGAACGGGAAACACCCCAATCGCATTTTTTGCCCCGCAGAAACTGCGCGGCCGCAACGTGAAGCCGCCGTCCGAACCCAAAAAGCTGCTCGATTACTCTGTTTTGGCTCAGGACTACTTCGGAGGGCGTTCGGCACGGTCCCAAGGTTCAGTTTACCATGTTGGTCGCTCTTGTTGATTCCGTCATTGACTCTCTCATATCGCGCCTCCGTATAGCACGCTGGCACGAACAGGCAAGCTGTATCTGGAACTGGAACGGCGGTGTTGAGCTCTGGCGAGAACAGATTGCAGCTACAGGTGTGTGGAGGCGACTAGCTGGCGAGATCCTGACGCGGCTAGAACGAACGACGATAAGCTGGCACACTGGCACTTGAGTGTCGCCATTCCCAGCACACTTCGCCATCGTCACCCTGTCCTTGCTTCGCTCCATCGATGAAGCCACTCCCTCGTCACATGCACCGCGTTGTACAATTGAAGATCGACCACCAGATACCGCGCTCGACGCAGCCGTGGTCCACCGGAACCGCAAGAATCGCTCTACCGTTCCATGCATGCATGTGAGATCATCTTGTCTCATTGCCCATCGTCACATACACGACCAATGTATGAAAAAAAGTACGTTTTCACAGCACGCCTCTGCTGCCTAGCCTGCTCATCCGCGCCATGCATGGAAACGCCCCCAATGCCGATGGATGCCTATAAAAAAACGTACCTGGAGTCCACAGGGACGCACCCGGTCGATCGAGTAGTGCACGTACCGTACAATCTGATTGACAAGTAATTCTGACGAAGCACGATGGCCACCCGTCAAACCGCCGCGTCCGCCACGCTCGCGCTCCTGCTCCTCGCCGCGGCCACGCTCTCCTCCGCCGCGTCGCCGGCGTCGGCGCGCAAGCTGCTGCACGCGGGCAGCCCGTTCTGCCCGTGGGACGCGGTCAAGTTCGGGGCGTGCGTGGGCGTGCTCGGCGCCGTGGGCCTGCAGGCCGGCGCGCAGCTGGAGAGCAAGTGCTGCCAGGTCGTGGACGGGCTCGCGGCGGCGGAGGCGGCAGCCTGCTTCTGCACCACCATCAAGGAGACCGTGCTCGGCATCCCCACGGAGTGGACCGTCGGCGTCAGCGTCCTCGCCAGCGCCTGCAAGACCGACCTGCCCGACGGCTTCAAGTGTGTCTAGCGCCGTGTACAATCCAGTGCAGTGCATCATGAGCTTTACCGTCCGTCCATGTGAATTGTTTTGCTGTCTCAAGCAGTAATATTGCGTCACTGTCATTATTCACTTTTCCCAACGCAAGCGTTGTCGACACGATATGTACCGTCGTCGTGATTCGGTCGTGAATGGGTTTCTTTGTTAACTTTACATAACATGAAACAAAAAGATTATTACGTGCTGTGAATAAAATGTGGTCTGATTTCGTTTGGAGATCTGAAAAACATCTTGGCACGATAATAATAACAATCAGGGCGCAGGGGGATGCATGTCCCACCGCTCAGACTAGTGCCCATCCTCCTCGCCACGTGACGAGCCGCAGAACGATCTCGTATAATTCGTCACGAGCGCTGCCGTGCGCTGGTTCTCGCATGCCATGATGAACGTATGATAAGACGTCGTCAGGGAACAAGATCGGTGAAAAGGTGTCCGTGATTGCTCGAGGCCGACCCCAAACCAGCTATGATTCTGTCAGTCACTCGCATGCGGCTGATGGAAGAAGGCGTGTCACTGTCGAGCATGGCTACCTATAGAGTTCGAATTCGACTGCTCCCTGGACCTCTCGTACTTGTAGATTGGGTTGCACAGTGCCTGAACACATAAACTCACTAAGTGAAGTAGTAAAATGTAATCGGATCGAGTTCTTTGGAAATCTCAGGTAAAGTGAAAGTACTCAGAACAGATATATTCTTGCTCCCTCACATCCTGGTGGGCATGGACTAACACTAACGAGTTAATTTCCTAGGTTCCAAATTAACGTGATGAACTCATATAATTCATTTTCGAACGAAGAAGTGGCCCCTGCACTGAACAAAGTGCATACACTTCTTCATAGAATGAACAGACTCATCTTCGGTAACTGAAGGATCAGAAGGATGAGCACCACTACACCACAGACCACACAAATTTTCTGCCAAAAGTAATAGCTTCGTCACCATTCTATTCTGAGCTCTGAACCGGCCACTCCTCAATCATCCATTGGCATTGCCCACTTGCCTTCCAGAACCATGTATGTCTAAGCTAGCGACGACGAGCTCCGATACGAGCAGATCACGCGCCACGGCCTCTCATCGCGGGCAGAGCAGGATCGGAGAGGAACGGGACGATGCAGTCAGCAGTGCGTTGCAATCATGGCCGTGGACGCGACCAAGCGGGAGTCACACGCCACCGCGCCAAGTTTTGGCGGCTTGGCAACGAGCCAAGGCGCGGTGCACTGGCGATCCCACTGCCTTCACGTGACCTGTTCCGTGCCACCGCACCAATGCCCGGCGCGCCCAATAACTTTTTTCTTGACGGAAATGCGCCCAATAATTCCCAGCCCCATCTCGCCACCCGCGCCTGCCTATAAAACCAGCGAGCTCCGACGACGCCTCACTCACAGTACGCACGCTAGCAGCAGCTTCAGTTCATCAAGCTCACGTTGTAGCGGCGAGGATGGAGTCCACCAAGCTCTCCGCGCTGCTGGTGCTGGCCATGCTCGCGCTCTCCTCGCCTCTCGCCCTCGCCAGGGAAATGGCGTTCCAGCCCGAGTGCAACTCGTGCCAGACCGGCTCCCCTCCACCGGCGGCTCGTCCTCGGGTGGCGGCGTCACCCTGCCCCCGGTAACCTTGCCGCCGGTCAAGCTGCCTAACCTGCCTTCCGTTCCTCTGCCGCCGATCATCTCCAAGCCACCCATCAGCCTCCCGCCCGTCCTCGGCAGCACCGTGCCACCTGTCCTCGGAGGCGGCGGCAGCACCGGCACCGTGCCCCCGGTCCTCGGCGTCCCAATCCCCCTGCCACCTGTCACCGACCTGCCACTGCCACCTGTCACCGGGTTGCCAGTGCCACCGATCCTCGGCGGCGGCAGCCCACCCAAGACGCGCCACGGCGGTCGGAAGGCGTGCCCGCCGCCGCCGTCTCCTCCGACCCCGACGCCCACGCCCACGCCGTCGTCGGACACGTGCCCCATCGACGCGCTGAAGCTGGGCGCGTGCGTGGACCTGCTCGGGAACGAGGTGCACATCGGCGACGCCAACGTGCAGTGCTGCCCGCTCGTCAAGGGCATCGCCGGCCTGTCCGCCGCCGCCTGCCTCTGCACCGCCATCAAGGCCAAGGTGCTCGACCTCTCCGTCTACGTGCCCATCGCGCTCAAGGTGCTCGTCAACTGCGGCTGCGCCGTCCCTCCGGGCTACGACTGCGCGTAATTCATCTCACGTTCCCTCTTCTCTCCGAGTCCAAAGAAAGGCTCTTCTTCCACGGGCGGATTGTTGGGTGATGAAGAAGCCACTCGCTCCCGGGTTCTTGTCCAGTTACTTATTCGATTTACTATCATCATTGTTTTAATTTTCCATGCTTGTATATGCACGTAGTGTCATCTCGATTTGTCACTCTGCGCTGTGTACCTACCTTGTATCAAAGTATTTTTTTTAGTTTATAATTCTTGTTCGCAACGCGTCCTGTGCCAGTTATTAAGACATGGCTTTAAATTTGAATGGAGGAATTAAGTCACGTTGCATCACTGGAATTATGTCTGCCATGACAAAACTCGCAAACAGAGCAGTTCTAGATCAGTCCAACAAAAGGATCCGGTCTGGAGAAACGCTACCATAAACGATTGGTTTTAAGGGAACTGCTGAAATTCGACAATCGTTTGATTTCCAACAATGGATTCAAAGGACAGCTTTATCTTGCCACATGTGGTACTAAACTGCTAATTTACTTTCTCGTAAATAACTTGTAAGCTAGGGATAAGGGTAAACAGACAATGCTAGTAATAAGTTTCAATACAAGCTAAAACTATGAAGAAGGTTACATTACGTTTTAAACTCAATAGCAACAGTCAGAGATGTACCATTCTAATTGTCGCATATACCTTAAACGAAAACCTATCATGGTGTTGCTCTCCTTGACTACTACTTTTGATGCAGCAACTTATCTATAATCTATTGCCAATGGCATGGTGACAACGGTACCAACCAAGCTTGAATTGCTTTCTTTTCTTCGATCCTTTTTTTTTCTTATAACAATATTTTTATCAACTGAATGAAATCTTTAGCTGTTGGAGCTTTTGCGGCTCACTGGACTTCCACCTCGCTTGATCCGAAACCCATTGAACTTGCTGCGAGGAAAGGTCCAGGAATTTGCTGCTGTCGCATCCACCAGTGCCTTTCTCTTTCCTCGGTTAATTTGTTCGGCAGGGATAAGAACTTGCTCCACAGCTTGTCACGCACGAAAGAACGTCCATAATCAATTGTCGTGGTCTCTCTATGCAGAACAAAGTAACTCGGCCACGGCAGGAGCAGCTATATATGATGAATGCACAGACTGCACAGTGATGTGGCATGAGCATTGTGGGCAGGAGGCAAGCCAGGTGGCGCATGACTTAGCTAAAGTAGCTTTTACTTTGAAACAAAACTGTAATAAGATAGATGAATCCCAGTGCTTTATCTTGGACCTGTTTGTGAACGATGTAACTCTATTTCCATATCAACAAAGTGCGGCAAGTGCCTTAAAGTCAAAAAAAAAAAAAGAGTAACATATATGATGCCGATTAGAGCTCTTTTTTTTGTGAGGGAATGATGTCGATTAGAGCTGTGAGCAAGATAGAAGACAGAAAAAGAAACATCAAAATAACAAATCTACATATATTGTATTATGCTGATCTAAACTACCAAATATTTTCTAACATTTTGATCAAAGGTCCAAATCGATTCATTAAACCGTCATATATCTCAGGAACGTGATATAAAAACCTGTCGCCATTCAACATCATTTGAGTGTTGCCCTGGTTCTTTGCTCCTCCGGACAATCTTTGATACCACAACACGATCGTTGACTGTTACGTTACCTGAAAGTTATATCTTTTGAACTTATAATGTGTGTGTACAAAATATTGGATGATGCTTCCTAAAAAAAGAAGATGATATAAAAGTTCCATATTGTCTCCAATAATAACACATAAAGATAGATATACAATATGAGTATATCTGCATCCGCAAGAATTATCGCATTTATATTTGATTAAAACAGGAATATCATGTTTACAAGTGCGTTCATGTGCCGTTTCCACCGAACCTGTTTTGTGTCAGTCTAAACGAGTCGTAGTCTTTCAGGTCTCCCCCTCCTCTTGTATTCCTTCTCCTGTAAGCTTCGCTTCTGATCGCCCCATCCTCTCTACGACTCCTAGTCCCAAAGAAAAAAAAAAAGAACAATCCTAAAGCCGCCGAAAACCATGGCGTCCGGCGAGGCCTCTGCGCCGGCGGCGGACCGAATTCGGGTTGTGGGGGCGTGGGCCGGTGCCCTGGAGTTGGACCTGGACGGCTGGACTGTGCCGATGCTGCGGGCGGAGGTCGCGCGGCGGGCAGGGGACGTGGAGCCCTGCCGCATCGGCCTCATCTTCGGCGGCCGCGTGCTCAAGGACGACTCTCCTGGGTCCCTGAGGCAGGCTGGACTCAAGGGGAACGCCAAGGTGCTCACCACCCTCACCTCCCCCGATCGCGCCAAGGAAATCGCCGCCGAGGCCTCCAAGGCCAAGGCCGAGGAGGAGCATGCCAATAGGCTTGTCAGGCTCTGGTAAATATTGCTTTGCTTTTAGTTTTCCTGTAAAACCCTTGAATGAGGGTTTTGTAGAGTTTTTAGGTCTCTGATCCCTTGGTTGGGGCTAAAATCGCAATAATCATGGAACATGATCAACTTCTCTGTCTAAAAATTGAAAAAATTGATGGTGATTTATGCACCAATGATTTTTGTGATATTAAAAATAAGAAATCTAATACTTTTATCAGGGACTATAAATATATACTTCGTAGTGTGTGAACAATTTAGTAATCCAGTCAAAGAGTTCATACGAGGAGGAGGATAATGCTGATAATGTATTTGTTTAATTGTATACCTTTTAATTGAATGTGGAATAAACCCACAATTTACTACTTATTAGATACACCGATCCCTCCTCCGGAAACCCATTTTTTTAATTTGACGATCAACTGATGAGTATGATTATATGGTGCCTTTATAGGGATGCTGCAAAAGCTTTGTCTCAGAGGCATTCGGATGGCTCCTACCTTGATGATGAAGACTACAACTTAGATCTCGAAGATCAAAGTGGCCAGAAAGTGATGTTTGGATCTATAGAAGATATGAAGTAACTAGACTAAATCTTCAGTTCTGTTTCTTTTATCGTATATGATTATGCTGATCCATCAACGATACTTGTAGGGCTTTGAAGATGGCTCTGATGCTTAACCAGAAAGGCAAAGCTCTTATGAAGGACAAAAAGTATAAGGAAGCACTAGATGTGTTAGTAATGGCTGAGGTATGCCGATGCTTCTCTCTTCCATATGATTGCACTGTATTCTTCCCACTACAAGAAACATGTGCAGATTTCAGTTGGCATGCTTTATAGGCACATTGACCAATTTTTTCGTTGTGTTAACAGGAAGCATTCTCCCTTTGCGATGCAAAACTCATCGAGGTAATTTTAATACTGAATAGTATTATTCTGTGGCTGTATGAAAGAAGATTTCTGAATATTTTTACTTATAATTTATGCAGAAAGTCGATAATTTGCCAATGCTTCAACTGGATATAGTCTGGTGCTATTTTATGCTTCGTGATGTATCATGCTTAGAAGTCGCAGGGGCTCGTCTCGAGAAAGCACGGCTCGGATTTGAGCGTTCCCATGGCAAAGATTCCACTCGCTTCAGGCTGCTCCAGGCTGGTCGTCAAGCCGATCTTGCTATGTGAGACTTTTTTCTTTCTTTACCATGTTATGTGTTTGGTGTGTATCATGATTATTTTCATTGAGGTGTGAACTGCTTCTTAGAGAAAAATTTAATAATAATAAAAAGAGCAGCCCGGTGCATGTAGCTCCCACTTGTGCAGGGTCCGACCACTTTGGGTCTTTTGTATGCAGCCTTTCCTTGCATTTCTGCAAGAGCTGTTTCCAGGACTTGAACCTGTGGCCTCATGGTCACAAGGCAGCAGATTTACCGCTGTGCCAAGGCTCCCCTTCTAAAAATTTTGATGATATATTATGTTACAAAAGTCTATTGGTGCATGAATGGAGCATCCTGCATGTACTTTGAAAAAGGGTAAAGAGTCAACGGAGGGAGAGAGCTGTAATTTCTTTTTTGGAGGGAAAAAAGACTGAATATTTTCCAACTTGTGAAGCATTTTAGAGTTGGCTTATGTTTATCTTACAACAGCAACAACCAAGCCTTTTAATCCCAAACATGCTAGGGTTGGCTAATTTGGAGATAAACCCCATATAAATTGTATTGACTCTAATATACACAATTTCTTTTCATGTCTGATATAGTTATGTAAGGCTGGAGCTTTTGGAAGGAGTGGTAGCATATCATAATGGTCATTCTGAAAAGGCACATGGATCTCTCACTTCTGCGCAAGCTAAATACCTTCAGGTATGTCCTTTTGATAATCTTTTTTTAATCCTATACCTTCTTTTATTATTCTGGACCCCTTCACACTCTGCCAATGAATGTGACACTTTTATTTTACTAAATGCATTTGGAATTAGCTTCAAGTCCCAGATGAAGCTATATCAATGTTGACTGAAATGGGCTATGAAGAAAGGTCTGCCAAAAGAGCATTAAAGATGACTGGCTATGATATTCAGTCATCTGTTGATCTCTTATGTGAAGAGCGTGAAAAGAAAATTCGCAAGAGAGAGGAGAATCTGAGGACACAAAGAGAGATTGAGTGAGCTTCTCAACAAGCAGTTTTGCCTCCCTCCATCTCTCTTATTTTTTCTGTTTTGCTGATGTGTTGTTAATTTTCTTGGTGTTATTTTAGGGAGCAAAAGACATACGGTAGAACAGCAATGAACAAGGCAGTTGACATGAAGAAGCTGAATGGCTTAACTGTAATTGGGTAAGAATGCTGGCTTTACTACATTATAGTGCATTAGTATTTTTTTCCCTCCATTATTGAGATCTGTATTGTTTTGCTCTAGTTCTATCAGATTGCTATTGGGCCTCACCTAAAAAATAAAATCTATAATGGCCAAACAAGAGAGTCCCAGTCAGAATTATATAACGATTTTTTTAAAAAAATCGAAGTGCTTTGAGAGGCCACCGCAATGCTTGGCGCACCCAAAATGACCTCACTCATTCAATTAGATTTGTCTGAACAGCTTTTTTTTTTTGTTTCAATCTATTTGTGTTTAAATTTATTTTTCCAAAACATAACTTCTGCTGCTTATCTCGAAAACACCTTGCAGCGCTACCACTGTTCTTTTCCAAAAAAGATATTTCTTTGCAATAATCTTAGTTATTTTACATTACAATTTTACCCCATGTGTTTCATTTCTCATTTGTTCCATTGCAGCATGTTGTCAATAGCCCCCAAAACTTAGAATAATAGTATTAGAAAACCTATTTTTGGCAGCCCATGATGTTAACTGAAAATGAAATAGTACAAGGCAGGAGACGTTTCAGTTGCTTGTGCATGGCGTAGTTTTACATCACAATCGCTTTATGCTGCTGCTGCATTTACTATCAACATAACTGACCAGTTCTTTAAATCTTTAGGTTTGAGAAGTATCTTGCTGCCGAAGCACTGCGCATCAATGAAAATGATGCTGATAAGGCATTAGATCTTTTGACAAATCCTGAAGAAAACAGTATCCTGCAAGTATGTTTTTTCGCCCCTCTCCCACCTTTTGGTTTGATACTCATAGCTGCTCTGCAGTTGTAAGTTGTAACCCTTTCTCTTCAATCACAGAATAATATTGAGGCAAGACAGCGGCAGCGACGGTTTCATGGTATGTATTGGTTAAGACAGCAGTACTCTTTATGATTCGAGTGGCCTCGTAGGAATTGGAGTAATGAACTTTCATTCCTTTTTGCTGTCTTCTTTCCTTCTAGGATTGGGTGCAGGACCATCGAACTCCAGGGCCAGGGCACTTGCTACCAGATTTACTCAAGCAATCAACAATGCGCGGGCTGCCGCGGAAGGAAACCCTGCAACACATGCTGCGGAAGGAAACCCTGCACCACATGCTGCGGAAGGAAGCCTTCCAGCAGGTAATGATGCAAATCCTCAAGAGGGATATTATGCAAACCCTCAAGATGAAAATGATGCAAACCCTTCGAGATGGAAATGATGCAAACCCTCGAGATGAAAATGTTGCTGTGGAAGGAAACCCTCCAGATGGAATTAACGCGCTGTTTGTGAACAACGCAGAGGCTATGGTCGATGACGAAGGTGTGAATGAAGATGAAGCAATGGCTGAAGCAGATGTGAACGATGACGTCCCAAACCCCAATCCAGCTGCAGTCAGGGATGCCACCGTAGAAGGTGAGCTTGCCAATGCACTGACGGGGGATGCTTTGGATGACTATGACATTGAGGTTAGCGATGAAGGGCAGGCCATAGCAGAGTACCTGAGCTTATTGGAGTCTGCTGCAACGTCGTGATGTTTCTACATTACGTCTGCAGGCTGTACAGAATCAACTAGATAAGCCCCTAACAACCATCCAGAGCAAAATACAGCTAGTTTCGAAATAAGGGTTTGAATGAGTAGGTCGATTTGTATATATATGTGCTAGCTGTGAACTACTATATGGTTCCTAGTGAAATAGTTTTTGCTGTTGCAGTGTGTTGCCTTGCCAGGATACATTCCTTCGTTTGAGCTTATATGAGGATATAGGCCTGGTCCAAACAGGTGATTTTAGCACTGGGCCTGGGATCGGTTTCACTGGACCGACGTCTGGAGTTTTTTATACGGAACCGACATCTGGAGTTGGGCCTTCTAGTAACATTCAACAGCACGCATGAAAACCGGACCCAGCCTGACACGGTCTTACTGCGAATTAAGTGCATGTCATACAACTGGACGGTCTCAGCTCCCGAGAAAGCAGCAGGAAACCTGCAAAAGCCCATGTCATCGTGAAGCCCGAGGTGAGGGGGAGCCCATTTGCCCATCTATCTGTATCGCCTGACCCGACGAGCTCGCGCACTCCGCAGCAGCTCAGTCCACTGACCACTGCTCCCACTCGCCCTTGTCGCCGGCGCAGCAAAAGAAAAGAAAAATAAAAATCAACCAGCGCCTTCCCTTCCCTTCCCAGTGTTCGCACTCGGCGCGGCGCGGTGCGCGATTCCATAGGATGGTCGCCTCCGGCCGCAAGCGCTCCCGCCGCGCGCCCATTCCCGCGCCAGTGTCTCCACCTCCACCGCCGTCGCCGCCGCAGCTCACTTCGCTTCTGGCCGAGCTGGCCTCGTCCGTGACGCTGGCGCTGCGCTTCGCCTCCGACCGCGACCTCCTCCTCCTCCCGTCGCAGGCGCTGGCGCTGGACCCGCTCCTCCTCTCCGCGGCGCGCGCCGTGTCCCGCCTCCTGGCACTGCTCCCGCTCCACCTGCAGACGCTGACGCTCACCTCCCTCTCGCTCTCCCCGCCCACCGCCTCGCCGCCGCCGCTCTCCTCCTCCTGGTTCCTCCGCCTCCTCTCCTCCCCTTCCCTCCCGGACTCCGCCTGGCGCGACGCCTTCCGCATGTCCAAGCCCGCCTTCTACAACCTCCTCCAATTCCTCGACCTCCCCACATCTTCCTCTTCCACCCTCGCGCTGCCGCCCGACCACAAGCTCGGCGCCGCGCTGTTCCGCCTCGCCCACGCGGCGCCCGCCCGCGCCGTCGCCCGCCGCTTCGGCCTCCCGTCCCCCTCCGTCGCCGCGCGCGCCTTCTACGAGGTCTGCCGCGCGATCGCCGACCGCCTCGCCGCGCTCCTCGACCTCGCCGCGCCCGACCGCATCTCCCGCGCCGTCCCGGGCTTCTGCGCGCTCGCGCTCCCCAACTGCTGCGGCGCGCTCGGCTACGCGCGCTTCGGTCGCGACGCCGCCGCCACCGCGCAGGCGCTCGTCGACGCCGACGGCCGCTTCCTCGACCTCTCCGTCGGCTGGGACCCGGCCATGACGCCCGCGGAGATCCTCCCGCGGACCAAGCTCTACACCTCGCAGGCCATTGTGCTCGCCAACGCGCCGCAGGGCGAGCTCATTGGCGGCTCCGTGCCGCGCTACTTCTTGGGGCCGGCTTGCTGCCCGCTGCTCCCCTGGCTTGTGACACCGTACATGGACGCGGGCGCAGCTGACCGCTTATCCAAAGAGACCATCTTTAACCATGTGCACGCGCAAGGGATGCGGGTCGTGGAGAATGCATTTGCCCATGTGCGCGCACGGTGGAGGCTGCTGGATGAATACTGGAAGGGCGAGTGCCAAGAAGCACTGCCGTATGTGGTGGTTGCTGGCATTCTGCTGCACAACTTCCTCATCAAATGTGGCGAGCCCATGCTTGAGCCTGAGATCATTCAAGCGAATCCCGGTTCTGATACGTTTCCAGACTTTGAGGAGGGGGACAAGGACAAGGAAGGGAGAGAATCAGGGATGTTCTTGCTGCACACCTGAGCTTGCTCAGCCGCAATCGGTGAGTGTAAATAGTAGTACTACTAGTCTGTAATCCTCAGCATCATCTGGAATGCTTATGTAACCTAGGCTAATATTCTAGTGGTGACCTGCTTTCATGCAATGCTCTACTCTAATCAGTTTACTTGACTTTCCAGCTGCTCACTTTAGTGTTGATTGATGCTAGTACAATTCAATCCATGCTTTATGTTGTTGATAAGTGTCACGCATTTCTGCCTATTTCTTCTTTGGGGCCCCGATTGACTACAACTTTGATTGAGATTTATAGCTCTAGGGTGTGTTCTTACTCATTAGCATTTCAGCAATGGCTGCATTTGATATCAGCACATCGTAATCATCTTAGTTTCTGTGCTGACTTGAGATGGCACACGATGCCATTCCACTGTTGTTGGGAATATATTCCATGCTGCTTGCTTTGTTTTTTACCGCATACAAAAAGATAGGAAAGGTATACCTTTGCAATAGCTTTTCATTTGCCTTTCAGGTAGAATGTGATTGTTGCTCTCCTCATCTTATGTGTATTCTTTTGTGATGATTTTTCCCCCAATATTGGCATTTTCATACAACTATTGTGAAATAAAAGGCAATCAATCTACTCTGCGTTTTTTTCTTTACATGTGGCTGTTGTTTTCTTGTAAGCACTAGAGAAAATCAGTAGTGATTATGGAGAGACCAAAGCTGTTGTCGGCTTTACATAAATCGCAAGAAGGCAAAAGTAAAATTGATTTCCGTACATATACTTTTTAACCATATGACAAAAGAGATATAGATAGAATGCTGGTTTCTGGTTGCCACAACACTAATGTACAACTCAGGCAGGTATTTAAAAATTTCATATTGTGACCGCTTCATTTAAAATCTCAATGCCACTATAACTGGTGTATTGTATGGTTATATCTGCTGCAGAATCACTTAGCATTGGCTTGTTTAAGAAATATGATCGTTTGTGCAGCGTAGAAATGACTTAATCTGGTAAATATTTTTAGATGGTTATCCTTTTTGTTTTGCTGGTTGAGCTGCTTCTTTCCACATATCTTATCAAAGCAAATGAAACTTATGTCACTCACTCACTAATAATTACTAGGATAGGAGGTGACTCAGTTTGCATAATTATATTTGGCAACCATCCTGGAGTGTTGTACTTAGATTGTTTATATATACAAAAAACAGTAGGAAAGGGGATATGTGAACTAATATAAAGAAAATGCAAAAAGAAAGAAGAAAGAGAGCAAGATATATTGCAATATTTTATCCTTGACCTGCTGTTGACCTATTGTAACCATTAGAGGAGGGAGCTTGGTTACAATTTCAAGAGTAACATGTGTGATTCTAGGAATTAAGTTTGCAAAATGGAGAGCATCAGATGCTGGAGCATCCAGCTAAATGCATAGAGACTCTAAAGAACACTGTTAGGTGTCAACTGTCATCACGTGACAGAGTAAGCTGAAAGGTAATCCCTGAGTATTTTTTGCAGTTTGCCATGAAATTTGTCGGTTAGTACTACGAAGAATGTGCAGATGCGTCTTAACAAAACCAATCTACATTTTCTTAGTAATGTCTCATATTGGGAGATGGTCAGATGCATATTATTTATTCTGCCAATGTGTCTTGCTCCATTCATTATGGTATGTAGTCTACTATAGTGAATTGGCTCAGCTTGGAGTTTTCCTAGGAAAGGCAGACAGTAACAGTCGATAATGTGTTCGTTGGAACTTGCTCACGTGTGTCTGTCTTATAGCGGGATTTTTTTGAGGGATGTCTTATAGTGGGATTAAGGCTATCCGTACTCGTCATACTCTATTTTCATCCTCTAAAAGGAATATTCTGTCCTAGTCAGCAAAATCCTCTCCTCCGTATTCAGTTTTGCTGCACTCGTTCATACTCTATAGCCATCCTCTATATCAACTATTCAATATTTTTGTTGACGTCAAAAGTCGCCGACACACCGTCGTCCGGAGAGTCCACCGAAATTCCAGCTGACGCGAGAATCCTGTGCTCCCAACGGACCGGCTCAACTCGCCGATGTTCGTGTGCGCTGGTGCGTGCCGGATGGTTTTCCTGCAAACCAACAAAGACAATAAAAGAGTGTAAAATTCCAGGTCATCGGCCCGGATAGACCGATGTGCGACCATGGCCGATCACGGCGTAAGATAGACAAAATCGGCCATGAACAGAGAACAGCACGGCCCATCCATTTATGTATTAAATGTTAGGCAAACGAAGCGTGGTACAAACGATACGAAATCGGCCGATGCTATAACATGCGATCGGTTACTAGCAGTCGATTTCGTCGGTAAACGACCAAATCATTAAGACTTTGCGGGGATGTGTTATCGAGTACAATATAAACAGAGCAATTATTAATAGGATGTAATTAGTTTGGTAGCAAGAGGATAGTTTAATCATCAATCGGATCCAGTAAATCGGCCGATCGGGTATGCGGCCGATTCTGCCATTGATTATATCGATGAATTATTTAGATCTGTCCAAAGGTATAATGATGATCAATAAGATCATACTTAGTAACTCGGGTTCAAAAGCAGCTTTAACGGGTTTAGCATTAATTAAACATAAAACGGCTTGATGAACGTGATAAGCAATCGGCTAAACACTCCGAAAGAACGAGTAAGACAAATACAACCACACGGATCCTAAATCGACCGGTCGCTCCAACGGGACAAGTCAAGCGATGGCACGCGGTGGACCGAGTCTAACGGCCGCGCACGCCGGCCGATTCGGGACAAGCACAATCATAAACGTCTTAACTATGAAAGTAAGTCTACACCCTAGCCAATCGGCTGCATGCGCCTAGGACAAGTCAACTATCGCAAAGGCAAACACGGGACACGTCAAGCCGAATCCGCACGATCGAATCGGCCAAGATATAGAAGAATTCTCATAGCGACCTACGTGACTCGAACGACCGGATCCGAGCCAATCGGCGCCGTGAGCAAAGGCTGGAACGGGGAGGCGGGACAAGTCAAACTACCTCCACCCGAGCCCGGACCGGGTCAACTTGACTCATCCGGCCGATACTCACTACGCCGATCGAAAACAGATCCGGTCGCCGGATAATTAGCAATTAAGCTATCTAATTACGAACAATGCGCCGAGAATTAGACAACATAATTACCTTGTCAAGCCAACGTGTCGTCGACCAGGAGCCCGAAGATCCCGCGCAAAACGGTAAAGACTTGACGAGAAAATTAGGGTTTGGCGATGCGCCGAAAGTTGTATTGGATGTGAATCGAGTTTACATGTTACATCCGAGTATGTATTTATACTCGGCACAAAGAATCCTACTCGGACCCTCTTCGGGCCGATTTCCTAACCGACTAAGATCTTTTTTTCCAAAATTAAACTATTATTTCTAATTTTACAACGTGGGCCGGGCCCATCAATGTTATGCTCATACGTTGGCGTTGGCGCACGATTCCGGGAGGTACGCGCCTTTTACTCTCCCAAGCGGCCGTCGGCCTTACGCTCACCGGCCTTCTTTTGACCTATAGTCGGCGACAATGGGTCCCTTGGTCAAAAACCGGCGTCAACACATGCCCCCCGGTGCGGGGTATGCAACGCATGCGTCGGACCGATTTATCCTCTTTTACCGCGCCGGTTTTTCGCCCGTCACTTCTCCATAAAACCCGGGGCCACCCCTGGTCATTCCCATCTGTTTCCTCTCCTTGGCTTTCGTCTTCATCTGCCCTAGCAACCTTTGCCTTCTCGAGCCCTTTCAACCTTTCAACTGCGCCGCCGCCGTCTTTTCTCCTCCGGCGACCATGAATCCTGCTTATTCTTGCTTGTTGCGGCTGCCGCCGCAGCCAGCGTCGTTGCTACCACCAACGCCGTTCGGAGGTAATGTACATTCGAGCATCTCTCTTTCCTACCTTTGCAATTTTCTTCATGTTCTTGTTCTTGTTCATTTTCACGATCTATTTCCCTTCCGTTCCGTTTCTCATTTTAGCCCTATTCTTGTTTTTAGGAAATCCGGAACCAAGTCGCCATCCCATCCAATATCCCCACTCACTTCTTTTTGGGCCCCATGGGTGATCCCGACCCCACGAGATCTCATACGTGCCGAAACGAACCGGGTCCCGTTTCGGCAACAATCTCCTTTACCGACCGAGTGGGCCAATAGTTTTAGGTCATGGCCGACTCCTGTCGCCGGATGGCGCGATTGGTATAACCGAGTATCGGCCGTCCATCGGCAAGGTTGGGCCAATATCGGCATTGCCCACGCCATCAAACTCTCCTTGGCCGACCACCACAAGAACGAACCGTTGCTTGGTGGCAGCTTCTTACCTGCGGTCGGATGCCTTGAAGCTGTTTCATGTTCGGCCACGGCCGGCTACCATGACCCTCCTGGACACGGTCATGTTGGCCGATTTGAATATCACGGCGGAGGCCACCCCGGACGCCATCCGCATTAAGTCCTCCCATCGGATCAACCCTAAGGACACCGGGGGTTGGAAGAACTACATCCGAGACCTACAACAAAGGGCACGGCTCGGTCGATCGCCGCGAGCACGTTGCCTTTCTCAACATGTGGCTTGACCACTTCTTCTTACGTGGGATCGGCGTGAGCCCCACAAACAACTTCTGCCGATGGCCGATGTGCTTGGCCGACGGCTATGCCCTCCCTATGGGCAAGTATCTTACGGGATCGGCCTACCTCCTTCTTCACCAAGTCTCGGTGGAGTTGCGCTCCGGCCGATCAGTCAAGAACACTGGGAGGCCCTTGGTGGTTCATCCAAATGTGGTTGTCCCTTCATACCACCAAGGCCATCGATCCGGACCTCGGTGTTCTCACCTTCCCCGGCAATCATGCCGAATCGGCCACGCCCGATCCGGCCGATGTATCTCTTTCGGGGAAGCATTGTCCATGGCACCGGGGCGGCCATATCGGATGACACCTTGGCATATTGGTTCGCCGCCCTCTACAAGGGCCTCAACAACGAAAGTACGGATTGGTACCCGTACATTGATTTCTTCGAGAAGGGGTATGACACTCCTTTCCTGATCGACCCCACCTTCCCGACGGCCGACGCGGAAGCGGTCAAGATCTTCACCACCTGTCTCCGCCCTGTCTGCTGCCGACGGGACTCGTTGCCGGGAGCAAAGCTTTCTGCTCCTATGAGTTCTACCACCCGTCGGTGGCAGCCCGCCAACTCGGTTTCGGCCGGTTGCCCCCGACCTCTTCTATGTGGGGCAAATAAAGGCGCGAGCTCGCGTCGACAACGCCATTCGGTGGAATTGGCTCGTCGGCCGCACCGCCGATGTCGTCACCGGCGACTTAACCGGATTTTCCCGGCGCCCCGAAGTACTCGCCTCTTTGACCGTTGGTGGGGCGAGTGGAGCCGGCACCTCCGCGGCCGGAATACCGCCTCCTTCTTCTGCGGCTTAGTCCTGAGTGAAGCTTTCGCCGAGGTATGTATAATCGATTTATTTTATAAGGCCGATTTTGTAAATGAAATCGGCCACTCCAAATGCTCACCCTTGTATATTCTTTTCGGTCGGACACGGAGGAGCCGCCGACCCGAGTTTCGGTGGCCGGCCGATTGCATACTTAATGCCGAGCCCAATTGCTCCAAATATCGGCTTCACCGATCGCACTCCCGCCCAAGCTTTTGCGGCGATGAGTCGAGGGCACCGGCTGCCCGCAAGGCCAAGACTAAAACGGCCGTCCCCGAGCAAGAGAAAGGCTAACGTGCCGGCTGCGGGGCCGACTCAAGCCCTAAAGCGACACCGCGCGGCTGAGTGAAGCGGCACTGTACGCCCGTCCAGGCCGGACTATTTCGATGATCCATCTCCGCCGCGTCGGGTTATTATTGTATGATTGCTGATCCCTTTTTCTACTGCATATCTTTGTCTAACTATGAGTTCTTAGCGAGAACCGGCGGTTCTTCCTCCTCGGGCCCGGACTCCAACACCGATAGGCCGATTCGCTCGTCGACTCCTCCACGGGCCGGGACGCCGACACCGAAAGGCCGATTCAAACGGCTCCGGATCCGAAGTCACACCAAGCCAGGCCGATCCAAATCCCATGGAGAGCCCAACTCGCTTGGATCGGCTGCGTCTTACGAAATCGCCGCCGATTTTGAACAAGGCACCATTCTTTGTCGAAGAACCGGCCGGCCGAGGAACCGTCCGCGACTTCTCCTGTAAATACTGCTGCCGATGAGCACTGTCGATGAGCCCGCCGAAGCCGAACAAAGCTGGACATATGCACGATGCTGCCTCCGAGGATGCCGGCTGGAGAAGGAGGATCGGCCGGCGAGAGCTGATCGGAACACATGAACCTGTGGGTTCAATGGCTCGGCCGATAGACGTCCGACCACTTCGCATTGACGCTTCGCGAGGTTTGTTTTTACTATCTCCTTTTTATTTTCTTGATTTGCTTCGATTATTAACTTCACCTTATTTTTCCTTGGTATTCCGGGCACTAAGCTTCCCTCGTCCCGCGCCGATTTTGGTATACTGCTTCTAGTCTTAACACCATGGCCGAAATCGCGCGCGAGGCTTGAGGCCTCTTACGTTGGCTGCTTGGTGGCCGACGCACAACCCATAAGGACCCGGTACTTGGAGGTCCGGATCGAGCTCCCGGAGGATGTGCGCGATGCTTTGCACCGCGTGGCATACATGGAGTGCGGCAAATGGACTTCACTCGTGCCCGGCGGCGTTTGGCTCGCCATGCGGAGCGGCGGCAAGCTGCGTTACTCGCCGATAACTCCATCAAGCGTTACGAGGAGGAGGTCCAGAAGACCCGGGAGATGCAAGAGCAACTCTCAAATCGGCGGGATGAGCGCAAGCAATCAACCGGGAGATTGCCGATTTGAGAGCATCTCCGGCTCTCAAGGAAGAGGCGGCGGCGGTCTTGGAAGCTACTATTACACGGTTGTCGGCCGATGTGGCGGCTCGGCAGAAGACGACGGACGAAGCCATTCAAACGGCCGAGAAGATGGTTGCCGCGGCGCAAGGCGATGTCGGCCCCATCGAGGATGACCTATTGGTCATGGCCAAACTCGACTCCACGGCGGCCGGCGCACTATCTGCTGTCCAAGACTTCTTGTCCCGCGGCTGAGGCCGTTGACTATGCCTAGGTGTAATAGGACTTTGAACAAAGTTTTGGTTGTAAACATTTTTTGCACTAAGGGCGATATACAATCATATCGGCCGTGCGAAGGCGATGTTCAAACATCGGCTAATTTATCGGTGACTTCCTCTGTCTTACTTTCATATATTTTTTGGGCTAAGGGCGATACTCTCGGTGTCGGCCGTCTCAAAGCGATGTGCATCGACATCGGCTTTAGTCTCTTTTAGGCCGAACACTATGAGTTAATCCAAATACTAGGATAATACTTGCTTCAAATACTTTCCATTAAGTGCTCGGCCGAATTCTTCCCCTTCTAACTCTTTCAAAATATATGCATTACCCGGTGCCGATCGGCTAATCAAATAAGGTCCTTCCCAATTAGGCGACCATTTACCAAACCGATTGTCTTTCACACCGATCGGCATCCTAAGCTTCCGGACCAAATCGCCCTCTTTAAAGCTGTTTCTGCACAACCTTCTTATCATAATGGCGGGCAACCCTCGCCTTATTACGCTCTATTTTTTCCAATGCATCCAGCCGATTTTGTACTACATCTTCTAATTCATCCATCATCAATCCGTAGTCTTGATCGGCGAAAGCTTTTGTTGCAACTCAATCCTTACGGAGCCGATAGTCTGTCTCCCATGGCGATGCGGCCTCGTGCCCATATACCGAGCTGATACTGGCGCAACTTGCATAGCTCCATGTCGTGACATACGATAAGCCCACAAAGCGTCCATCAATTTCATGTGCCACTTACGAGGATACTCTTGTATTTTCCGCTTGATTAACTTGATCGAGACTCTTATTCGCCGCTTCGGCTTGTCCATTGGCTTGGGCATAATATGGCGATGAATTAATCAACTTAATTCCCATTTCATCGACAAAAGATTGAAATTCGTCCGACGTGAATACTGATCCTTGATCTGTTGTGATTGTCTACGGAATCCCAAACCTATAAATAATATGCTCTCTAACAAACGTTATCACGTCGGCCGTCGAAACTTTACGATAGGGCGCTGCTTCAACCCATTTTGTGAAGTAATCTGTAGCTACCAATATGTCCGATGCCCTTTGCTCGATGCTTGGATTTATACGGCCGATCATATCCATAGCCCAACCTACGAACGGCCAAGGTTTGATTCTTGGATTCATAGCCGATGCGGGCGCCCTACGTATAGGCCCGAATTTACGGCGGTCTTGGCAACTCTTGTAATATTTGAAACAATCGGCCAACATTGTCGGCCGGTAATAACCAGCTCGCCTTAGCAGCCACTTCATCTTATGGGCCGATTGATGCGTTCCGCAAATCCCATCATGTACTTCGCTCATTACCACTTTTGCCTCGGTGTCATCAATACACTTGAGAAGCACCCCATCAATTGTCTTGAAAAATAGTCGATCATCCAACGAACATACTTTAAAGCTTTATATCTTATCTTCTTATCTGTAGGTTGGGATGGATTGCTCAAAAATTTTCGAATTTCCGTACGCCAATCGGCTTCTTCAATATCAGCTATCTCTAAGTCTGTTTCGGCGAGCCGATATCCGGATGCTAGGCTGAGCCAAGTTATTTGCTTCAAAATTCTGCTCTCTTGGTATATGGCTGACTTTAACACACTTGAACCTTTTCATTAACTTACGGCACTTTCTATGATATTGCAACAATATTCCATCTTTACACTCATACTCATCGGCCGGTTGACTCACAACCAACAAGGAATCTCCGAAAATTTCCACAAAATCAGCCCGGCATCGATGAGTAATTCCAATCCTTTTAATACTGCCTCGTATTCGACTTGGTTGTTGGTGTACGCCTCCACTGTAATAGAGTATCCACGTATCTGCCCCGAGGCGACACAACAACCAAGCCGATTCCACTTCCTTCTTTGCAAATCGAACCATCAAAGAACACCGTCCATGGCACTTGGTTCAACATATTTGGCCGAGTGTTCACCGTGTTGCACCACTAAATCAGCCAATACTTGTGCTTTCATTGCTTTGGCCGATTCATAGCCTAAATCAAACTCCGCAATTGCCAACATCCATTTGCCCAACCGGCCTTTGGGGACCGGAGCCGATAGCATATACTTTACGACATCGGCACTGGCAAACGACGGTACATTCTTCGGCCAACGAGATAATGCCTTAATTTCGTACATGAAAAATACGAGACGAGAGACATAACCTTTCCACTTACGGATACCGTGTTTACTGCATCAATCGGTTTGCGGCTGAGATAAAATATGACCCGCTCCTTTCCCTCCTGCTCTTGAGTCAATGCTGAGCCGATGCACCTATCATCGGCCGATAAATATAACTTAAAGGGTGTGCACGACTTTGGCGGAACCATTATCGGTGGGGACACCAAATACTTCTTGATATCTTCTAAAGCCTTTTGATGGATCGGCTCCCACCGAAACTCTTGACTGGCCTTGAGCTTCAATAATGGCGTAAACACATCAAGTCGGCCGGACAAGTTTGAGATAAATCGCCTAATAAAATTAATCTTGCCGATCGGGGACTGGAGCTTCGTCTTGTTCGTCGGCGGTTCCAACTTTACGATAGAATCAATACTCTTAGGGCCGACTTCAATTCCCTTTTCATGCACAATAAACCCCGAGAAATTGTCCAGTTGAGACACCAAACGCACACTTGAGCGGGTTCATCTTCGATCCGTATTGTCTCGTCCTCTTCAACACTTCCACGAGATCAGCCACATGACTTCCAACCGATCTTGATTTCACCATGACATCATCAATATAAATTTCCACCAATCGGCCGATCAAATCGTGATATATAAAATTCATGGCCCTACGATACGTGGCACCGGCATTTTTTAAGCCGAAGGTCATAACAACCCACTCATATAATCCCAACGCCCGGGGCATCCGAATGCCGTTTCGATATATCTTCTTCAGCCATAAAAACCTGATTATACCCAGCATTTCCATCCATAAAGCTCAAAATTTTGTTGCCGGCGGCTGCATCAACCAACAAATCGGCGTTTGGCATTGGATACTCATCTTTCGGAGTTGCCTTATTCAAATTCCCGAAGTCAATGCGGACCCGCATTTTTCCATTTTCTTCTCCACCGGCACAATACTAGAAACCCACTCCGCATATCGGCATGGCACGATGAAGCCGGCTTCATACAATCCGATAATCTCTTCTTTGACGGCTTCATAATACCTAGGGTCAATCTTACGAGCCCCACTGCTTATATGGTCGATATCCGGGTTTAGTGGGCAACCGATGTTCAACAATAGATCGGGTGAGTCCGGGCATTTCGCTATAATCCCAAGCAAAACAATCCTTAAATTCTTCCAATAAGGCCACCAATTCATCTCTTACTTCTTTACACAATTTCTTGCTGATATATGTTGGTCGAGGCTTGGCTCCATTCCCTATATCCACTTCTTCTAATTCATCGGCCGACACAAAACCGTGGCCTAATTTCCCGTCTTCCGGTTCATCAATCGGCCGACTCACCATGTCTTCGGTGTGTACATCGATCGGCCGATTGTCCGTCAATTCTCTGTGGGGCCCATCGGAGTAGCCGGGAGTACCGACCCCCGGTCACAATAACTCCATCATACGTGATGTTTATGGCCTCCGCATCCCAATACGTGCCCGATAAACAAGGCAAGCTTTCTAGACCAGCAAACTCGAAATCGGCGGTTGCAATGGTTACGGACTTATCGGCCCGCACGATTTCGACCTTGTTGCCGACCCATTGAATCAAACAACTGGTGCATGGTTGAGGGGATGCAACAATTGGCATGAATCCGGTCTCTCCCCAATAAAGTTGTGTATGCACCTTTCCCGTCGATGATGAAAAAAGTGGTGGGTATGGTTTTGCTTCCCACGGTGATCTCCATTATTGCGGCCCCACGCACATCTTGGCTTCTCCCGCTGTAATCCTTGAGCGTCGGATTAGCCCTCATCATTTCTTCCGGCGTCTTCCCGAGCTTGCGATATGTAGTGATCGGCATGACATTGACCGCTGCTCCTCCGTCGACCAACATCTTCCTCATCGGCGACCCATTGACGTAGCCGCTAATGTACAATGCCTTGAGATGCAAATGATCGAGTTGACCGGCTTATCAAATATCGCCGATTCCGGCGTCCACGGAGTCTCCGAAGTATCCCCAAGCTGGTTCTTCTTCGGCCGAATTTTCATCGGTCGATCCGACAACCCCGGGCATTAGTGACATCATATTCACCGCGGCTTCAGCCGTACCACTCGAGACCGCACTTTCGGCCTCCATTGCTTCTTGAGCTTGGGCTCATCATCCTGGTCATCTCCGTAATGCCGTCCACCCTTGATTTCTCGACAACGCAATCTTTGGAGCCTCCTCTTCTGGGTTTCTCTGAGCAAACCAGCAGGGCACCATCGTTCTTCGTTCTCGGTTTGATCGCCTCTCGAATTCTTCATGGTATTGGTGATCAAACTCTTCTTCATCGTTGATTGGCCCCGATCGATCGTGAACGGAGGTTCTCTTTGGCACTACGTATCTTCGTTCATCATACCCGTGATCGTAGTCGATTGCTCTTACGGGGGCCGATTGTCGAGATTCATAGTTGCGATCAATCGGCCAGTCCCTGGTAATTCGACGACCCGACGTCACGATACTCTTCCCGGCCGGTGCACTTTGGACAGTTCTCGATAGATGGAAGCTTCATGTTTCGGTCCCAGCGATGCGAAAGAAAGGACAATCCCGGTGTGGGTCAAAATCTTCTCGGCGGATCACGCTTTGCACTGTCTGCGACTTTGGCTGATAGATTCCTGTTCATGTGCCACTTGATCTCTTTCTTCCCTCTCCCTCTTCCTCTCATATCGGCGTATGAAACCAGCTGATCCACCACCGATGGTATTGATGTACATCGTATTAGTAGGGAAAGGGTGCCCATCAACTTTCATCTTCTTCACATCAGCTGCTCGCAATATCCCACGATCAATCGCCTTCCGGATCTCATCTCTCATAGCATAACAATCAACGGTGTTATGATGTGAATTTCCATGCCATTTGCACCACTTAGCCATTTTCTTCAACTCCTCGGCGTAGGAATCTTGTGATGAGGCGAAAGCTGAATTTTCTTTTCCAGCGACGGTGATCAAATATCTCGTCGGCCTTAGATAAATCAAAATCATATTTTCTCTCTTTAGGATTGACATGCGGAGAAAATATCGGCCGTTTGTTATTAGTCCACTCCACTGCATTAATTTCCTCTTCATCATCTTCTCCGTCGAAATCAGCATAAGCTACCGATATCGCCGATTCCTGGTGAGTGGAGATTCTCTTCCTGGCCAAGCGCCCTCCGTGTTAGCTGTGCCAGCCCATCAAACTCATGTGGGGTAAACTTTTCTTTGATGTTGGAGAATAACCCCGCATAAGCAATTTCGGCCAAGCTGTTGCTCTGTCGAGTTCGAGGTTGTAGCATCGTCCCCTCGAGTCCTGAACCTCCGTATATAATCAGCTACGATTCCCCGGTTTTCGTTTTACTGCCATTAAATCGGACAAACTAAGCTCGGTGATGCCCGTAAAAAGTACGAGTGAAACCTTTTCTCCGAGATCGGCCCAACTTTGAATAGAACCGGGCGACAGTGAAGCAAACCATGAAAAGGCCGATCCGGACAATGACGGTGGGAATAACCTAACCCGCAAAGCCTCCTGAGTAGACGCCTCACCAAGCTGTGCGTCATATCGGCTGATGTGCTCCATAGTCGATGTATTATCTTGCCCGGAAAATTTGGAAAACTCGGGAATTTTATATTTATTGGGTAAAGCCACGGAATCCATCCGATCGGGGTAAGGTCGCCGATATAATGCACTCTTCTCCTTAGGCTTCAAATCGAATTGATCTCTCATCATATCGGCGATTTTAGCCATGAGGCTATTCATATCATTGGGTCCAGCGATTGCTGATCCGGTCCCCGTCATATAAGCTGTATTGGGCTGTCCCCCGAGTTGGGTGTATCAAGCGACCGTTCCCGGAAATCCCAGTGCTAGTAGCCGGGAATAATGTACTGCGGAGTGATTCCATAATTCATGGCCGATTGGATTGGCCGTCCGATCATGAATCCCTGTCCCCCGACGGTTAGGTTGTGGAATACCGGATATCGGCCGTACTATAGTAGGTGAGTTCTCAATTCCACTCGGGCCGATATTTGGCACGTAGAAGAAATTGGGTTGCTTGTGCCATACGGTGGGACCGCTGCCACATTGGTTGCTGCCCCCAACTCGGAAGTCGGTCTGTTGTACATCTTGTCCGTTGCCTTCTTCCGTTACCGACTTCTTGGGGCCACCGTCATCCTCTTTGCCTGGCTGGGTTGCACTGGTACTTGCATTTGCATTGTCCTTGCCAGGCCATAGGTGAGGTGGCATGCCGTACGGGGCTGAAACCCTTCTGCGGTTTAGTACTACGGAGGCTAATTCCCTGATTCGACCAGTACGGGAGTGCCGAAAGGCTGAGTGTATGCAGGTCCAGAAAACCCTTCGGTGAACAGCCTACCATCAATTGTGTCCTTGATCAAATTCCCGATGGTGTTGGTCAACACGCCCGATTGATTGATTAGGGCATGATGAACGGACGAGTTGACCATATCACCGAGTTGGTTGGCATCCGGCGATCTACGGGCTTTGATTTGGTCTAGTTCTTCCGGATGCGAGAATGCGAGGAAGTCTCCTTTTGTGGCCACTCGCCACGTGTCACCTGTCGGGGCTTGAAAGTACTTTTTCATTGCTTCGGCCAGGTATTCCTGATGCTGGAGCTTTTGTTCTGTCGTCATCTTCCCCCGGGCCGAAAGTGTGTTGTCATCAGAAACTTCCCCATGGCCTTTGCCATCCGTCCCGAGAGCGACTGGAACGAAAATCGGCCGATTCTCGGCATCGACCATTGGTGTTCCGTCTTCCCCGATTGCCTGCATGTACGACATCTTGATCTTGGTTGCTTTTGTCCCACCGGGCGTGCCAAAAAGTGTGTTGACGTCAAAAGTCGCCGACACACCGTCGTCCGGAGAGTCCACCGAAATTCCAGTCGACGCGAGAATCCTGTGCTCCCAACGGACCGGCTCAACTCGCCGATGTTCGTGTGCGGCTGGTGCGTGCCGGATGGTTTTCCTGCAAACCAACAAAGACAATAAAAGAGTGTAAAATTCCAGGTCATCGGCCCGGATAGACCGATGTGCAGCCATGGCCGATCACGGCGTAAGATAGACAAAATCGGCCATGAACGAGAGAACAGCACGGCCCATCCATTTATGTATTAAATGTTAGGCAAACGAACTGTGGTACAAACGATACGAAATCGGCCGATGCTATAACATGCGATCGGTGACTAGCAGCCGATTTCGTCGGTAAACGACCAAATCATTAAGACTTTGCGGGGATGTGTTATCGAGTACAATATAAACAGAGCAATTATTAATAGGATGTAATTAGTTTGGTAGCAAGAGGATAGTTTAATCATCAATCGGATCCAGTAAATCGGCCGATCGGGTATGCGGCCGATTCTGCCATTGATTATATCGGTGAATTATTTAGATCTGTCCAAAGGTATAATGATGATCAATAAGATCATACTTAGTAACTCGGGTTCAAAAGCAGCTTTAACGGGTTTAGCATTAATTAAACATAAAACAGCTTAATGAACGTGATAAGCAATCGGCTAAACACTCCGAAAGAACGAGTAAGACAAATACAACCACACGGATCCTAAATCGACCGGTCGCTCCAACGGGACAAGTCAAGCGATGGCACGCGGCTGGACCGAGATCTAACGGCCGCGCACGCCCGGCCGATTCGGGACAAGCACAATCATAAACGTCTTAACTATGAAAGTAAGTCTACACCCTAGCCAATCGGCTGCATGCGCCTAGGACAAGTCAACTATCGCAAAGGCAAACACGGGACACGTCAAGCTGAATCCGCACGGTCGAATCGGCCAAGATATAGAAGAATTCTCATAGCAGCCTACGTGACTCGAACGACCAGATCCGAGCCAATCGGCGCCGTGAGCAAAGGCTGGAACGGGGAGGCGGGACAAGTCAAACTACCTCCACCACGAGCCGGACCGGGTCAACTTGACTCATCCGGCCGATACTCACTACGCCGATCGAAAACAGATCCGGTCGCCGGATAATTAGCAATTAAGCTATCTAATTACGAACAATGCGCCGAGAATTAGACAACATAATTACCTTGTCAAGCCAACGTGTCGTCGACCGGAGCCCCGAAGATCCCGCGCGAAAACGGTAAAGACTTGACGAGAAAATTAGGGTTTGGCGATGCGCCGAAAGTTGTATTGGATGTGAATCGAGTTTACATGTTACATCCGAGTATGTATTTATACTCGGCACAAAGAATCCTACTCGGACCCTCTTCGGGCCGATTTCCTAACCGACTAAGATCTTTTTTCCAAAATTAAACTATTATTTCTAATTTTACAACGTGGGCCGGGCCCATCAATGTTATGCTCATACGTTGGCGTTGGCGCACGATTCCCGGGAGGTACGCGCCTTTTACTCTCCCAAGCGGCCGTCGGCCTTACGCTCACCGGCCTTCTTTTGACCTATAGTCGGCGACAATGGGTCCCTTGGTCAAAAACCGGCGTCAACAATTTTATTCAACACCTCCAACTACCATCTCCTTTTATCTCTCCTCCTCTTTACTTTTTCACTTCTTCATCTTTTACAACTAATTTAGCAACCCAAATTCTATTAAATAATAATAGTTTTTTCTTTTTTTCCTTTTCCTCTTTTTCTCCTTTTTTCTTTTCTTTCTTTTTCCTTTTTTTCTTTTCCCTTTTTCTCTCCCTTTTTCTCTCCTTCCCCCACCGCAGCGCCCCTGCTCCCTTTTTCTTCTCTCCCCCACGCCGCCCCCTGCTCCTCCTTCCCCACGCCGCCCCCGCCCGCCTCCTCCATCCCCGGGCCTCCCTGCGCGCGCCGGCGCGCGCCCCTCCTCCTCCTCCCGGCGCGCGCCGGCCGCCTCCGCGCGCGGCGTCACCGCCTCCCTCCTCCTCCTCCCTCACCGGCCCGGCTTCTCTCCCCGCCTCCCCACGCGCGGGCCCCGCCGCCCGGGCCCGCCTCCTCCATCGCCGGCCGGCCGCCGCCGGGCCCTCGCTCCCCGCCCCGCCTCCTCACCTCCCGGCGCGCCGCCGCCGTGGTGTTCGCCTCCGGTGCGGATCCGACCGTCGGGTCGCGGATCCGGGCCGCCGGGGCTCGAATCCGGCCGCCCGGTGGCCCATCCGGCCGCCCGGTCGCCGCGCCTCCCGCTCTCCTTTTCGGCGCCGGCGACGCCTCCTTCCCTCTTCTTCCCCGCGCGAAAGGACGGTGGTTGGAAGGGGGCCCGCGGCCTGCTCGCGTGGAGGTCGTGCTGGATGGTTCGTACATCCGCTCGGACGGAGCGGACGCGGGCTCGTCCGGGAGCATAGCGTCCTCCGTAGCGTTCGCCGGTGCAGCACATTTGATCCTACGTGGATCCTTCAGGACCGGGTACCGGACGGCGTCCAGTACCCGGTGCGGGTAGTCTAAGCACGGCTTATATCACATGGACATGTGGTTCTGTTTTCATGCTGTACAAAGGACCCGAGTTAATTATGTTTTTTAAGGCAAAAAATAAGGAAAAAAAACAATGGAATTAATTACGTTGCTACACATTGCAACTATCCTTGTTGAATCTGCTCGAAATGAATTGATGATATGGTAACACCTGGTATTTTACCTACGATATGTAAGGTTGAATTGAATACAGATCCTTGCATATCACATTACACAGATAAGGCTGTTGTTTGTGAAGAACGCAGAGCAAGCCTTGCAAATTGCAAGCCGATTTGTGAGGATTTTCTGAAAACTAGTGTAGTAAAGTTGCAGTACATCATACATCCTTTGTTTCTGCATGTATTGTTTGTTGACTTTTGGCTGATTAATTAATGTGTACGGTCAGGTAAGATGGTACGTACTAGCGCACTGATGCAACCAAACGCAGCACCTAATTACGGTTTCTGGTAACCATCACGTGCAAGAGAGCTAGTGAGCAACCCCCACTTTATTAGCATGATGATGAACTTTTCTGGAGGAAGTGCTAGAAAAAAAAATGCGATGAGAAAGATAGATATCACACTCTACAAAACTGAAAGTTTACATACAGATATACGGAACTCTCCTGCAAGATCTGCGAAGAAATATTTGTTTGAGCCGCAGGAACAGAACCACAAGCTCACATCGCTTCAGTGCAATTGTTGGATGGCAAGGCAACAGCCCTCCTGAGTCTGTCCATCAGACCATCCAAAGTGAAGTGAAATAAACCAAACCAAGCTATACATGCATCGAGATTTCGATTTGGGATATAGCACAGCAATACGAGGTATTTATCAAGCACGTATAAAACACAACCATTTGATTGACGATTCATGGCGTCATCAGTTGGGCTTGAGGTCCTGGAACAAGGAGTCCCACCTGACCATCTCCTCGCCGTCACTGGCACCGCTGCCGAGGTCCCTGATCGCGTGCACGGCGGCCGCGCCCCTGGCACCGACGTTGTGCCTCGGCGTGGAGCCTTTGGGCTCGGACTTGGCCCTCCGCAGCGCCTTGCCGCGCGGCTTGGAGTTGGAGATGGACTCCTCGGGCTGGTGCTGGTGGCACGGCACGAGCACGAGCGCCGTGGATCCCTCCTCGCGGCGGACGAGCGCGCGCACGTACCTGGCGACGCGGCCGAGGAGCCGGGGCTTGTGGGAGAGGGACGGGCTCCGGCCGCGTTGTTCCCGCCACGCGAGCTTGAGGATCTCGAGGCGGTGCTTGGCGACGGAGACGCCCATGCTGTGGAGGAGCTCGTGGTCGAGGTAGGCCACGTCGTCGGCCTCCAGCTCGTTGCGCGCGAACACCAGCGCGTACTCGTACACCAGCGCAGGGTCCAGACGCGCAGACGAGAGCCACGCGTGCCAGTCCATGCTTCCCTTGCTCTGCCTCTGGGGCGCTGGCGATCGCGTGGAGTTTATAGCGAGGAATCCTGGGGACTGGTTAATAAACGGGAGCCCGGACGCGCGGAATAATTGTGACTCTGCGCTCTCATGTCGCCGCTCATGACGGAGGAGGGGCGTGTAATTTGGGGCGCCCGCTTCGTCAAGCCACAGTGTTGCATGGCAGATGGCACGGCGTGCCTACAGTTGGTGCCCGTGACTTTTGTTAACTAGTACTTGGCTAGCTCCACGAGCTAATGCCTGGCAGTACTCGATAGTTGTTAGAGGGACAATTATATTGCACGTTACCATATCACCATTAGTCTTGATCTGTGTGATCGTAGCTAATAGCATAACTCTGTTTTGTACAGAGTCGAGTAAAGTAGCGGTCTGAATGATCAAACGAACACTTCCCTTTCATTTCACCTTACATAAAAACAAGTTACGAAGAATTGAAAAAAGGAAAAGGAGTACTCAAGAAGACAGTTAAAGGAACAGAAACAGACATGCGCATGACGATGCTCAATTCCGTTTGACTTTGATCCAATGACGATCAGGATTAGGGTAATTCTGTTTTGGGATAATTGCAAAAACCATCCCATAAATCATCCAAGGTTTAAGATTCCCACATATAAGCAATTTTGTTGCAACGAACCACCCATCTAGTAGATTTTATTTAAAAAACCATCCCACTCACACATGTTTAATTGATTGAGCCAGTTTCCAATCATTTAAAATAATTGATAATGTCCATATCAATCTTATAGATTTTAAAAATATAATTAAAAGAATTAAATTTAGTTACTTATATATTTTTTCTTACAAAATCTAACGGGTGGGTGGACATTTGCAACCAAAAGACTTAGGCTCCCTTAGGATTGAAGGAAAAACAAAGAAAATTTAGAGGATAGGAATTGTAAAGGATTTTTTCCAACATGATCATTTGGCTCAGGAAAACCAAAGGATAGTTTTCATAGAAATGGATTCCTATGCTTTGATTTTGGATGAAATAAGGCAAGAGGTTAGACATCTTTTTTCTTTTCTTTATTTCTCCTCCCATGCAAGAGAAAACTATAGGTTCCTTTGTTTTTCCTATGAGCCTACCAAGGGACTACTCATCCCAATTTCTATGTTTTTCATTCCCATAGGATTTCAAAAATATACTAACTCAATTCCTACATTTTTTCTATCCCTTTGTTTTTTCTATCCTACATTCCAAAGGGAGCCTTAGTCTCCTTTAGGATTGCATGATTGTAGAAACATAAGAATAGAAAAAATGTAGGATTTGAGTTATCAATTGCAATGCTACAAGAATTTAAAATGTAGAGCAGCTTCCTATGAAGCATTTGGATAGAGCCCAGTAATATACATGAATAAGAGAGGAGAGATAAACTCAAGAAATTTTACATGAGATTGGACCTCATGTTAGAAATCCTTCAAAATTTACACGGAGTAAGCTATCCTATAGGAATTTCATAGGAACTTGATGTCTCCGTTCTAAAGGGTTTCGTAGGAAATTTTTCTGCAGGATTCAGATTCTATGAAATTACTTTATTTTTTTCTTTGTTCCAATAGGGACCTTATGGGTGTTAATCTCCAACTCAAGATGACATATGGGATGATCTTTACAATTAACTGAAAAAAAGAGTCAATGGCTCGAACCCAAGACTTCATCGATGTTGAAGCGCACATCACAAACTAGGAGGATGTGAATATAGTGGACCCAATACCTTATTTAATAGAGTATACACGGAAGAAATTTTATTAATCACGTCTTGATGTGCGATTAATATGCGGATTGCTGTAAAAAATGAACAAAATGTTGAATACGGAGGAGTATTTGTCCGGTGATGAGCGAGCGAGAGAGCATCGAGAAAGATGGTGATCTCGAATTCTCGACGTCTCTTTGTTTTGGAACGATGAGTTGGCCATACTAAGACTAATTAAGCATTCGTGTGGCAGATCATGGCCGTCGATAGCATTGACTAGTCAGAGCCTGTCGCTGTCGGTAGAAACCGTGAAGAGGAGGAAGAGAAGGGGCACGGTAAGGTGAGTGTTAGTGCATAGTTGCATTTTACGTTTTTTAAAGTGCCACATAAACATTAGTGTTTTGGTTTGATAAATGAAATGGTCTTCCTCAATTTTATTTTTATGAATTTATAGGCATAACATACTATTAAATTGATGTATTGGGATTGATCAAAACAAGTTGAGATCAAACTTTATGCCCTTAATACAAGTTTCAATCCAGTTTTATACATATAAAACCTATTTAACTTCTTTCATATTAATTACCTTGCCATGTCAGTATTTTAGCCGACGTGACACCTCATTGAGACTGGCCCAAGGGAGAGAAGGAAATGTAATGGACTGAGGACATAAATGAGAAACACAATACATTTTTAGGGGCGTTCGAGTAAAAAGGGTATCAGCACGTTACAGGGGTCTTCAAGTAAAAAAGCTAGCCCTCCTTTTTTGCTAGGCAAAATTTGCTAGAGAGGACTATTCAATGGCGGTATTTGCACAAATTACTACTCTATAGCATATGGTTCTACTCATACATAGTCATATTTATGCAAACATTAGCACAACAAAAATAAGTTTATCCATATTCGTGCAAACAGTAGCACAACAAAATAATTTTAGCCATATTTGTGCAAACAATAGGACAAGAAAATATGGTTCATTCACTTACGGCCAAATACTAGTTCATATGGCACAATAAAATGTGAGCTACTTAAAGACATATCCACCCTGTTAGCTAATGCAAAATACTGCTACGGGTGCTTATGGTTGTCATCAATCCACTTCATTGACTATGGATAGATAACCTTCATTTTGTTGTAGTGTTGTTCAAACAGATCAGAATTGTATGCCTTCATTTTATTGGAGCTAAGGAGGGGCGGCGACCTATCCCATCGCGCGTGTTGTTCGAGCTCCAGCATTGGGGTGACTGGTGGGAGGTTCAGCGGCGGCGGGGATTTGGGCAGGAGGCTTGCGGCGGAGACGGCTGGAGAGACGCGCGTTGCGGTGAATAGAGCGACGGGCGGGTGGGAGGGAATCATGGCATTTTGTTTTGTTATTCCTTCAAGCGGTGTGGCGACCCATGAGAGAGATCATTTGAACGCTAACCCTTTGGATGGCCGAGCCAAGCACATGGATTGAAATATCATCGAAAACCGTAAAAATCGGAGTTACCGGTTTGACCCGGCTTCTTCGGACGACCGATAAAACTATAAAATGAGGATTTTTGGTGAAATTAGTTTGCAAAATTACGCATGTTTCGTTGGTCAAAAAACAATCGAGAAAGGAAACTGAACCAAAGAAATAGGAAAGAAAACAAAAAAAGATAGAAAGAGCGCCTTATATTCTTATTCCCACATCACGAGGACTCAAGTACTTTCATCTCCGACGATTAGGCAGGGGTTTTCTCCGGCCAAATCGAGCACCCTCGCCCTCTAATCTGGCCTGAGGGGAGTATATCCAGTCACAAGGGACGGTTAGCCAGCGGCAGCCTCGACTAATCAAGCTGTTGGAGCGGGTAGCTGTAGCCCTCGCTTCGCTTGGGGAGAGGGGCGGGGTGTAGTCGACAGGCTATCCGATGATGTAGAGCGGCTAGCCATGCGATTTTTCCCTCTTCTTTTGGTTCATCGCTTATTTTTCTTTTGATTTCATCTCTGTTCAGATCTAGAAAGATTTAGAGATCATATGCATATTCTTTAGAAGTAGAGTTTTCTGTTTTGATTAATCAAAGAAATAGAGTTTTCTATTTTGATTCATCAAGAACACGTTGGTAGTTAAAGAAGAAAAAAGAATTAAATTAAATGTTTGAAGTATTTGATTTTCTCAAATTCAATTTTTTCGACTTTGACTAATGAGTTGTCG
>JAUNZO010000006.1:0-228448 GCA_031894775.1 Chloris gayana
GCAATCTCTCCTCTTTCATAATTCATATCATCACATATCTAATGTGTCACAAATGTGAAATGAAAAGCCACTAAGAATAGTCTTACAATGCAAACCGAGCAGCGGAGCGGTAAACCTAGGACAAGTGTATATGGCACTATGGCAGCGTTTGGGCTGTTAATGCAGGCTGGGCCCGCTGGGCTCCATAAGACCCGACTTAATTGGTCCAGGGCCGATTTATTGATGTGTAAGCTACTCCCCGGACTAGTAAATTGATGTCGGAATTCCCTGAAAAAAAAGTAAATTGATGTCGGAACACTGAAGACGGACAGCAGCTCTGGTCCGGTGGTGCTGATTGCTTGTACTAACCTGATCCCGTGAGCAATAATTTGTGCCCGCATTTCGTTTCGGCCCCGTTTGGAAGGGTAGAAATTACCGTTCCAAACGAGAGGTTACTTTCAGTCACTTGTGCCTGATTCAGCCTGAACCACCAAGTAATCGTCATCACCGCTTGCACGCAAAGGGACGGCCATTTTCATCTGCTCCTGTCATTCGTGGCTGCACTCGCACGCAGACGTCTCCTGCGTGAGTGCATGACTGAAGATCATCAACACACACGCTTGCACGCTGCGATCTGATTTTGATCGCACACTAAACAGCAATCATACCGAGCAGAAAACACGGTGAAGGAGGATTTTCGAAAGGCCAGCACAAAATAAAAGAGCGGCTCCTCTGACCAAGAAAGGCCATCCGTCGCGATGGGACCAGAAAATTGTGGGGAAACGACCATGTGCTGCCCGGACATCATATGCTTGTCGAGCGTTCTAAAAAGAAACCAGACTTGCTGATGCCGCCACAACATCTTATTGGTGGGTCTGGGGCTGAGACTGAGATCTTGCTTGAGCAAATATCTGACCTGTTGATCCATGCCTGCACGTAAATTATACTAGTACTTAATAAATGTGTTTGATCCGAGCTCTGTAGGACAGAATTTTTTTTTAAAAAAATGTTCTATAGCACAGAATCACATCATAACTATAAACAACATCTCTGAATAAAACAGAGGCATACGTGTTCCCTTTTCTCCCCTAGTACTGGCGCAATAATCCAATGCAGCATCTGAACTGCTACCTGCCTTATCCGTTGCTGAAAATGATGGTGTTCCCATCAGCAGAAATAGAACAACATTCGTTTGATTTCTTGCAGAGCTTGCTCGTTCCAGAAATAGTCAGCAAGACAGACGCGTCACCACCGGGCCAGTACGGTCGATTGGAGCAAGCTGGTGTTGATATGGTGAAAGTGGCGTCAATATTTTGTTTTGTGGTAGTTAAAGAAAACAATGATCACGGAGGAGAGCACATTTGCTGCAGTGAACCCCTGGAAATCCATACATGTGACACGCAACTGAAGTTGGTTGGTGCGAACTAGTTTACGACGAGATAAAGACGTGTTACAGATATCATCAAGCAAAGTCTAGTATCTGAAAAAAAGAATAGTAATGTCCTTTGACAAGGAACAATCTATCTACTGTTTGGTCCGATCGAAACATGAATAATAATCAATCCATGTGCCACCGGACACCGCACGCACAGAGCAAACGTCGAGATCTCTCTCTCATAGGGATCCCATCATCGATACAGGCCTAATCATCGACGTGCCATTGGCCCATCGCGAGAATCCTACTCCCCGACACAAACAGACGTAAGCAAGGAACCACAGTGATATCGCGGGGCGTCCCAATTCATCTGCGCGCGCCATCAACCGCAACAGAGCTCACAAGGTACTAGTAGTAGATGAAGCTGTCAATTGGCGAGTAAATGGCGACCTACTCCGTTTAATAAAGGAGGAGTTTTCAATTATAAAGCCACCTCGCCATCGGCAGCAAGCAAGGTATCTATCCGTCCGTCCACACTCCATTGTGGCGCCTGCCAGGTCTTCTTCTTCGTCAACCACACCAGCGCCTGCTTGGACTTGGAGGAGCCCGTGGCAGATAGTACAAGCCATGATAATGGCAAACATCAAGAAGAGGTAGACGGGCCACTTACATATGCAGGTGCCCGTGCGGTTCTCCGCCGCTTGCTAGCAGTAAGTAGCTAGTGTTCGATTCGGCCGGTGATGGTTGTTCACTTGGCGCTCCTGGCGGTGCCGGCCGTGGCGGGCGGGTTCCTTCAGGCGTTCCAGTTCGCGTTCGTGCTGTGGCCCTTCAACCTGGCTCTGCCGCTGGCGCGCCACCTGCCGCGGGCGTGCATCACGCTCCGGAGCCTGGCGTCCTTCTACACCGCCGAGCTGCGGCGCTACGTGGAAGGCGCGCGGCGGCGCGGCGTGCAGCACCAGCAGCTGACGGGGAGCCAGCAGTACGCCTCCTCGCTCCGCGGCGTGCGGCGGATGATACCGGATGAGGTCTTCGCGCACGCCATGGTCGCCCTCGTCGACATCTCCTACTGATGGCTGCGCATCACACTCCTCCACATTCCGTCCTCGCTCGGGTCTCCTCTGGTTTTTCGTCTTGGATCGGGTAGCTTACTATTTCTCCTATTCGTCGTGTAAATAGTTTTTTTTCTCCCATCTACATTCTTAAGCTGAGGTGCCCGACTAGCACTTTCATTTGTGGGTTTGCTCAAAGCTTGCATTGAGAGATATAGGAGATTGTAACAAATATATCTCGATACCAGTATGTCCCGTTCGGTGATTCCAATGTGGTTGGTTTCTTTACCCCTAGCCAGTGATCACTACAGTTCATTGTTGCTTGTATTCTCTATCATTGTTGATGATAACAGGTACTCAATTACTTTTTTTCCTGTCTCGAAAAAGCAACACTATTTCCGGCCTAAATATCAGTGTTTTTAGAACATCTTCAAGGCTTCAATTTTTTTTTTTAAAAAAGCCTGTTTTTACTAGATGCCCAAAACTACAGCGTAATCACACTGGTAATGGAATCACACTGGTAATGGAATCGGAAGTGAAGCTATTAAGACCAGTTGATTGATAAGCCCATATAGATAAAGGCCACCAAGGGAAAGGGAACAACAAGTCCAAAACAGACGTACACAAAACAGCCCAATAGCCCGCATGAAACCTGGCCCGTACATTCAGACTCCAAGCTTCTGTCCGTTCTGTCGAAAGCTACTAGTACAAAAAAAACCTCCCACATAAAAGACTCGGCTCCTCGCCCTCCCCGGCGGCGCCAAGGCGATTTCCTTCGTTCGCGCCTCGTTCCGAATTTCGGGTTCAAAATCGAAATCGAGAGCGCTCACGAGCGACGAATATAGAGATCTAGAGACGCGTTCGATATCTGACAGCCAGCCGCTCTCGTCCCCAACACGATACCAGGAGTCATGGGGCTCCTGTTTTTGAATCTGGTCCTGTCCAACCAGAGGAAGAAGAAGCGCCGTCGTCCTGCCCGGTGTAAGCTGCCTCTCTGATCTTAAATCTTTGCTACGTTGTATTCAATGCCACAAATTGTATCCATGGAACGAGCATGTTGCTGCTTATATGTTTCTTCTTCATTTTTTTCCTGCTGTCTTGTTGTAGTGGTTCGTGTATACTCATAATTATCTGGGGAAAAACCTCTCTTTTTTATGGGACGGCAGACTGATTCATTTTCCTTTATTGGATACGATGTTGGTTTGACCATAAATCTTAAGTGGTGTTTTTTAGAGAAAAGGCTTAGAGCCCTGCTTTGTATTAAAGCAATAAAACGTTTGTGCTGGGGTTACCAGCTTTACAATGTAGACACAACACGCCACAGCCGACAGTCCTACAAGTTTTCCACGCCCCGCTGAAACAAGCTACCTGAAAAACTGCAAACTATCCTACCCCTACTTTCCTCCTTCCATCTGTCTTCAGAGTTTTTAGCTGATTCTGGAGTTTAGTAGCAGCTTGTAGGATTTCCTCCTTCGCTTCCGAGGCACTTAGGCGACTCCAACTCTGTAACAAAGCAATAACTTTGTATATTAGTACATCTTAAGTGGTGTTTGGTTAGAGAATTGTAACGCAATCGCAATTGATAAGAAACTACAGCGTAATCACACTGGTAATGGAATCGGAAGTGAAGCTATTAATACCATTGGTGCTCACTTCGTTCCCCAGTAAAAGAGGAAAAAAATTCACCATCTACAGAAACTCACCAGTGAGTTGAAGTGTGAAAAGATCATATACAAAAGAAGCAAAATAATTTGAGATCAAATAATACAACGTTGAACCAGGAAATTCGCATAACAAATTTCACGATTTTTTCCCCCATATAGAGCCTTTCTCAAAATTTCTCTTCAGTGAACAATAAATTAACAAGAACAACAATTGATTCATTGAAAGATGCCCAAAACTGAAGAAACAACCAGACAAATCCATTCATCTGTTCCTCTCGGCCTCTTCTTCTCTTTTGGTCATCCCTAATGCAGGGGACCAAGAGAATCGACCCAGTTTGAAGAAGGAAAGGAGAGGTACCGGTGAATCTTGGAGAACTGCTGTGCTTGTTGCCGGGAAGGTGCAGATCGCCCGTGCAGGGGGCGGGCTTGGGGCGGTCATGGCAGCGGCAGAATTTGACTTCGAGGAGGCAGCGAAGAGACAGAGAGGGCTGTTTCAATGTGATACTGGTTGGAGGAGGAGGGACTCGGGTTTACTTAAGCTGGTTTCTGATTCTGTGTGAACTGATTGAATATTGACATGATCCGAGACCCAGTTCAGCACCATGTGCGACATCTACCATCCAAATGTAGGCTGGCCGCCCATGCCTCATTTACTTTGTATATCTCTGCAAAATATTTTTGAAGGGCGGCCCTGGTGCAGCGGTAGAGCTTACTGTCTGTGACCAGCCAGGGTTCGAGCCCCAACCTCTGCACATTGCACAGTGCACGGGTAAGGCTGTTTGCTGACACCCTTCCCCAGACCCCCGCAGTGCGGGAGCCTACGGCACTTAGTACACCCTTATCTCTGGAAAATCCGAAAATATTTATGGTCAAATTTTTGTACCTTTTTTCTTGAATTTAAACAGGCTCTTTTAGTTAGATCAGTGTTCTTGCAAAGTTGCATAAGAGACAAATGCGATTGCAGCGTGCGAGCATTTTAATGCTTGAATTTGTTTACTTCACTCATTTACCTTGTATATCTCTGGAAAATACTTATGGTCAAATTTTCGTACCTTCTTCCTTGAATTTAAAAAACTCGACCTGTGGGGGTATGACGGCCCCCGGGCATTGCATTTAAGAGAGAAGATCCTCTCACGCAGATCGAGAAAACCCCCGAACCCCCTCCCCCCTTACATTGGGGCCACTAGCCTTGTGAGAACCTGGGCCGGGACCACCATGGGCACCGTTGCTTCCAGAGGCAGGGCCTTAACCAAATGCTTTGGTGCGGGGAGAGGCGAAGGGGTTTTTTAACCCAGATCACAAATTCGCTCCCCATGGGAGTCGAACCTGGGACCTAGGAGGTGCTACTCGGGCACCTTACCAGCGAGGTAAAGGCCCTTTCGCACTTCCTTGAATTTAAACAAGGCTCTTTTAGTTAGATCAGTGTTCTTGCAAAGTTGGATAAGAGACAAATTCGATTGCAGTGTGTGAGCATTTTAATGCTTTAATTTTCTTGACTTCAGTTAATAACTGTAATATTGAGTACCGTGCATTACGTGCTGCAGATGGATTGGCAACTTCACTGCCACAAAAAAAGGCCTCACGCCTCCGAGAAGATGATCAGCCTCAGTGTGGTCAAAGATACTTTCCTGAGGTATGCATAAAGTATTGATACTTGAAAACTAGTTTTTTAAGGAGTATTGTATTTGAAAGGCGAGTTTAATTAACGTGAAAGCATTACAAAAGAGCTTATTTAGAATATACCACTTTACACCACTCCAACCGAGTGATATATTGCAGGCAGTTTGGTTCTGTAATCTTTCGAGAGATTCTACTGGTTGCAATTTGGAGCAAAATCAAGTCCAAAGCAGTTATTAGATAAATGGTTGAGTAGTTTCTGAACATCTATTTGCTACTAGGGTCTCTCTTTTTTTCGCCTCTGTACATGTACATTATGTGCACTTTATAAAGTTTAAAAAGAGGTAGGGGGCTCTCCTGCCAGTTTGCTAAAAAAAGAAAGGAATATACTGCTTTAAAGACTTTGACACCTATTTTATTGCATGCTACATAGCATTCTTTGGTCCAAATGTTCAGAAACTTGCACTGTGATAAATCAAAGCAATATAGTTTATGTAAAAGGAGATCAATGTGGTTCATTGCTTAGTGATGCTGGTTGATTATATCAATTACTAAGTAGCTGATAGACATCTTACAGAGAACTAGAAAAGAAATCTCTACATCTCTCAACTCTGATCTGCTCTACCTGCCTCTGTCACATGTGGCACATTTAGTACTAATATAAACAGACCGTTTAAGTTAACATTTCAAAATTTATGGTCCTATTATTCTTTTAACAACTTGCTTGGGATAAACGACTTTGTTGTTGTTGTTCTATTCTTTTAACAAAAAAATTGAAGAAACAATTTTCTTTGCATTCCGAGTGTTAAACTATTGCTTTCATGCATGTGCAGGATATTTGGTGCCATATACATTCCCTCGTGCCACTGCGAGATTCTGCTCGATCTGCCTGTGTATCTCGCACATTCTTACGTTCTTGGAGATGTCATCCCAAGCTCACCTTCACTAAGGAGTCACTAGGGTTGAAGGGCCAAAAGAGTGATATAGCAAAGAGTTTCACTCGCACAGTTGACCACATTCTGAAAAATCACTCAGGCTCCGGTGTGAAGACACTCGAGTTTGTAATCTGGAATTATTACAATGTCGACACTTGTCGTCTCAATAGTTGGCTCCAGAAAGCTATCACACCAGGGATTGAAGAAATCACGCTTCTGCTAGATACAAAACATTTTGCAGAGTACAGCTTCCCATGCTCAATTCTAGTTGATGACCGTGGAAATTCAATTCGTTGTCTTTCCCTCACTCGCTGTGCCTTACGACCCACAGTTGGGTATGATTGTTTGAAAAGTCTGAGAAAGTTGTACCTCTATGAGGTTCGCATTACGGGAGATGAATTATGGTGTCTTATTTCCAATTCTTTTGCTTTGGAGCAGCTGGAGCTTTGCTATTGCAGTGAGCTGGTCAGCCTGAAGATACCATTCTGGCTGGAGCAGCTCAGCTTCCTGGAAGTGTCTGAATGTGACATGCTGCAAGTGATAGATTGCGCCGCTCCAAATATCTCCACTTTTGAGTTCTTTGGTGAACCAGTACAACTTTTACTTGGAGAATCATCATCGAAAGTCAAGAACCTACGCATAGGCTTTTCAGAGGATGCCGACTTTGTCAGTTATAGTATTACCATGCTTCCTTCCATTGTGCCACATGTTGAAACTCTTGAAATAACTTCGCTTGGTGAGGTATTGATTGTTCACATTATTATACCTGTGCATAACATTTTACAGTAGTCTTGTTTAAGAATACTCATTTGGGGTATCATTATGCAGAGTGTTAACACACCGATGGCTGCAGACAAATTCCTCTACCTCAAGTACTTAAAAATTTATCTTGATGCTGATTACAAGTCCTTTTCCCCAGCCTATGATTATTTGTCTTTGGCTTCGTTTCTTGATGCTTCTCCTGTTTTGGAGACTTTCATGTTGGATGTAAGTTAGTGCTCATCTTCTTGGAATATATTTAGCATTTGTTGTGCATCACATTAATTTAAGTGAGGTTAATGTGGTTCTGTAGATTAAGCTTGATAAAGAGATGAAGCATGAATCGGTTTTTGGGGATTCTATTCAGTTGAGGAAAGTTCCTGGACACAAGCACGATAGGCTCAAGAAGGTGCAGATCAATGGCTTCTGCTCTGCAAAGAGCATGGTTGAGCTAACATGTCATATTCTTGAGAATGCAACAGCACTTGAGAGTCTTACAGTAGACACCTTATTCAGTGCTATAGCACCTGGTAATAAGATTAGATGTTCTGAACGGAAGAATGGTGTATGCATGCGCTTTCACAAGAAAAGGATCCTGGAAGCGCATAAAGCACTGATGGCTGTAAAAAGGCACATTCTGGGGAGAGTTCCTTCAACAGTTACGTTAAATGTTGGGGAGCCTTGTAGCCGTTGCTATGCTAAAAACGGCAAGTTCCTGTGAATATCCTATACTTGTATTAATTAGGCAACAGTCATATCAAGGTTTAGGCCGTAGCCGTTGCTAGCTGTTGTGGACTTGGGCCGATCTCTGCTGCTTTAGAGTGGCCAGCCGTTGGGCCAACCCGGCCCAGCCAGTGAGTGAAAACGCTTGATCAGCATGTGACTAACGGTATGCCTACGTATCCTGCGCGAGAATATTCCAAGCTCGTCGCATCATGAGGAATGGAGCAGTGTGCTCTGTTCTCCATGCAGTTCAAGTACGCAGCTTTTCGCGTCTTCCCCACCAGACCACCGCACGCCATCTCGCTCCTCCGCCGGCCGGCTTGCCGTCTCCGCTTAGCTTTCCACTTTTCCAATCGAGCTTTTGCTCTTTCACAGAGCGCGCAGCGCTTTATTGGGATTGGCACAATCTTTTTTCACTAATCCCACCACACATACACACAGGCATACCCACGCGTTAATCCCCGTGTCTGGCCTAATTTCACCGAAAGTCATCACCCTGTTGTTTGATCATTACTGACGAGATGAGGAGTAAAAAGACCGACAGATTGGACGCATCCGACACTGCGTGTGTGAGACACTCGCAGCAGGCATTCCCTGGCCGGCTAGCTGATTGAGTGAGTGAGACACTACAAAGCTAATAAGCCCGACTGGTTGATCAGGCCAGGACCAGCAGCTAGCCCATACATTCAACCAAGCTGCAAGAACCTGCACAAATGTTATTTCAGATGGAAGCACCTCGTTTTCCTAGGTGTACCATGCCAGCGTGTCATTAGCTCACCTGTTGCTCGATTTCTGCTAGAGCATGGTCCTGACGCCATCTTTTAGCAGGGAATATTTTTCTTCAGTGGAACCATGCATATATGGGGCTGTTGATGTGCAGTATCCTGTTCCATGTTCAACGGTAACTCCGAGGTCAACCATCATTCTGGTTCATGCTTTCCTCTGCAGGCATGCTTTTCCAATCATATGTTAGCATGTTGCCGTTTCATTGATGGCTGATATGCATGGAGCGAGTTTTTTTTTTAAATGGTCGCTTCAGAAGGCTTAGCTAGCTGAGTAGCTGCATATAGGTATGGCAAAACCGATCTTAGAGATTGTGGTCAGGGATATGTATCTCTTTGCCTTTACCTGGTTTATGATGCGCAATCATGCAGGTAGTGCATGGTCTATATATGGGCTAGAGAGAGCTAATAATAACTACCCCACCATATCATGCATGTGCATGCAAACGATAGAGTAGACACTAAGCTACTGAGGTTAATTATCAGATGAAATTTATCTCGGCACAAGACATGTGTGTGTGCTACTCTCTTGTGAAACAAACGAAATTCGAGATGGGGGACATCATCACAAGCAGATGAGCAGTACATATCAAGCTGCTTGATTCAAGCATGAATGTTAAGCTTCTCCGATCTGATACGGAAAACTTGTGTTTGCGTTCTGCAGGTGCGGCATTTTTTTCTTGAGAGACGTGGTGCAGAATTGTGGACTGCTTGTTTCTCTTCATTGAACAGAAAAGAATGATGCAGATTTATGGATAATTACACTGCAAATACATATTCTAGTTCACAGGTGCGAAGACTAATAACTGATGCTGATAGGATGGCTTCAAACTTCGCTTTAACAGCATGCAAACTTACACAGAGGAAAACCAATTCTTTTCCCGATATATTCCTTGTCAATCGTCATGAATTTGGACAAGAAAGGTGAAAAGAGAGAAGTCCATGCGAGAATTTTTACCTTTTATTACTGCTTCCGCTTTCCGTGGCTCTGATGATGATTACGATTCACCAATGCTTCCGTCACCAATCTCCACATTCTTCCCTGTCGCCGCCCATGAAAGCACGCCTTTCGACTGTTACCTCGATCTTACACAACACTCAAACCGTCGCAGGCCTTTATCGACCGATCGTCTCCGGTCTCCCATATATAAACACGCAAGGACGTTACTTGTCCACACCCAGCCTTCCATATTACTATATATACATATGCATATATATGCTACGGCTTAATTAACTTGAAAGTGCAAGCAGCATACTGGAGTAGTTAATAGGCATGAGGCTTCACCATTTGCATGTGGCCTGCTTGGACAAAGCGGCCTCGTCGTCGTCTCCATCGTCCCTCACCTCCTCTGCCATGCCTTTGTCCCTTAATCAGTGCCTGCGCCCGCTTGCGCCCAAGATCTCGTTCCCTGAGTCGAGGAAGATGGTCGTGCTCCCAGAGTTCACTCGCGTCAGAAGCTCGTCGAGGCTGCTTAACTGCACGGTAAGACATGGATCAGTCGTTAAATCCAGCCTAAACAAAGCAGTAGCTTTTGATCTAATTAATATAGGTAATAAGCTTCTCAATTCGTGCAAGCAGCAGGTGCCAATGGCGGGGACGACGCGTTGGAACCCTTGTCCCGAGCAGATCAAGGTGCTGGAGATGTTGTACCGCGGCGGGATGCGCACGCCCAACTCGTTCCAGATCGAGTGCATCACGGAGGAGCTCGGCAAGTACGGCCGGATCGAGGGCAAGAACGTCTTCTACTGGTTCCAGAATCACAAGGCCCGAGAGCGGCAGAAGCAGAAGCGTGCCGCCCTTCTAACCCTCAGCACCACTTCGTCGCTACCTGAAACCAAAGTAACCAACTAGCTAGCTAATCCATATGCAGCATATATACATCCGTACAGTGATATATATCATCCGTCCATGCATGAACATAATAAAAGGGCCGTGTACATATTTGCAGGATGGATCAGAGAAGAAGGAAGTGAGCAGTGAGGAGGATACAGTGAGCTGCAAGCGCAGGTGCAAGTCTTGGGGTAATGTCCATGGCGACGGAGACGCAGCTACCAAGGAGGTAGCCGACCACTGCACCGATGATGGTGATGATGATGACGATGATGTGACCCTAGAGCTCTTCCCGTTGCATCCCCAGGGAAAAGCTAGTTGATAAGCTTTGCTTCATGTGTTTCGCATGCTGTACTCCTGGACTTACTGTTCACCGTGAAAACATGTTCGCATTCATTTGAGTCTTGTGGTTGATCTAGACTTGTTTGTTGGATTGCCTAAACGTTTGCATTGTCGTGTAACTTGTGAGAAGTCCAAAGTTATGGATTATACTGTACTACCTCTGTCCCATTAAAAGTGTCATTTTCGCTTCCCAAGAAGTCAAACCTTTTATAAATATTTATTGAATATAATTAGTATCATTAGATAGATTATTGAATCTACTTTCATAATCAACTTATTTAAATATACAAATATTACTAATATTTTCTACAAATCTAATCAAAGTTTAAAAAGTTTGACTCGACACGGATACCATAGCGACACTTTCAATGGGATGGAGGGAGTATCTAATTTACATTAGTTCAGCCTACTTTGCATGCAATGGACAGGTGGCTACTTCTAGAACATCCAGTACATAATATTGCTACTTTTTTTAAAAAAATCATCTTATACATGCTTTCAGTTAATGAGCTAGTCATCTGGAAAGTAAATTCAACAATTCTCCAACTTTTGTTGAGATCCAACATGTGGAATTAATAAATTCAACGTCATGTTGGTCTTAATGTACGATCAAAGAGTCGGGAAAAAAGGGGAGAGCTCCCCGTTTCAGTCAATGGATTTCTCGGAACATAAGAATCCTTATAATGGAATTCGATCCTGGAATCTTTTCTTTGAGATTTTGAGAACACAAAGGGTTAACATCAATCAAAGTAGCATCTATATCATGTCGTATTAGGTCCATCACAATCAGACCAATGCAGGTTATTGACATCACTAAGGGGCACATGCCCTCCTTATTATACTCATTTGTTAGGATCTTATGGACCAAGAGGGGGAAGGGGAGGGGGCGTGAATCGGACCACTACTAGGTTATACTCATTTTTAAGGATCCTCCGGCTAAGCCTCGACTTCATCTCAGGGAGCAAAAGTAACCTCTTCATTTGCCGCTTCTTACAAAATGAGCATCACCATGTAGGCAACAGGTAGTGTGTTATCAGTTCCACACTAGCATGATTTCCAAGGGTTACCTCGGTGACAGCGACAGAGCGACCCATGCTCTCTACCTATCTTCTTCAACTGATCTTAGCACGCAAAATGTCTCGACACACGAGTGGAATGTAATGTTGGCTTGGCTGTTCATTTCGGTTGCACCGAAAATGGTAGTTTAAATAGAGACTTGTAGCCACCGGCCAATTTATGTGCCACAATACATATATCAAATTGTCATCTTCACGTGACGAAAACAATAAATATTCGGCCAGTCTTCACAATCGGACCACTCGGTAGGTTACTGATATCACTAAGGGGCACATGCCCTTATTATACTCATTTTTGTAATATTTTACAGTCTAGCTAGCAGATACATATGAAGAAGATGTTCAACAACAAATGCATTGATTCCTCATTAGGGGATGAAAAGCTTTGGCATTAATTGATTGCAAAATGTCGGGATTTATATGTTTCACCTCATAAACCTTAACAAAAGGTAAGAAGCACGCTAATTTATTGATTCTTTCTTCCAAGAAAAAAATCAACATTTGGGAGCCATTGTAAATAAAAAAAATGTAAAAAGTAACTCGGGATGATCTAAACAAGTACAAACGAAGAAGGTGTTCTATGATACAAATGCATTGATTCCTCATTAAAGGATATAAATCACCGTGTCAAATGTTGAGCTAGATATATCTGACATCTGATCCCTTAACCCCGCCGCACGTTTTTGACCTGTGAAAAATATATAAAAAAAAAACTTAACCAAGGTAAGAAACAAGTCGAGAGTAGCATTCATCAACGATTCTTTTTTCAAGAAAAAATATATATAGGAGGCATTGTAAATAAGAAATCAGCACATAAATTCACGTAAAAGTACTCATCCACACATAGGAGTAATTCGAATTCGGATGATCCATACATATATTAATTAACACATCATCCAATTGAGCTCAGTTCCTTCATGGATCCGATGGCACTTCCCAAATTATGTTTGTATAACCTTGTAGACTACGCAAGTCAGGCTTTATGAGCCAATTATACCACGCCCTGAGCAAGCCTTCTGCTCCAGCTTTTACCTCTCTAGCTTCGCTTTAAACATGTACCGGTGACATCATGGTTATAACAGCAAAAAACATGCTCTGACTCTCCAATCATACTGACTTGGGGTGTGTTCGTTTTCTGGGGTCTAAACTTTATAGCTGTCACATTAAAAAGAATCTAACTATTTAGGAGTAGTAGATAAAGTTTAATTATAAAATAAATTACAGGCCTCTAGACTAATTTACGAGACGAATCTAATGAGGTTAATTAAGTCATGATTAGAAGATGGTTACTGTAGCATCACTTTAGCAAAACATAAATTAATTAAGCACATTAGATTCATCTCGAAAAATAGCACCAATCTGTCAATAGGGTTTTGTCATTAAATGATCAAAATATTCTTAAATAGTAAGATTCTCTTTGATGTGACAGTGCTAAATTTTAGAGGGCAGGAAACGAACAGGGCCTTGGTCGGAACTTGTACGGTGTGTATCTGAAAGACAATGAACTCGGATCATGCAATGTGAATACGCCATATATTGAATCTCCTGCATTTTCGAGAAGAAAAAATACGCCATATATGTGGTGTGAACTTTCAACCTAATCACATTGAGTGCATATATATGTACATTACACTTCTTGCGAGTATAGAGTTGAGGACTCTGCCTCAAATGCACTAGTGGGCGTGCAGAATTTCTGGGAAAACGATGGACGAAGGGGAGCGAAAGGTGGGGAAAGACGCGGCATATCAGTGGTCTGGTGGATCAGGGAAGGACATAGCACGCTGAAGAAAAGACGATGGATGGAGTAGAGAAAGTTGCATGCATGCATGGCGTCATTGGGTGGAGCCGTCCGGCAAGAGAGGCCCGCCCGTGCCGTCAACCGGCCAGCCATGCCAATATGCCATGGCGCAGGGCAGGCTGCACTGCGGGGAAGAGAGAGAGGAGGAGAGGAGCGCGTGCATGCCAATGCGGAGCACGCCCTTTTGCCGTTCTTTTCCGAGACTCTCGCGCAGCCCGGCCGCGCCTCGCCTTTTTCTTGGCAAAAAAAAAAAAAGGCATGGACGTGCGCTTGGAAAACGGCGCTCCCTGAACAGAAGAGAGCAGGCCAGGGCCAGGGCGGTGATGAGAATGAGATGGCCACTGCTGATGACAGGCGGCAGGTCCCGTCGTGTCCTGTGTACCGCCGCTCAGGAGCCAGGAGAACTCTGGTCCACAGGTGTCCATTTTTCCTTTTCACAATTGCACCTGCAAGCCAGTGCGTGGTTGCAGAATACTAGACGAAAGCCATCCTTCGTTTTTTTTTAGACAGAAAAAAGTCATCCTTCCTTGTTCCCCTCATGTATCTCATTCCCTGAAGTTAATGAGATGCAAGATTATTAGGCCTCTTGGGCAGACATTTTGATCAAAAGCCTGTTACAAAGCCCGCCAATTTCGACAGTTAAGCATTATTTTTCATTAATATTTGTTTATTTTGAAATTTTAATATTGATAATAGCTCCATTCTAAAATCTACAAAATCAGCAGTCATGCCGTTCGTTCAAGAGACGGCAATCTCTGTTTGTGGGCCTGATGAGCCCAATACCAAAGTGTGTAAGGCTATTTTTTTCCCCCAATTTTGCTGCCTTAACCGTTAAGCCTCTCAAAATCTCAATTAAAAATAGTTTTACATATCTAAAGGCAATACTGATTTTTATGATGTACAATAATATGTTGATGAAACATAGAACAACATAGAATACCACAAAATTTATTTCGTAAATTTAAACTAACAGTCTCTAAATGGGGCTAGTTGTTAAGTACTAATTGAATTTTTAGACCCTCTTAATCCTCTCTAAAAAATTAAGAAATTTCACCTAAATTCATTTTATCATTATTAGTACCAATATAACATTTTTAGAGTTAGGTTCTATTTTGATTTATTTGAATTCAAAGTATAAATAATCATAATTTAGAACAGCCCAATGAGCCCAGAGCCCATATGACATCTGCTGGGTTTTAGATTCCGCCCCGTCGTAAGCTCACAGTGCTCGGTTTCTGTCGCGGAGTAGTACTACTGCACTACGACTAACGTACCCCCGTCCTGGCGGCGCCAAGACCGATCCCTCCCCTACGAGCCCTGTTCCGATTTTCGGGGTTCAAACTCGAAAATCAAGAGCGTCCGCGAGCGTGAATCGGCTCATGTCTAAGCAGAAGCGGCGCCGGCAAATCCAAGCCCGTTGTAAGCTATACCTTTTGCGACTTACCACCCCTTTACCTCATCTCTTCCACGTATGCTTATGGACTGAATATAAATCTGTTGGTTGTTCTGCGTATGACGGCTCCATGGCCCGATTGAACCAAACTCTGCTGCTTCTAAATATTTATGTTTGGTATTTTGCACAAGTTTCAACTATTTGTTCCATGCTTCTACAGGATATCTGGTGCCATATACATTCTCTAATGCCACTGTGTGATTCTGCTTATTCTGCTTGCGTCTCTCGCACATTTCTACGCTCTTGGAGATGCCACCCCAAGCTCACCTTCACTGAAGAAACGCTAGGTTTGGAACAAAAGGAAGGCCGAAAGAGTTGTGTGGCAAGGGGTTTCACTAAAAGAGTCGACCATATTCTGAAAAATCACTCAGGTGTCGGTGTGAAGACACTCAAGCTGCTAATCCGAGACCATTACAATGTCAGAACTTGTCATCTTAATAGGTGGCTCCAGAAGGCTATCACACCAGGGATTGAAGAAGTCATCTTTTTGCTGCCTACAAAATTTCGTGCAGAGTACAACTTCCCATGCTCAATTTTACTTGATGGACGTGGGAGCTCCATTTGTTGTCTTCACCTCACAAATTGTGCCCTCCGGCCCACAGTTGGATTTGATTGCTTGAGAAGCTTGACAAAGTTGCATCTGTCTGAGGTTTGTGTGACGGGGGATGAGTTAGGTTGCCTTATTTCTAATTCTTTTGCATTGGTAGAGTTAGATCTCGATTGTTGCAAGGAGCTAATTTGCCTGAAAATACCATCCCACCTGGAACGTCTCAGCTACCTGAGTGTGTGACTGAATGCAAATTACTTCAAGTGATCGAAAGCGCAGCTCCAAACCTCCCTAGTTTTGAGTTCTCTGGTGAACCAGTGCAGTTCTCATTTGAAGAATCATCACGACTGAAGAAACTAATTATGGGGTTTTATTTTGAGCTCAACACTCTGCGTTATACTATCACCAAGCTTCCTTCTATTGTACCATGGCTTGAAACTCTTGATATATCTTCAACCAGTGAGGTATGCTCTAAAATATACAGATACCAGTTAACATAAAACAGTAGACACGCTTGGTCATATAGTTAATTTGGGATACCTTTGTGTAGAGGGTTAATACACCAATGGTAGCTGACAAATTCTGATGCCTGAAGCACTTGAATATCTATCTTGCCGATGATGGCGATGGGGCCGTTTCCCCATCCTATGATTATCTCTCCCTCGTTTCATTTCTGTATGCATTGGAGAGCTTCATCCTCAACGTGAGTTCTTGCTGCAAAGATTTCTAATATAAACGTGAGTTCTTGATGACTTTTAATTTAACTGGTAGTTTATTTTTATTGACCTAATGTAGGTAGATCAGGAAGACATGATGCATGATTCAACTTTTGGTCATGCCTTACATATGAGGCAGATCCCTGAACACGACCTTGGCAGACTCAAGATGGTGCACATAAATGCCTTTTGCTCTGCAACGAGCATGGTTGAGCTTTTATGTCATATTCTTGATAATGCAACATCACTTGAAAGTCTCACACTGGACACCATATTTGGTGCAGATGCGAGTGTCAATAATGTTAGGTGCTCTAGCCGAAAATGCAGGCCCATAAGTATGAATATGGTTTTGGAAGCACACAAAGCACTCAGCGTTATCAAAACATACATCGTAGGACGAGTTCCCTCCAGAGTTAAGTTAAATGTTATGGAGCCTTGTAGCAAGTGTCATTCTGTAGATGTAAAGTTACTGTAATTCTACTATGTGATACTGATGTTGCATATGTTGTCGGAATTGTTATTTCTGTTGTATCGGATGTTTGACATTGTCATGTGGCATATGCTTGTTATCATAACTGTATTGTGTAAGCTCCATATGCATTGTAGAGAACATTTGCAGTGTCGACGCAGATTCATACAGGGAGACATCACCCAGGCTAATTTCCATCTTTCCTAACAAGAATCTTTTTTCACAAAAGATGCACTCATCTACATCAACTCCAGCGAATAATTAGCAAGTGGCAACATCCTTGATCAATACACTCTTATTCTAAAGCAGACGCAGACACGAGCTTAACAGAGGATACTAGCTGACATGATATTACTTAGCACAACAATACATACAACATACAATGCATTAGTAACACTAATCTGCTCAACAAGGAAGCGGGCACACGGCAAAAACAGGAAGGAAACGGGCCACCCATTTACACAGCAAAGAGGACTTATTTTGAGGAAAGGAGTCATCAAGGCAAGAGGCCTCACTCTGCAGCTAAGAGCTTAGCACTACCTTTGGCTTTATCATGGTCGTATCCTTTCTTCTTCCTATCAGAATTCTCTTGAATAAGCTGTTCTCCCCCTTCTGCTTGCTCGGGACAATGGCAAGTGCTGCTACTCTAGCATTAGCTTCATCCTTGCAGGTTCCTTTCACACTGCGAGGCTTTATGGATGGTATCACTGGCATTGGGCGCAAATTACACGAGCCAGAACCATCATCTCCCTCGTCAGCAGAACGATTTCGTTTACCTGGCACTCTTGGTTCAGTACAAATGACCTCCTTTGTTTTTGGGCTGCTTGAGTTAAGGAATCCCCCTCGTCCATGGATAGTATCTCGCTTAGTGACCGAGATCGAGGTTTCTGCTCAGACTGAACTGCAGTATCGAGCACCTTGTCGAAAAGGACTGCATCCTTTGGAGCTGCAAGTGCTTTTAGTTGTTTCCCCAGGTTCAGGATTGTTTCCCGGCACTCGATGAGTTTCTCTGAAGCTGTTGAGATCTCTAGCTGCTGCGACACAAAGAGTTAGCTGAAAATTAGAAAATATCGGCTGGTAGATCATGTGACAAATGTGTGGGAATAAAATGTTGAGCTAGATGTCCCATGCTGCTGGACAAAGAAAAGGCACATTAAACTTATTCAGTTAGTAATCTGAGATCTAGAATATGCATGTCATAGTAAAGACAATTAAACTTGAATTCCAATTGCTTTCTGAAAATGTGAAGTACAACAAAGATCATTAGGATCTCACCATCTTCAGATGTTTCTCTTCATTCTCAGTGACATTTTTGAAACTTTCATTAGCAGAGCAGCTGCAATCAAGACACTTTTGTTAGACAGATGGTATGAACCATGATAGGACCAGACTGAAAAGTAGAATTACCTTTCAAGCTGAAGGGTGGATTCAAAACAATTAGTCCCCTCTTGCTTTCCCTTATTTACTCCAGATATGGAGATGGGTTCATGTGCGCTATATTCTGATTCACTAGCAGGAACATCAGCTATTGTTTTCCCCTCCAACTCATTAAGTCTTACCCGCATATTTACAGCCTTGTTTTCTATCCCTTGATAATTAACGACAAGTATTTCATTATTTGCCTTATGTGTGCTAACATCAGCTTTTGATTCAGTATCTGCAGTGCTTGAGTCAGATATGGATAGCATCTGAAAGTTGTCTGGTGCCATAGCTTCATGTATGCCATCTGATGTATGGATCCCTGTGTGTTTGGTTACTGCGACAACGTCAAGTTCACTACCATTGCTTAATTCCAAATCTTTTATAATAGTTTCCTTCATGTCTGATACATCTTGAAGTGAGAAGCAGTGGCTGATTATCCAATCTAAAGTATGGTGGACGTCATGAACAAAGCATTCTATATCAATATTCCCATACAGAAGCTCATTGCATATAAAGACAAAGTTTCTCAGTACAGAAGTAAGTTCTGCTGTATTCCACAAGAATGCTCTAGCAACATACCCAGATAATGGTTTCTGGCTCTTACCCTCATAGGCGCTGGAGAGCTCAACTCTGCTATTACACTCCTTCGATGATCTATGGATAACTCCCTCAATCAGTTCAATTAACTTTAGGACAGCCTTCTCAATCTTATGCTGTTGAATTTCGTTCTTTGTTCCAGTGGGGACATAAACTGGAACTAGCTCTTTTCCCGATGACTCTACATCCTCTATCTTTGAATCATATGATTCCATATGTTTATTATTGTCATAAACTGATGCTAACTTCTCTATCTCCGCAAAGTCATCCATGAAACTCATGTCGGATATTCTAGTGCTCTTATTAGACTGTTCCGTGAGTTTCTCTTTTTGAAGTGTTCCAGTTCAGATAACAAGGCTGATGCCCATGAGCCAGAACAGCTAACATTATCTTCATCGCGACCAACCTCAGTGATAGATGAAAGAGAGTTATCAACCACCATAGGGCTACATTTAACCACTTCAGTAGAAGTGCGAACTCTTGATAACTCTTCAAGCTGGGCTTCAACTTGTGAAAGTTTAGAAGTTGTGCGAGCAAGCATAGTTCGAGAAAACTGAAGCTCGACATCCTTTTTAGAAAGAGCTTCCTTTATGGCCTTGTTCTCATCTTCTATCGCATGTAACCTTGCGAGCAATGGCGAATTTCCATGTGAAACATCTTGAGACTTTTGTACCTGAATACAGGAATCATATGACTTCATAGAATTCAGCTCTCTCATTCTTGAGCTTGCTGTGCTGTTACTAGATGTTTCAACTTCACTTCTCATTTTGGCAATGGCAGCTGGACCTGGTAGCCTTTTACGTACCATTGAACGTAGTCTTTGGCATTCCGATTCAAGCTTGGTTATCTTCTTTACATTTTCAAGATGTTGTCTATGTGCAGCATCAGCAGATTTGAGACTAAACTTCCTTTCTTCGCTCCGAATCTCAAGTTGCTTCTGCAGCATACAGACCTCATACCTAAGAGAAGAATTTGACCTTTCAGTTGACTCCAACTTTACTGCAAGATCCTTCAAATTTGACTCTATTACTCCCTTTGACTCAATTAGCTCTGAGATGATATTCTCTTTCATCGATAGAATTTCAGAAAGTTTTTCATTCTCAGCATCCAAGCTAGCAATAATGTTAATCTTATCAGCTAAATTTTCTTCCAGCTTGAGAACTTTGCTTTGCTCACAACAAATCATTTGGGTTGTATCCTTTATTAATGATTCCCTCTCTATGATTGCAACATTTAAAGACTCGTCAAGCTGGCAAATCCTTTGCTCAATTACAGCTTTCTGATGTAGTATATCATCGAGTTGTGTCTTGAGAGTTATGGCTTCAGCTTCTGCTTTCTCCCAACCTATAATTCATAACCAATATGCAATGTGAAAAAAAAGCAATCCAACGTATGCATACATGCATTTTGTTCATCTTACTTTTAGCAAGGTTCACATAACCGGAAAACCGCTCCCAGTTTGGAGCTGGAAAAACTGGCCGGTTAACCAGGAGAAAAGGTCAGTTAAACTGTTTGCTACAGTGCATAGCAACGGTTTTCCCGGGTTAACCAGTTGAACCGGCCGACCGGCCGGGACCGGTTCCCGGTGAACCGGGATAACTGACCGATTTTTGCGGGTTATGTGAACCCTGACTTTTAGGATGGAGAGACCACATGTAACACTAGCCATGATCCATAAAAATGCGAGAAAATGAGATTGAAGTGACTATAATAATACCTAATATGGCTTCTTCAGCTACTTTTGCTTGTTTCGCTACAATAGCAACCTTCTCAGTGCATTCAGCACGAGCAAATGAAAGTTGTTCACTTAAGTCTTGTAAGGATCTCTCTAATCGTGCAACCTTCTCCTTCTGCATGGAAGAAAGTTCTAGATTAAAATCTAGCATTTTTTTATAAACATCTAAATTTAAAAGTGTAGATGATGTACCTCTAACTCCCTCTCTGAAGATTTCTTTCTCCAAAGCCATGCCTTATGATCCATTAGTCTATTATCAGTTTCTATCAGTATTCAACATGTGAAGAGTTCCCTGAAGATAAAAGAATATGTGCAATTATTAGCAATATAGTTACAAAGTGACCAATGTTCTAGGGTGGATCCAGGTAGAAAATTTGCTAAATGTGTTCTTAGCAAGAGAAGGATTCGGCATGACTCATATCGACAGGAGGTCTGCGCAAATTCAACGGTTGAAATTGTATATGTTTCAGTGTAAAGGATACTGCACATCTGATCATGTTTCTTTTATGAACATTTGATCTTTTTATCTATGCGAATTATATGAGACGGCAAGATCCTTCAGTCTATTTTTTAAAGTAAACAATCATCGTTATCATTACCTAATTCACTCAGACATAGTTTACAATTTCTTGCCAACTTGAATGAGATTTATCAATGATTGAAAGGTGACACTCACAGAACATATTGGGGTTAGTTCAGTTCCAACCCTAGATTACCCACCACATACTAAAAAAGGATGAATTATTAATCTGAGCCTTTTATTAAAAAAATATTGTGCAAGCACCTGCATGTTTTTTTACACTGGTGGTGGTGGTGGTAATAGTCATTTACTGGCATTTAGCTTATCAATTTGAGACCAGCCCAACCACTGAAGCTTAATAGCGGTAGGTACAGGAAACGCATATGTGAAAGAAGTACATCGTCCCCAAAGTCAAAAGAGTCGAAAGTACTGTAAACACCATAATACACAGTGATGCTTCGCCTTAAGTCTTGACGGAGTTAGTACTACACTCTATTGCATTTATGGTAAGGATGGCACCAAACGCAAGTATCCATTGTAGAAACTCAATACAGAGCCTAAAACTATGAGCAAAGCAACATTGAGAGTTGGGGCCGAAATTGCGCTATTCCGTACTCTGCCTCGCACTGCGGTTAGCTGAACCACAGCTCCAGTTCCATGCATAGAACTAAACTACCGCGCAAGAAGCAGCAGAAGGAACAGGAAAGAAGGAGAGGAAAGAAGCTGACCCAGAGTTGAACAAGAATACAAAGCTTTTAGCGCTCAATTACCAGGTATCAGTGTGAGAACAGAAGGGGTTTGGAATGCATGTAAGAGCAGTGAAGCAATTAGGCCAAAAACATCACCATCTCAAAATCCCGGGTTCTCTAACACGTACCAGATTTTCCCATCATTTTCACACACCCACCAAACAAGGAAGATAGAGTGCATGCTTACCACACTCCATACGTCGCCAAGATCCAGAGAATAGAGTAATAGAGACGAAATGAGGATTTCAAGGTGAGCTGAACTGACCTTGAGCGACAACGAGTGGTGGCTCTGCTCTGCAGCTCACCAACACTGAACTGCCGCCAAGTCACTGTGTGCCTGTGACAGCATCCGATGGAGGAGAAGAGGGAGATGAGGACAAGGACACAAAGGTGAGGTGGATGGGGTAGGGGAAAAGAAAAAGCTGACGCGGGTATAAGAACCAAGCGATCATAGCTTTCTCTGTGGGAGCTACCTGGAAATTAGGCGTCCTTGTTAGGCCCTTCAAATGACACCAGTACTGCAGTACAGCAAGTAAGAGAGCTCTTAGATGGATGACCAGAGCTACGACGGTGGCTCACTGTCGCATGGGGCCGGGGCCCGAAAGGTAGCCTCCGTTGAATCTTCATTACAGTGTGCAAAGCCAGTAGTTAGCTAAGTGGATAAATTTAGTGGTAGCCTGCTAGAGCATGACAGGGCTTAGATTTTCATAAGTGAGGGGCTTTAAAGTGTCGGCGGTGCCACCGGTGGAGAAGATGGTGGCGTGGAACAGCATTTGGTTCTTCATTAAATTGGATGTCTTGTTCCCCTGAAATCCCGTATCCTTGAGTTGTATCTTTATCTGATTGTTCTGCGTATAATCACGATAGTGATCAACTTTTCCCTTTTTTATTTTGTCAAAAAAGAGAACCGATGACAGGAACCTTGCTAAAGAAAGATAATTTTTTTTCTCGAACACGCGGAGAAGCTGCACGTCATTGTATTAAGAAGAAGAAAAGCGGTCCCGGTACAAAGCCGTGAAGGCTGGATTATGAAAGCAAACTAAAGGAACGCGCCCATAACACAAAGACTACCGCCGGAAGTCCACTGCATTGATCTATAGGATTGTGCGCAGCTTCCTCGCCCCTGCCAGACTCCAAAGGCAGGCTTCGTTCCTGATCGCACTGATTAGTTCCCGGGCGCACGGGCTGCATCCATCGAAAACACATCTGTTCCTGTGTTTCCATAGTTCCCAGAACACGAGCATAGCAAGAGTGTTAAATCCTTTTCTCTGATCATTTGGCACTCTTTTCGCCGCATGCCGCCACCAATCCTGGAACGAGCCCTCCTATCCTGCCGGCGTCAAGCGTTCTAGCCGTTCCCATCTTAGAACATGAAGCCACACCTCCCGGGCAAAGGCGCAAGTAGTTAAGAGGTGATCAATGTCTTCATCCGCCTGATCGCACAGCGGGCACCTCGTTGGGTGTTGGAGCCCCGGCGCGCCGAGGCGATCCGCCGTCCAAACCCGCTTCCAAGTTGCTAACCAAACGAACAGCTTCACCTTCAGTGGTGCCCATGATTTCCATATTCGTTTGTGTGGTTCAAATTGAATACCGCCCACAAAGAAACGTTGATATGCTGACTTGGAGCTGAAGGTTCCCGAGGCACATGGCGTCCGAGTTGTGTACATCCGGGATTTGTGGCGTGAGGTGCACCTCAATGATGTTGTCCCACAGGAGGAGGAACTGCCGGATCGCCAAAGCGGGCAGGCTGCCTGTAATGTCTTGCAGCCAGGAGTTATCCCGCTTTGCCTCAAATACCGATCTGTTGCACCATCCCCTCCGCTTGACGAACGGCATTAGGGCCGGCGCAAGCTCTTGGACGCAGCGGCCATTAATCCACCGATCAGTCCAGAACAAGGTGGTTTTTCCGTCTCCCACCACAGTCTTGATCGATATGCGGAACATATCTTCGACCACCTGCGGCACCTTTATGTCAAGTAATGCCCATGGTTTGTCCGGCTGCATCTTCTTTTGCCAGCACCAACGCATTCTCAAGGCCCATGCCATAATCTCCAGATTCAAGATACCTAACCCTCCTAGCTGCAGAGGCCGGGTCACTCTCATCCAAGAAACGGGGCAATGCCTTCTCCGTAGATCTTGGTTGCCTCTCCAAAGGAACTTCCGCCTCTATTTGTCGATGGCTCGAATAAACAAGCGTGGAAGGTCTAGTGCGATGAGTATGTGGATGGGTATGGCTGTGAGTACCGCACGCACCAGAATTAGCCGGCCTGATGGCTGTAGGAGTTCTGCCTTCCAGCCAGGTAACATATCAGCCACTATATATGGTTGCAGATCTGCCATGGTTAATTTCCTAAGAGACAAGGGAACCCCTAAGTACTTGCAAGGAAAGCTGGCCACGTTGCAGAATAATTCCTTTAAAAAAATCTAGAATGAGATGCACTGACCGAGACTGACACGCAACTGAAAGACATAAATTCGGGAGATGATGCAAAGTGAACCTATGCTAAAGTTAGTTACTAAGAGAAGCCGTAGCAGATTAATGTTCATCCAGACCTAGTGCGTTACCTAAAACTAGCAAGTAACTTTCATATCCGTAGTTGTAACAGTTAATATTGGGCAACCAAATTGAGGAGTAATTTCAGTGCAATGTGGCACCAAATGAACACCGAACTAGACCACGAACACCGACGAGACAAGGCGAGAGTACCACAATCAGGGAAAGAATTGCTAACCTGTAGCCGCATCCGTACTCGTAGGTGGCAAGGCCAATCGGAATGAATCACCACGGGAAGGGGATCCAGGCTGTAGCCGCCGGTTGTGGCGGCCGAGAAGGCGACCCGCAGCGACATCGAAGGAGTTAATGCGGATAGGGGATTTTGGGAACGAGGGAGACGCAGCAGCCGCCACTGGAACGCCGCGCAACGACACTGCGGGCACCTGGTTGCTCTGGAACCTCCGCCGTTCAGGTGCGGCGGCGGCCGTCAACGCCGAGAGGAGGAAGAAGGGCCTGTCTGTAAGTATCCAGGGTTCTTTCAGCATCCATAAAGCACCCCGCCGCAGCTCCGGCGCCGCCGCCAGCCCAATCGGACATTAGCCGCAACCATCCTCCACTGAATCCACGTTCCTGACCTGGCCTATCCGATTTCCTCAGCACCGCCGCGGAGGACGGACGGAGGTCCGACATTCTGCCCCAGAAGAAGAGGCACCGTTTCCGGCGACCCACCGCAGGACGGCGAGCTCTAGTTTACTCGCGAGTCGCGACGCGAGTAAAACGAGGCATTAACCGCGCGTTAGCCCAAGGAAGACGAGTTTACCTACGGGCCGCGGCCCATGAAGAATTTACGTAGCCCAGTGTAGCATTCACGAGCACGAGAGAGCCCATGACTCTCCCGCGAGCGGCCTGCGTTCGTGACAGCGGTATGGTGGCCTCATCACCCTTGAATCCCGTGACTGAGTGTGACCGGAAGCGTATGGCGGCCGGATGTGCATCCCACATGACGCACGGGCATCTGCTGATTACCGTCAGCGGAGGCGGTGGGTGAAACAACATGTAGTAGTGGCTAGGATTATGGTAGGCGTGCACGGGAAACATCAACTTGTAATTAAACTTAATTACACGGAAATTATGCGTCATCCACTTCTCACTTCCCAAATGCCATAGAAAGGAGTACTAGTACAGCATACAGATATTGATGCGGTACGAGCTGATGTTTTGAAGCATTGGGCCGACAAGATCCGACCGTGCATGGGCGCAGGTACGCAGTGGCACAGGCGTGGCGACACGAGCAATTCATCAGAGCTGCCGCACGCGCCGGGGCCGCCCTCCTGGCTTTGCCTTCCTCCTCCACTTGTAGTTCTACCTTCGCCAGGCCGGCTGCAGTGAAATAAGATGTCATTTCCTCCGATGCACAATTCCCTCGCTCTCACATCGCCATCACCGGCAGTACTGGTACTGGTACCGGCGCGGCTGGATCTGGCCCGGCCGGGCAAAATAATGCACGCGACGCTACCTTTTCATGCATGGCTGGCTGCTTCCACATTCATTCGCCGGGCGGCCGTGAATCCGTGATACAATGTCGACCGGTGCGTGCCCACTTGTTTCCGTTTCGGGAAGGCCGGCCTGGCCGGGAACAGGGCCGACGATCCACCAGCGCCACCACTTCCGGACCACCAGGGACCGACCTTCCCTGCTAGTAGGCTCTAGCCAGCTGCTGCTCGTCTGCAGCAAACCGAGTTAGTACAAGGATGCACGGATCGGTTGTATGGTGTAGATCGACGATCCATGAACAGCGCGTCGCTGGCCATGTAGGCCATTCATCACGCGTCCACCTTTGCGCTTTCCTTTTCCTTCGCCCCGTGTACCTCGTCGTTATGGCTGTCGTCCGTGTTCGTTACACACATGAATAAGGTTTCGATCTTCGTGATCGATCGAGGTAGCCATATGCACGGGTGCGCGCGACAGAATTAAAGCGGCCCTTTTGGAGGATCCATCCACCGATGCGATGCAGCATTATTTATCCTAGACCGAGATAGCTGCTACTACCCGCGCACTCGCTAATTTTATCAACGTACGCCGGGACGACGAAGGAGACTGCTCGCCCACACGCACGCACATCGCCACCGACGATGAGACCATCTTTCTTTCTTTGTTCCTTCGTACCCAGCGGCGACTGAGAACCAACATTGGACCAATTATTTCGTCGGAAAATTGCAAGATTGGACCAATTACTCGCGCGCCACGGACCAGTTTTCTTCGCTACTACTACTCCCTCCGTTCACAGATGTCATTTCTGGAGAGGTTCAACCAAGGAGCCTCGTTTGTTTTTCCGCGCGCAATTACTGACCTGTTTATCACGTACAGACAGCAGCATTCATGTGCAGGTAGCTTGCCATCACACCTGCTTCTGCTTCGATCCATCGACTCTCGAATCGGAGAGCGTTTTGATGGTTGCTTCACCGGGACGTCCAACCGCGGAAATGATGCCCAATGAATGACTCCCAGGAACTTGGCTCGTCCTTGTCTGCCAGAGAAAGTGTGAAACAAACGAAGCGCCAAACTTTCAGCAGGGGCTTTGCCTCAAACGTACACACGGCACGGAAATTCGGGGAAGCAACGCATCGCAATCAAGCATGCAAACGCCTACTACTAGTTGAGTTGCGCCACATGACAGCTGGGTGAGGAACTCAATGCTGTGCAGACAGAACGGGAGCTGCTGGTGCCTCTGCCGCACTGCAGGGGCCGGAAGATCAATCGAGACGGATGGGCCAATGAAGTGAGTGCAATAATCACGGTCGCAGCAGGCCTCGACGACGACGATGATGACGATTCCGAGAGCGACACGGCACTGAGTGAGTCCACATTAACTTAGTACGTACTCCAGTCCATTAACTTAGTACGTACTCCAATCCAAAGCCAGTCGGTTACTGGATTCAGCTTTACCACGCCAGGCTTTAGGATCCTGGCCCAGCCCACTTTTGCAAAGACCAGCAAGTCCAGGCCTCCACACTTCTTTCCTCAATTATATTGCGCTGCCCGAATTAGAAACGAGGAATCCCCTTTCTCCACCAATTTGCTACGGCCACTCCGCCCCGGGGACGCGAATCACCTGACTTGTGGTATTTTACTGCACGCCTTGCAGTAGAGCTGCATCCACCGTTGGCTGCATCCGACGCTGCAGCTACTCTGCACTCTCTCTCCGCAATATTACGTGGACTTTTGCAGGCCTAAAGGATCCCAACACAGATGCTTTTAGGCCTTTTGCCTCCTTGCTAGGAACTGGACCCTGTGAACCTGTCTATGCAACTGAAATATTGCATCTATCTAAACTGAACTGAAGCTCTCCCAGCAAAACCAATAGGAATTCCCAGCAAAAATAATAGAAATGCTCAAAACAAAGTGGGTAAAAATTCATGCATAATTATCTTAAATTCCCAAGCATACAAAAGAAATACATCAACATTCAGCAGCTACCATTGAGGGCAAATGATGCATAAAGTACTTGAATAACATTGAGCTAACACCGGTCGAGTGCAATAACAGTTCTTCAGACATGAAGATCCGTACTTGAACTCTGCACATAGAAAGAACAAGTTAATAATACTTCCACATCTATGAATGCTAAATATATGAGTTTGTGAATGTCCACAAGGAAACATCACCGTTAAAAGTTGGGTGAACGAACTGATGACACGGTACTCTCCCAAATCATTCCAACATGAGGTGCCAAATTTGGCACCATGTTCTCTCTGAAATAACATGGACCAAAGCCTTTTGTAAGTGCAAATAACTGTTTTATAACAAAACTAAGACTCTAAACATTAATATCGCTATTTATTTTACATTGGTTTAGAAGTAAAACAATCAGGAAGCGAAGGGGAAATAAAAATTCGTAGTCATATCAAAGTAAAAAAATCTGGGATAAGATCACTTACATTTTGGAACCGTTGTGGTCTGCATTTGTTGCCTCCATCTTATCAGCCACGGAAGGAGGATTGTACAGAACTGAAGAGCAGCTTCAAGCCATCGCCTCTTGTTTTGCCTCCCGATTTGCAAGAGACGGTGAGAAGTGGTAGGCCTTGTATTAAATTCCGGCGGCAAAAGACAGCATCGGTAACTCTTTTCCCTCCAAAACTTGGCGCCAGCGCGATAATTCTCCCTCGCGTCAGCTGCGGCAGCGGCAAAATAATGCAACGATGGGCCGAACTGGGCCTTACGCAGCGTAGAGATAGCAGCAGCGTCGGATGCAGCCAACGGTGGATGCCGCTCTACTGCAAGACGTGCAGTAAAACACCACAAGTCAGGTGATCCGCGTCCCCGCCCCGGACGGTCGCTCTTTTCTTCTCGCTCAACAGGGAACCCCCTACATTTCAAAAGCATATCGGAAACTCCTGCCGTGCCGAGGAGAAGAAATTCATACTATGTGCTACTGTTCACTGTAGCAGCCTCTCTCTTCTTCTAGTAATAAGATGAACACAAATACTTGTCACGAACTATAATACTACTACGAGTAACCATAGTTTCATTTTAGCAGCTAGAGTAATACTAACGCACAAGCTTATTAGAAATGACAACCACCTTTTAAGTTATCGTTTGGCACGGCTTATGCACAATGTGATTATAGTGTTGATAAAGTTAAAACTATTTATAGTGGTTATACTGTTTATTGTAGCATAAGCAGTCAATCCGTTTGATTAAACTAACTATGCTTATCTATTAAAACAACTTATTCTCAACCATAAGCACTATAAAGTTTTACTATTTTGTTCAAAGTGTTCATGTTTAGTATAAAAATGCAAAGCGCTTATACACCATAAGCAATTTTCTTGTTTGGCACTTTAAAATGTTTATTGAACATAATCAAACCAATAAATCATGCCAAACGCACTCCTGTTATCGGATGCCGACAATTAGGTGATGATAAGTAGTAGTATTAATACTATATAATATAATTTGTGGCAAAAAAAAGTACGTATATACTAGGTTGTGAATGAAGGCGACGCCCACACCACACATATAGTACTCGAAGATAATTTTGCCGGGGGCGGGGCAAGTTTTGTCGGGTCGGCGGAAGTGGACGAAGCAAATTTTCCGGAAGCATGCAGCGAGTGATGCAACATGAGACCAAACAAAATGAGCTGTGACGGTGACACCCAAATGTCATGGCTGCTGGCCAATGAATGGCGCAAAAGGAAAAGGCGCCAACCAAACAAGGCTGCTTGTTTGATGAGAGTTGAGGCGACGCTTACCAATCACTCACCATGTTCGTCCTCCTCCTCATTTTTTTACATGCCCGTCCGACCACGCACGAATCCGTCTCTCTCACCCAATCAAGAAACAGAGAAGGAAAAGGTAAAAGGGACATAAAGAAAAGAATCGCATGCTAGTAGAGTTGGCTTGCTCTTGTAACAATCGTCCAAGGTTGATGAGGAATCATTTTATTCCGTTCCTCTATGCTTGATTCATTCAAATGGCAATTGGCACTAGCTTCCCCCTCCTGCTGTCGTCCTTGTTGTGGTGCCTTGCCATGGTGGAATGGAAAGACCAATCATCTGAGGCCTGAGCAGCTAGGTGGGTCTGGCGAGGGAGGGGAAGCCGTTCCAGGTCGCCGGGACCTGCGTCGTAACGTAGGGTGGGAATCGTGATGATGCTGCAGCTGCCGCCGTAGCGGCCGGTGACGGCGAGGAGTAAGGCGGCAGCGGCCAGCTGCTGCTGCTGCTGCTCGTGCTGTTGTTGGCCCAGCCGTAGCCGTGAGGCGGCAGCCTCTGCTGGGGACGCCAGTGCTGCCCGCCGATCGTCAGGGACAGGCCTCCCGCTGTCCCCGGATCGCCGCCGCCGCCGCTGCTCAGGAACTGAAACTGATTTTTTGTTACTCACGGTTACCGAGGCATGAAAGAAAACAAGAGGAGGGAGGGAGGAGTACCCACTTGGGGGTGATGATGCCTGGGGTTAAACGACAGGTGGTGGGAGGCTGGAGGCATCTGGGCTTGCTTCGAGTTCTGGTCGAACTGCTAGCCAATCAAACAAAATCAATTCGTTTTTTTTTCTCTTCACTTGTCTCAGTAGCTCTTGTTGCGAATATACTAAATGATGAACTGACCTTGGCTTTGGTGCTCCTCGCGGCGGCGGCCGTCTGCCAGTCGAGGTCGAACGCCATGGGCACGCGCTGGTCCGAGCTCTCCTCGTCGCCGCCGCCGCCGCCGTCAAGGCTGCCCCTTTTGCTGCCCGCCGAGCTCCCCAGGGACAGGTCCAGGTTGTGCTCGTCGCCGGTCGCCGCTGAAGTATCCACCGAATTAGTGAAAATTGAAATCCACGCAGGCAGGGTGAAGAGAGATGGAAATACTGACCCGATGATGCCGGCTCCATCTCCTCGGCGTAAATGGTGGGATCGAAATTTGTGACCGCGTCCTTGCCGTTGCACTTGATGGCCGCGCGGTCGTAGGCCCTGTATATGGGCGACAATCCCAGAGACACGAGGTAGGCGTCAATCACCTCAAACCGATCAAGCTTCTCGCACAGTGCGGCGCAATAATTTTACCTGGCGGCTTCCTCCTCGGTGTCGAACAGGCCCAAGTAGACGTACCTGCTCCCACCCAGTGGAACGGAGAATTGAGCAAGAGGAATCGGAACGCACAATCGAATCGGAGATTGAAGAGAGCCAAGGAAGAATGATGCATACTTCTTTCCGAGGAACTGGCCCATGCGCGCCTCCCACCTCCCGCACTTGTGGAGCGTGACGCCTCTGTACTTGGAGCTGCCGCGGGGAAGCCCGTGCTCTGGCGGCGGAGCACGTGGACGAACTCCTCCTTGCTCAGGTTGCCCATCTGCTTCATGTCGTCCTCGTAATCCTCCAAGCTGAAATTGATGTCCGCCTCCACGCCGCGGAACTTGATCGCCGCCCGATCGTACGCCCTGACCATGCGCGCGACACAGAAATGGATTTAATTGGATGGTAAAAAACAATTACATGAGAATTCGCTCGCTATTGGCGGAGAACTCTGTCTCTGCTGGGCATGCGAGTCAGTGGAAATATACATACCTCGCCGCCGCATGAGCAGTGTCAAATCCGCCTGCAACCAAGCATCCGACACAGGGCATCCTCTTAGTTGTGATTGGGCGAGATTGAATCGTAAAGGGTAGAGCAGTAGTCCCAAGTATGGGCATGGACAAGATGGACATGAATGAAACTTACCCAAATAGACCTGCTTGCCACAATCCCTGCATTGCACAAAGAAAGGGGGAGAGAGAGAGGGAGAAGAGGACAGGGAGGGAGCAGTAACAACAGGCGGTAAGAATAAGATTGATAAGATGTTGCTATGAAAGGCAAAAGGAGCAGAAGCAAGAAATGCCCAAAACAAGAGGAATCCAATCCTCTCCTCGCGGAGCAGCCCGGGGAGGGGAAGAAAGGAAATAACGGCACTTACCATATGTGCGACTCCCACCGCCCCGTCCGCCGGTAGAAGGTCACGCCGCGGTACTGCGAGCTGCGCGACCGCGGACCTCGCCGGCTTTTCTTCGACGCCGCCGCCGAAGCAGCGGCAACGTTGCCGGCGGCGGGCGGCGGGGCCGTGGCGGCGAGGCGGAGCCATCCCGCGCGCGGGTTGGCCGTGGCGCCGGCGGCCGCGGCAGCAGCCGGCGGCGTCGGGAAGAACTGGCGCGTGACGACGGCGTCGTCGGCGTCCTCGGGCATGTCGGCGGCGAGCGCGGCCGCGGACGAGGACGACGCGCCGGAGTCTTCGGTCGTGGCGGCGGTGGCCTCGGCTGCCGGCGAGTCATTGAGATCCCACATCTTAGAGTCTGCCTCCCTCCGTGTTGTGTTGAAGAGGTATCACCGAAAGAAAGGCAAAGCTATATAGGCAGAGGCAGAGGTCCTCTTCTTGGCTCGCACTCCACCTCCAACAAGGCAAGGCAAGGCAGAGGCAGAGTGATGATGAATGGATGAAGGGAGAAGCCGGAGGAGAAGGAGGAAGAGGGACCCCGGCCAAAAGAGGAGAGGAGGGGATGGGAGAAAAAGAAGGCTTGTTGGGGTATGCAAGTACTTTCTCTTTTGCTATCCCCCCTTGGCAAAGACTCCTCCTTGCTAACCTAGGAAAGCACAACTAGTAGCTGCCTGCCGCGACAAGCTAGTGCGATGCCCTGTTCCTCACTTCCTCTGCTCATCCCGCCGTTATAAATTGCTGAGCTTTTGCTGCCGCGCGCAGTAAACAAACCAAATCCCCCGTGACAAAAAAGTAAACAAACCAAATTAGACAAGGTTAACTCACCATCAAGCCCCGCTGCCGCTGCGGCCGTGGTTTTTGGATCCGATACTACTCCTTTTGGGGGCGGCACAGGGTGGGCAGGGATCACCGTGTCGTGGGGTGCACCAGCTCTCTCTGACACCAGCGACGAGCCGAGGAGCCACTCACATGCCATGCCTCTGCTTGCTCTTACCCAATGCGATCCTCCGGCCCAAACACGCGACTTTGACCGGGACCAAACCATCTTTTCTTTTCGTAAGCAACTAGGTTAACACTCACCAACAGGGCTGTAAAAAGCTGGTGCCAGGAGCAAAATTATGGCTGCAAAAAAAAAAGGAATATTTCTCTTTTCCCACATGACTGTTTTGCAAATCATGAGAGAGCGAGCTGGGCTCATCAAAAGCCGTGACTAGTTACCTCGGACACGAAGGCCTTTCACCACGGCACGGCAAGTTTCCTTGCGCCGGTCTTTTCTGTTTTTGCCGCATCGCATTTTCGAGTACTACCGCACAAACACAGCCGCCGTGTGGCAAACGGTAGAGCGACCTTTGCCGGGGCTGCCACTGTTCATCTGACATCAGTTCAAGCACGTCACCAACCAAATGTATCGACCTGAGCGGCATCAAAACAGGAAAATTTCCTAACGCGTGCCGATTCATGTACGCAATCCTTCTTTCGTAGGGTTTCGGTTCCGGTTTCTTGGTAGAAACTGGAATATAGTGTCGGTTTGTGTCAACAAATTAAACCCAACCAAACGATATCGGTTTTTTGTAGAAACTGGAATCCACTGGCCCAGCTTTATCAACCTGAAATTGGAAATTTTTTGCTTCAGTATTTTTTCCCTGGAATTATTTGCTTCAGTATTTTTTTCCCCTGGAATTATTTGCTTCAGTATTTCTACTGTCGTAGCTCTGCCCTATGTCCAGATCTTGTTCTTCCATTCATTTTATTTTCAGGGAAATTGCTCTCATAGCACACTTAAACGTTCTCATCCCCACAACAACACTGCTATAGGCGTCATCCGAAAAATAGCATCAACAAACAATCCAGCCCCTCCTTCACGGCATTTTCCTATTTTCTATTGTTTTGCTATTTCTTTTAGGCCTAAAAATACAATGAAAAGGACAGAAGTGCCCCTGCCTCATAATATACATGAGCAGACCATCTTCTCGCCCATATCTAGCATAATGTGTGTTGTTTTCAGAAAAGAAAAAAGCGTAACGTGTGTTGAATATTGAAAAAAAATATTTCATCACTCAATAATACGGAAAATTGCTGGCGCTTGGCTTCCTTGAGCGGGAAGCCGGGTTGCCGTCAACCTTGCCTGACATGGATTGAAGCCGGGTCATGGTCGCCCTTGTCGCGCTTTGACACCGATCACGAGGTCAGGTTGCTCGCCCCTGCTGCGCTTCAACAAAGCGAGGTTGGGTCGCCGCTGCCCTTACTGCATCACTACTAGATGCTAGGGTTTTTTGGGGGTGGGGGGGTTGGTTTGGTAATGTTTTTGAACATGCAACGAAGAAACTCATGTCCGGCTGTTTATCTTCGATGACACAAGAGCCAAGGGTACTTCTGTCCTTTTCCTTGCATTTTTAGGCCTTAAAGAAGTAGCAAAAAAAAAAGGAGGAAAATGTTGAGCCAGGGAGGGACTGGATTGCTTGTTGATGGTATTGTTTGGATGATGTCTATATATAGCAGTGCTGTTATGGGGATGAAAGTGTTCAATGTGCTACCAGAGTAATTCCCCTTATTTTTTAGCATTTCTCATATTTAGATTTTCTTTAACGTTGTTCTTGATGTTCTTACTTGTAAGCAGTTCCAAATAACTGACCGTTGCGTCTACATGTAGTGTTCCTTTTTAGCCATGTATCGGTGGGGTTAGGAACGGTGAGCCATCATCAGTCAAGAGATGATGGCATCCCTCACCCGTGCTCCGGACAAACAGGACGATGACGGCTTAGCCTGTCAAAGGCAACCAAGTCAGAGGTCTGTGCATGGGGTACCTTGCAGATGGACCCAAACTTCCAAGTAATCCTGGTACCCCTGCATGGTAGGAAAAAAATTCCATGAGAACGGTTCGTAAAAGGCTCTAGTGCGAACCCTCCCCGGATGATCAACACGTGGACATTGTGGGAGATCGAATGCCAGCAGCCCCTCGGCTCTCACTTGATCCCTGCATAGTGCATGTGGCTCAGCTCCGTCTCAGCTCGTCTCCTTTGTTATCGGCTCGTCTCCCGTCTCAGCTCTCCCAACCCCAGACCTCACTAATTTTTCGCCGTCGCCGCCGGGAGTGCTAAAGAAGACGGCCTCCCTTTAGCATGCGCAGCCTTCGCGCATATGGGCCTGTCCATTGCTGCAGTTGCTCCTTCTTCTCTCCTTCCACCTCCCTGCAGCAACATCAAAGTAGATGATGGCAGGAAAATCAATTGAAGATTGTAATTCCTGATCCAACAGTACGGTGGGTGCTTGAAAAGTATACTCTCCTTCGTACTCCCCTGCAGCTTGTTAACGCATATGCATCCAAGCCATCTCGCATGTAAGATCCGTTGCTTTTTCCAGATAGGTGATGACAATTTGGCTTAGAAATCACTGAAATACCTATAGTGTTGTGCTGCAGGTTTGGCTTGATCCGCAACAGTAAAAAAACTGAAATGCACAATGTGCAGCAACTGAATAAAATCTAGATGTCTGCTTCCATGTGAAATTGGATGAGTATCAACGCTAATTCTTGAACCTGTGGCCTTTCCATCTGATTCCTAATTAAATTAGATGAGTAGCCCCCTATATCATGGCCTAAATCCAGAGTTCCAGACAAATCAGCTGCTTCATGGCAGGATTGAGTCTGCAACATGTTTCTTGCACGAGACCATTAGCAATCCTGAGGCAGAAGCGGCGTGATCCACATGTGCCGTGGCAAGACGCCCATGATCGACATTCAGCAGCTGCGGTGGCAGCGGCACTACTATGGTGCTCAGAACCGACTTTAGCCAGAGAAGAAGAACAACCCATGAACGCAAGTTTCCTTACTGGAACTTAAGAAGACAAGGATAACGAGGAGGAAGGTATGGCCATCTTGCTGCATGCACTCGCCGTGCCATAGGTTTTCCTTTCTTTTTTCGTTTGGGCGTACGGTGTTTTGGAGCCGAGCCGTCTTCTGCGCTTGGGAGCCGCGATGCAATCCGCTTGGAGCGAGTCTACTACTGCACCCGTTAGATATCTCACCAAGCCCACGTGTCGTCCATCCGGGCCTGGTTCGCACTGGAGCTCTTTGCGAACCGTTCGCATATAATTTTTTCCGCATGGTACCCCGTTCCAAGTTTCCTCACCTTTCGATTGCACTAGGACGCTCGTTACTTGCAAGCCATTCAACAGATGCTTCCACCTAGCTCCTATAGTCGTCGTTGCCGTCGTAGTCTCGCCGTGTGAGTGTGACGGTGATGCTGCGAGACCTGTGATATCTAGCGCGTACAGGGAACTCGAACGCGAAACGGTCGAGACCGGTCGCCGAAAAGTTTCCGTTTTGGGAGGGGTATACATGTCGAAGCCCCATTGGTCGTGGATGCAAAGCGGAAAGGAACTACACCTATAATGAAAGTTCCTTGGTGGCACGGCTGCTGTATTTGCAGACGTGCGCGTCTCATTCAAGCGCATTGAAAACAAGACATGATCAGTATCGATCGGTGGATCCCGTATCTAATCTATCGGAACTCGCTGTCTTCCGTGTCCGAGATGTTGTTCTAGCTACCGATGGATGTCACAATAGCTTAGCTTGTTCTGTAAAAGAACCTCTAAACTAAACGGCGGTGGTTTGAATGGAAATTTCAGGTAGAGCTAAGCTTATTTGTCGTACCAACTAGGAAATTATGCCGGCGGTCCGTACGGAACGGCAAAGTCGGAGCCCACCCTCCCACAACAATGGCTGGCTGGCCGATAAGTTTATTGCGTTGCCGGACGTACGGACGGATGGCCAGGGCATGCATGCACCTTGTTTTGTTGGCTGCTCCTATATATTTGTACTGTACTAGCCATGAAGTGTTGCTGCTGCCACACCGAGTTGTTTAACTCGTTGCCATTATCGACTGGAACGTGCGCGATGAAAACTAATTAAAGCGCGTTCCCGATACTAGTTGCTTGCGATTTTCTTCATCAACCTTCCTAGACTTGATTCATGGCGGGCAGCGGCAGATTTGGCACGTCCTGCAGTTAGGTCGCCCGTGCATTCCGGGCTTACTTATGCAACGACAAGGATATAACAGGGCAAACGTCCTCGGCTCGACGGTTCGGGTGCAGTTTTCTCCGCATCCGCCCTGGTAGAGCTGTGCACAAGGTCGTTACGAACTCACTTTCCGGACACAAATGCATTTTCCCCGATTTCATAACTGCAATTTGCGAGAGAATTTGGTATGGAGAAACTAGCGGGATGGCACTAATCCGAGTACATGCACATGCACATGTTTGACTCTCCAATCGGGGCCTGGCATCCGTCGGTGTAGGGGGATTGGGGGTCCCCCTAACCGCGCGTGGGCCGCTTTTGGCCCACGAATGAAGACGGCGACCGCGGGACGAGGGAGCCCACGGAGTCCACGAAGCCCACGAAGCCCGTGAAAGCTAGAGGAGTGGGAGCGTCGGGGGGAGGAAACTTCCCGGTAGCTTCCTCCGGCTAATGCGGCACTCAAGTGCCTGCGGCGACGGTCGCAGCCTGACGGGACGTGCGCGCGCCTTCCCCATGCGCCGCGTCTCGGGAAGCCACGCTGCTACAGCACCAAGAGGACTCGGAACCAATAGGAGAGAAGATGCTTGGAGTCCAAATCCAAGCAAAGAAGATTGTATGCAGTTACGTCGGGATCCGGTCGGGATTTCCCAAGGAAGGACCGGACCCCCACGAGACGTCCGGGTACCCCTCCGGGTACTTATACAGTACTCCTCTTCTCACTCTATAAAAGAAAGGGGTGCCCTCTTGTAAGAGACAGATAACGATCAATACACACAAGCGGGACGTAGGGTATTACGCATCTCTTGCGGCCCGAACCTGGTTAAATCCTTCGCGTTCTTCATTCGTTCAAATCTTCCGCGCTAGTTGAATTAAATCCGACCTTCCCGATCCTACCCGAAGGGAGCCTTGACAGAGCCTCCATTTGGAGGTGTGCTCACACACCGACATTTGGCGCGCCGGATAGGGGGAGTTGTCGTAGATTTCGCTTTGCGCTGCGAAACTCCTACACGACCATGCGAGAGGTCCACGGACACGCCGCGGACGGCGGACGGCGTCTCCGATCGAGGCGTCCACGGGCGTCGTCGCCGCAACCGTCGTCGCGCGAGCCGTTCGGGCAGGGCGACCGCCCGGCACCTCGGCGGAGGGACACGCGGCGGTGAACCGGCCGGATGCCGACCGCGACGCCGGGCCGTCACGCCGCCGGCGTCCGAACGCGCCACCGCGCGTCGTCTCTTCCAGGAGGAAGAAGGGGACGACCCCCGACCGCCGTGAAGACCATGCTCAACAACCCACCGGCGGGGTTGGCGGGAGGAGAGCAAGCAAAGAAGTGGCTCACCGGAGTAGGTAAGCTCCTAGACACGGCGCGAGCCGAGCGCCGGGCGGGGCCGTCCCGCCGGCCGCCGCCGCCGCCGACCAACAACAACCGCCGCGCCAACCGGGCAAAGGACACGCGCCCACCGTCGGCTTCACTCTCCATCCACTCGCCGCGGGTGCGGGGACGCCGCGACCGCGCAACGACCTCAACGGACGCCGCCGCGATGAGGAGGATGCACGTGTCGGCATCGAGCGCTCGCGCGAGCGTGAGCGTGAGCGCGAGCGGATCTCCGCCCACGACGACGATGCCACGGACGCGGAGTCGTCCCCGAGCGCCATCCGAAGCGCAAGAGAAAGGAGCTCGACCCCTCGTTCCTCGGGGGCTGCGCAGCCCTCTCGAAGCGCCTGCGTGGGGTCACGTGGCCCGGTAAGTTCCGCCCGGATCTCCCCGAGAGGTATGACGGCACGGCGCCTCCCGACGAGTTCCTGCAGATATACTCCACCGCCGTCAAGGCCGCCGGCGGCTCGGAAGACATCATGGCCAACTACTTCCACCGGCCCTCAAGGATTCGGCCCGGTCATGGTTCATGAACCCGGCGCCGGAGTCCATCTGCTCATGGAGCGGCTTGTGCCGGAGTTCATGGCCAACTTTCGGGGACGTCGAAGCGTCCGGGAGCGGATCGACCTGGACCGCATCGTCCGGAAGCCGGGCGAGACGCTGCGAGCGTTCATGCAGCGTTTCGGTCAAATCCGCAACACCATCCCGCGCATCGACCCCTCCCGGGTAGTCTCCGCCTCCGCCACGGCGTTCGAGACAAGGACATCTTGGGTGAGTCGGGTGTGCACCGGCCGAAGACGGTCACCGACCTCTTCCGGCTGGGCGACAAGTGCGCCCGCCGCCGGGAAGCCCGGGCCTAGCACGACCCGGCTGCGAAGGCCAACCCGGGTGCCGCCTCTCCCGGGCCCGAAGGCACCCTCTCCAAGAACCGGAAGAAGAACCTCGCGCGCAAGCGCAGGGCGGAAGAAATAGCCGCGGCCGGGGGCCCGTCCCCCGGAGGAGCACGACGGCCGCCCCCGCGGGTGCCGGCAAGTCGCCGGCCAAGTCTCCGGGGACATTCGCGTGCTACTTCCACCGCACCAACGACCACGACCGATCGCAGGTGCCGCTACATCCAAGCGAGCATTAATCGGCGCGACGAGCGGCGAGCGGCCGAGAAGGCCGAAAAGGAAAAGGAGAGGGAGAAGGAAGAAGTCGAGGCGTATCGGAGCGCGGACGACTCCATCGCTATCATCATTGGAGGCTCCTCCGGCTTCGCTTCTAAGGGCGAGGCCAAGCGCTTTCGCCGGGAAGTGCTCGCGATCACCGAAGGCAAAACCTCGGCTCCTCTGCTGAAGTGGGCGGATGTCCCCATCACCTTCGACAAGAGCGACATGGTGGGCCCGGACAACACCAAGGGCAAGATTCCTTTGGTCGTGTCGCCCACCATCCGCAACAAGAAAGTGGGGCGCACCCTCATCGACGGAGGCGCGAGCCTCAACTTCATCACCCCAAAGGTCTACGACTCCCTGCAGGTGGACACGCGGCCGAGCTACGGCCCTCGCGCCCTTTCTCCGGCGTGCTCCCGGGTAGCTCCCGCCCTTTGGGCAGGATTGAACTCCCGGTTACCTTCGGCACCCGGAGCAACTTCCGCACGGAGAAGCTCCTCTTCGACGTAGCCGACATCGGCCTCCCCTACAACGCCATCATTGGGAGACCCGGCATAAACCAGTTCATGGCCATCCCGCACCACGCGTTCCTCACGCTCGAAGATGCCGGGTCCCAAGGGTGTCATCGTGGAGAGGGCGGACGCCGTCAAGGCGATGGCTTGCCTCGAGGACATCTTGGCAGCCGAGATGGCGGCCGAGGAAAGCACCGGTGGGAAGAGGGCGCGTAGCACCCCGGAGAAGCTCTGCCGCGCCATCCGGCTCCAAGCGGCCGAAGCTCTCGGCACCCGGGGAGGTATCCACCAAGAAGATTGCACTCGGGGGCTCGGAGGACAAGACCACCACCATCGGTGGTGACCTCGACCCGAAATAGGAACTCGCGCTCATCACCTTCCTCCGAGCGAACAGCGATATATTCGCCTGGCATCCTTCGGACATGCCGGGCATACCAAGGAAGGTGATTGAGCACCAACTCAAGGTCGATCCTACCGCGAGACCCGTGAAGCGGCGGGCGAGGCGCCAAGCCCCCGAGCGCGAAGAGTTTATCGGAGCTGAAGTCAAGAGGCTTACGGAAGCCGGGTTCATCGAGGAGGTCACGCATCCCACATGGCTGGCCAACCCCGTGGTCGTGCCCAAGAACAACGGCAAGATGCGGATGTGCGTGGACTACACGGATCCGAAGAAGGCGTGCCCGAAGGACCCGTTCTCGCTGCCCGCATAGATTCCGTAGTAGATTCCACCGCAGGCTGCGACCTGCTTTGTATGTTGGATGCGTACTCCGGGTACCACCAAATCCGTATGGCTAAGGAGGACGAGGAGAAGACTGCTTTTATGACTCCCGCAGGGAGCTTTGCTACGTGAGCATGCCTTTTGGTCCGAAAATGCGGACCCCACGTTCCAACGAGCCATGCGCCTCACCCTAGAGTCGCAGATCGGGAGGAATGTGGAGGCGTATGTCGACGACCTAGTCGTTAAAAGCCGCAAGGCACCGTCCCTCCTGTTCGACTTAGAGGAGACTTTCTCCAACCCGCGCCGCAACCGCGTGAAGCTCAACCCCGAGAAGTGCGTCTTCGGCGTACCCGCAGGAAAGCTACTTGGCTTCTTGGTCTCACACCGCGGGATCGAGGCGAACCCGGAGAAGATCCGGGCCATCGAGCTAATCCACCCCCAAGACGACTCAAGGACGTACTCCGCTTGGCTGGGAGCATGGCGGCCCTTGGCCGATTCATCTCGCGCCCAGGCGAGCGTGCTCTTCCCTTGTTCAAGTTGATGAAGAGGACGGACAAGTTCGAGTGGACGCGGGAGGCCGATGAAGCCTCGCAGGATCTCAAACGCTACCCGTCCTCGGCGCCCGTCTTAGTCGCCCCGGAGCCGGGTGAGCCACCGCTCCCGTACATAGCGGCTAACCCGCGGGTGGTTAGTACGGCTCCGGTGGTCGAGCGCCCGGAGCGGGCGCCTCACGATTCACGGCGAACCAGCAAGCGTCGACGCCTCGATGGTGCGGAGGCGGCGGCCCCGATCGACTCGGGGCTCCGGCTCCGGTCGGCTCACAAATCCCGGACCACCCGGGGCTGCGGCCTCCACCCACGGCGCGGCTTGTGACACAACCACCCCGGCCTCTTCGGACGGGCCACTCGGAAGACGAGCACGGCGCGTCAACTCCCACGGACGTCGTGGCTCTCGGGCTGCACCCGGGGCTCCGGCTCCGACCTCGTCGCTGCATTTGGGTGAAGCCGAGGCCACGAACGGAAAAGCGTCCACGGCATTCCCACTTCGCTCGGGGCTCCGGCTCCGGCTCCGACCACCGTCGACGGGACAACCGAAGCGGAAGCCGCGGCCAATCCGAGCAGAAGGGGCGAGGCGCGCCGCCCCACCCGGGGCTCCGGCCCGGCCACCACGACGAACAAGGACAAGACAGGGTCGGCCCCGCCGGAACCGGAACCCCGCACACGGCTCATCCAACGGCCAATATACTTCATCGGCGAAGTCCTAGGGACGCAAAGACCCGGTACCCGCAGTACCGAGAAGATGCTCTATGCGGTGCTTATCGCATCCCGAAACTGCGACACTACTTCCAAGGCCATCCCATCCGGGTGGTGACGACGGCGCCGCCGGAGACTATCCTTCGCAACGGGAAGCAACCGGACGGGTGGCAAAGTGGGCCGTGGAGCCGGGAGAGTTCGACTTGACCTTCCTCGAGCACGCACATCATCAAGAGCCGGGCTCTAGCCGAGTTCGTGGCCGAGTGGACACCCACCCCCGAGGTCGAGCGCGACGAATTGAGCGAGCATGACGCGCCCGGCGACCATTGGACGATGTTCTTCGACGGCTCCCTCACACTCAACGGCGCGAGGGCGGAGGTGCTCCCGCTATCACCGACCGGCGACGAGCTGCGCTACGTAGTCCAACCGCACTTCCGATGCACCAACAACATGGCGGAGTACGAGGCACTCTTGGCGGGGTTGCGAATCGGCTCGCCGACCTAGGCGTCGGGCACCTCTTAGCCAAGGGGGACTCGCAACTCGTCGTCAACCAAGTCTCCAAGGAGTACCAATGCAACGACCCGCAAATGGCCGCGTACCTCACAGCGGTCGGACGGATGGAGAAGAAATTCGACGGCCTCGAGGTGCTTCATGTACCTAGAGGCGACAACCACATTGCCGACGAACTTTCCCGGGTGGCCTCCACTCGAGCTCCGGTCCCACCCGGGACGTTCATGGAGATCATGACATCCCCTTCGGCCTCCGACGCCGACCGAGCTCCGGACAGCGACAACAAAGCACAAGCGCACCCGCAGGATCTGCAGCACACGTAAAATAGCAAAGAAGCGCTTGCCACCGAGCCGCAGGACACCTGCTGGATGAGCGACCTCATCGGGTACTGCGTGACGACATCCTTCCGGAAGACGACACGGACGCGGAACGTCTTGCCCGCCAAGCCAAGCGATATGCCATCGTCGACGGCAAGTTGTACAAGCGCGGGGCGAGCGGCATTCTGCCGAAGTGTGTGACAACGGAAGAAGGCAACGACATACTCGTTGAGATCCACGAGGGCGAGGGCGGGAGCCACCACGCCCCCGCACGCCGGTCGGGAAAGCTTTTCGGCAAGGCTACTACGGCCGACGGCCCTCGAGGACGCCACTAGGCCGGTGCGACAATGCAAGGCATGCCGTTTCACGCCAAGCAAACGCACCTGCCCGCTCAAGCCCTTCAAACAATTCCATTATCCCGGCCGTTCGCGGTTTGGGGTTTGGACATCGTGGGGCCATTTCCGATCGCTCCGGGTGGATACAGGTGGCTATACGTGGCCATCGACAAGTTCACGAAATGGGTGGAGGCCGAAGCGGTGACGAAGATAGGTCGAACTCGGCCGTCAAATTCATGAAGATCATAACGGCAAGGTTCGGGGTGCCGCAGCGGATCATCACGGACAACGGGACACAATTCACGAGCCATGCGTTCGCAGCGTATTGTGACACCCTCGGCACCCGGATATGTTTCGCCTCAAGGGCCCACCCGCAAAGCAACGGCCAAGTCGAACGCGCCAACGGAGAAATCCTCAAGGGCCCGAAGACAAGGTCCGTTGAGATCCACGAGGGCGAGTGCGGGAGCCACCACGCCCCGCACGGCCGGTCGGGAAAGCTTTTCGGCAAGGCTACTGCGGCCGACGACCCTCGAGGACGCCACCGGGCTGGTGCGACAATGCAAGGCATGCCGGTTCCACGCCAAGCAAACGCACCTGCCCGCTCAAGCCCTTCAAACAATTCCATTATCCCGGCCGTTCGCGGTTTGGGGTTTGGACATCGTGGGGCCATTTCCGATCGCTCCGGGTGGATACGGGTGGCTATACGTGGCCATCGACAAGTTCACGAAATGGGTGGAGGCCGAAGCGGTGACGAAGATAGATCGGAACTCGGCCGTCAAATTCATGAAGATCATAACGGCAAGGTTCGAGGTGCCGCAGCGGATCATCACGGACAACGGGACACAATTCACGAGCCATGCGTTCGCAGCGTATTGTGACACCCTCGGCACCCGGATATGTTTCGCCTTAAGGGCCCACCCGCAAAGCAACGGCCAAGTCGAACGCGCCAACGGAGAAATCCTCAAGGGCCCGAAGACAAGGTCCTTTGACCCGTTGAAGAAGAAGGGCGCAAAATGGGTAACGGAGGTCCAACCCGTGCTTTGGTCCCTCCGCACTACGGCGAGTCGAGCCACGGGCGAAACGCCTTTCTTCCTCGTGTACGGCGCGGAGGCGGTGCTACCAACGGAGACCCTGTTCAACAGCCCCCGAGTCGCCGCGTTTGACGAAGCCGACCAAGACACCCGGCAGCACGACGACATCGACCTCCTCGAAGAGGCCGGGCGGCGGGTACTACTCGCGCAATGCGAGGTATCTCCGGGGCTTGCGCCGCTACCACCGGCGACGTGTACGCCCACGGGAGTTACAAGCGGGAGATCTCGTCCTCCGGCGGGCTCGGACGCGCGAAGGCAAGGACAAACTAAACCCCATGTGGGAAGGGCCCTTCCTCGTCACCGCCGTCACACGCCGGGCTCGGTTCGCACGGAGTCGGAGGACGGATACCCGGAATCGAACACCTGGAACATTGAGCATCTCAAGAAATTCTATCCTTAGAATGTTCACGTATCCAATGGTCCCGGGTAGTACCGGAAGCCGCATCGTCACGGCCACGGACACCAAGGCTCTTGTACTAACGGCTTAATGTATTGAACAACGCTTTGTCGCTCTTTTTCCTAATTCCCGCGGGATTGCCGTTTGAATACGTTCGTCCTTGAATTTCTCTCGTCGGGTAAGAAAAACCTATGACTAAGGTGGAAGCGGAAGGCGCTCACGCTCGGTTAAGGCACGGGTGGCGAAGTCTCGCTCTAGCGTAACGACAAAGCACCGAGGGCCTAAGACTAAGCGACGCACGGCGACAATCACACTCAACAGAAGGAAAACAGAGGACTTAAGCAATTCACTAGCACTTTGAAATTTAAAGATAACTTCTGTCTTGCACGCAGAAAACGGGTTTGAAATAAAGGCACGAGGCGTCAAAAAGCCACTCGCGAGGTGGAGGAAACGGGCACTTAGCCCCGCTTGAAGCTTTCGGCGAAGGCATGAGCAACGGCGCGAGCCGGCGCCTTAGCCACGACGTGCTCACCCGCGGGAATCTCGCCATTCACCACGGCCGGGAGCGGGAACCCGGGCACCGAAGCACCGGGGCGTTCGTCGGCACCTCCTACGGGGCCGCGGCTATGGTTTGCCGCCCCTCCTCCCGCATGAGCTCCTCCAACCGGGTCCTCGGATCGCGCAGCGCGTCGACCACCCCCGCATGGCGAACGCGTACCCGGCCGCGCTGCGCTCGATGCGTTCGGGAAGCCGGGCCGAGGCTTAGCTCGAACAGCGCGAGGAGATCTCCTTGTGCACGTCGGCGGCGATTTCAGCCTGCGCCGCGCCGCGAGAGACCAGCTCCGTCACTCGCTCGCTCGGCTCGACGCGCCGAACCTCGGAGTCTCCGAGCCGACCCCGCACCTCTTCGAGCTGCGCCTTGAGGTCGTCGCCACCGGATGCGGCGAGGCGCCACGACCGGACTTCTTCACCCGGGCCTCCAGCTGCTCGACGCGACGGCGATAGTCGTCCCGGCTCTTCTCCACCTCCTTGAGCGAGAGATCGAAGGTTTTCCGGGCCTCCGCGAGCGTCTCTAGGCGCACGCGCTACGCCATCTCCCCGGCGATGCCGCGGATGTGCTGCTCGCTCTCGACAAGGCGGGTGATCTCCGTCTCCGGGGCCTCCCTCCGAACGGCGACCTCGTTTACACGAAGCCGAACCCGTTCGTCCCGGGTGGCGAGGGCGTCCTCGCGGTGCTTCGGCTCCGCCTCCCGGGAGCCCACGGAATCGCGGAGGCGATGGAGCTCCACCTCCGCCGCTTCGGTGGCCTCGCTCTCGGGCACTCGGTTGGTGCTCCCGTTCGACCGGTGCCGTCTCCCGGAGAGCAAGCTCGTCCGCTCGCCTCTTCGGCTCGGCCTCCCGAGCCACCGCGGCCGTCTCGCGCCGCGTCAAGGCGTCCTCGCGGATCGCCACGGCGGCGCCGCCTCCTCCGGCCTCGCGTCGCGGAGCTCGGCGGCCCGCTCCCGGGCCACGACGCCACGGAGGCGATTGATGCTCTCCTCCTCGCGGTCGATGGCGTTGCGAAGCTTCGCCTCCGCCTCCCGCAGCTTCTCGACGGCCCCCTCGGCGATGGCGGCGGCGGTGTCCAGCTCATGCTCGGACCTCCTCCATGCGGCGCCGGTGCCGCTGCCGGGCCGGCTTCACCGCCGTCTCCGGGGCCTTCCGAGCGTCCGCCACCTCGGCCTCACGGCCGAGTCACCGCGATCTCGCGGTCTTCCGAGGACGTGTCCGTCTCCTCCATGGCCGCCTTCACCGCAGCGAGCGACCGGGTAACCTCCCTAAGGACGTCGCCAATGCGGGGGCGTGCGGAGCCACCCGAGCGACTCATCGGCGACGCGCTCCGGCCGCGTCTAGCGCGCCCACGACCCCTTCCGGCGGCGGCGGTCGACGAGGTGTCTCCGCCGACCACCGTTCCCGGCTCCGACCCGGCGCGTGGTGGGGAATCGTTCCCCTCCGAGCACTATAGGAGTGGCGGCGCCGGCACCCGGCCGGGGAATGGAAGCCGGGGCGGGCGCCTAGCGGCGCCAATCGAGAGCGGCCGCCCGGCCGCCGGCGTATCCGAGCACGTCGCCAACCGGAGGAGTTGACGGCCGGGCGAGGTCCTCGCCGACGGAGGCACCCGCGGCCTCCTCCTCGGGGGCACCCGCGGCCTCCTCCTCGGGGGCACCCGCAACCTCCTCTTCGGGAGCAGCGATCTCCTTCTCGGGAGTACCCGCGACCCCCTCCTCGGGGCACCCGCAGCCGCCTCCGTGTCGGCCTCCGCTCCGGCCGCTTCGGCCTCAACGGCGACGGGCTGGCCTCCGGATTCGGCGCGAGGCGTCGGAGACCTTGGGGTTCGAGAGGGACCAAGTCCGGGTCCGGCTCGATCCGGACGCTCCTATAATCAAAGCAAATCAACGCATGTTCGCGATCGTCGGCATGCGGCGGCAGCAACCACGACCGGACGGACCCAGCTCACAACTTAAGCAAAACAAGGAAAGAAGCATCGTACTCGTCGCGAGTCCACCCGGCCGCTTGCATCGGCGCAGCCACGGGGGCTTCTCTGCGAGCGGCCCCTATCATCGGTGCCGGCGAAGCTTGCGGGCCCGCTTCCGTGGAAAGCACGCGGGCCCGGAGGAGTCGGAGGAGGGCGGCGACGGAGATCTCTTCCCCTTGCCCTTGTCGCGCGTGCCCGGGCCGGCCTTGCGGCATCGGGACCGGCACCGGAGCTCCGAAGCGCCCCCGAGGCGGCCGCCGCACCCGGGTTAGAGGGAGGCGTGGCCCGGGCACCCGGATGCCGGGAGTAGGGGCCGGAATCGTGTCAAGGAACCCGAGCGGTCCCAACCGGGGCATGGTGTCGAGGACGGCGCGCCGGTTCGCCAAGAGGCGTAGAGGCCCGGCCCTCCGGGTACTCGAAGGAGCCGGGCCACTTCTTCCCGGTCGGCGTGGAGTAGCCGAACTTCTTCGAGGCGGTGGCCGGTCCGAACCCGCCCCGTGCGAGTGCGGCCGGCGAAGTTGAAGTCCCGGTACAACCACGAGGGGTGCGACCTGCGGCGGAGCGGCGCGATGTTGCACTCGAGGAAGTCGTACACCACCCCGTGCCAAGTCAAGCCGGCCGCGGCGAGCGCCGCAATCCGGTCAACCACGGGCATCATGCCATCGGGAGGCTGGGCACGGAGTCCCGGATGGCGAAGTGCCGAGCCGGGCCGGCGGAACGCGGAGGCGGCGGAAATCCTTCTCGTATGGGACCACGAACCGGGCCTTCCTCCATCCCTCCACCTTGTTGTTGGGCGTGTACTCGATGTACCCACTCCCGTCCGGGCGGTCAACCGCACGCACCCGATCACCTCTGCGGCGTTGGTAAGCGTCGCCTTGAAGTAGCGCCGGAAGATGGGGAAGCACGGCTGCACCCCCACGAACGCCTCGCACAAATGGGCGAACACCGCCGGCGCCGCGACCGCATTCGGCGTGAGGTGCGCCATCCGGATCCCGTACGCCCGGAGCACCTCCATGAAGAAGTCGGAGAAGGCGGGGGGACGGCGTCGGCCACGACGAAGGACAGGAAATGGAGGATCTCCGGTCCCCGCTCGACGGCGGCAGAGGCCCCCGATGCGGACGTCCTTGTCGCCGTCCACCGGCAGAACGGCGAAAGTCGGCTTCATCTCGACCCAAGGGTCGTAACTCGCACCGGGAGCGACGCATCCGTCGACGGCGAACACGTGCGCGAACCGTCGCGGCGGTGGGACTTCCCACGGGCCATCTCGGCAGCGAGGAGCGGCGGCGGCGAAGCGGCGGCACGGATCGGCGGAGAAGAAGACGAACGGGAGCGCGAAGCGAGAGAGAAGTTGAGGAGGCGAAAGGCAAAGTGGGAGACGTGCCTCGGGCAACCGGCCGTCTCCGTACTTAAGCGCAGGATCCGAGCGGGCCCACCACGCGCGAACCGAAGCGACGCGGCTGTCTCGGAGCGAGCCACGCATCGGCAGCCCAAGCGACACCATTCCTCGTAAACCGCGCCTCGAAGTAACCCAACCGGCGCCGGGCGCTGACGGGTGGCCCCAATCCCTGCTCCGGCCCCGCGGGTCGGTGGCTCGGGCCGGGGCTCTGTCGGTGTAGGGGGATTGAGGGTCCCCTAACCGCGCGTGGGCCGCTTTTGGCCCACGAATGAAGACGGCGACCGCGGGACGAGGGAGCCCACGGAGTCCACGAAGCCCACGAAGCCCGCGAAAGCCGGAGGAGTGGGAGCGTCGTGGGGAGGAAGCTTCCCGGTAGCTTCCTCCGACGCCCCAACCACCCGGAGTTAATGCGGCACTCAAGTGCTCGCGGCGACGGTCGCAGCCCGATGGGACGTGCGCGCGCCTTCCCCATGTGCCGCGTCTCGGAAAGCCACGCTGCTACAGCACCAGGAGGACTCGGAACCAATAGGAGAGAAGATGCTTGGAGTCCAAATCCAAGCAAAGAAGATTGTAACGATTCCGTCGGGATCCGGTCGGGATTTCCCAATGAAGGACCGGACCCCCACAGGGCGTCCGGGTACCCCTCCGGTACTTGTACAGTACTCCTCTCCTCACTCTATAAAAGGAGGGGGTGCCCTCTTGTAAGAGATAGATAACGATCAATACACACAAGCGGGACGTAGGGTATTACGCATCTCTTGCGGCCCGAACCCGAGTAAATCCTTCGCGTTCTTCATTCGTTCAAATCTTCCGCGCTAGTTGAAGTAAATCCGACCTTCCCGATCCTACCCGAAGGGAGCCTTGACAGGCCCCCATTTGAAGGTGTGCTCACACACCGACAAGCATCTCATGCCAAATTGAAGGTCCCAAGTAGTATTTCGATTGGAGTCGACGTTGCGCACCCGTACTAACAGGGAGATTTTTTCTTGCTCGGTATCGAATATTCTCTCCAATCCAAGTCCAAAGTTGTGCCGCAATGGTACTAGTAGGACTCAAGACTAAGGGTGTGTTCGTTTCCTGGGATCTAAATTTTAGAGTTGTCACATCAAAAAGAATCTTATTATTTAGGAGTAGTAAATAAAGTTTAATTATAAAATAAATTACAGGCCCGTAGACTAATTTACGAGACGAATCTAATGATGATTAGAAGACGGTTACTGTAGCATCACTTTAGCAAAACATAGATTAATTAAGCTCATTAGATTCATCTCGAAAATTAGCACCAATCTGTAAAAGGATTTTGTCATTAAATTGATCGAAATATTCATAAATAATAAGATTCTCTTTTATGTGACAGTGCTAAATTTTAGATTTAAAGGGGAGAAACGAACACATCCTAAAAAGACAGCATCGCGCAACAGTGCTCATGACCTTTCTGTTGTTGACCTCTCTGGTGGCCAGCTAGCGCTAAATAAAGAGCGACCTCGACTGCAAATTTCCATGCCCTGTCGCCGTTCCAGTACAGGCTACCTGTTATTCTAGACGAGTGAAAGACCTTCTTCCGGGCCAGGTTCAGTTGATTCAGTTCGCTCTTTAATGGAGAAGTCGACAGCTAATGGCGTAGTCCCGCTAATTAGGACATCGTCTTCAATGGGAAGCTACTGAAACAGGAGCCACATCATAAATTATTAAGTACTAGTACTAAAATGAAACATATATATAGCCCATCGTTAATCTAACTTTAGCTCAATTATGTGGTTTCATGTAAAAAACATGTTAATCATACGTTGGAGAAATACTCCTGATGGTAGGAATAAAACGGAATAACCCGAATGGAAGAGAATCCATGTTGGACAGACAAATTACCCATGTTTGGACATGGAAGAGATGCCAAAAGGAAATCCATCCAATCGACAATTGCAGGTATGCCGTCGTCCTTGGCCAATTGCAGTGCATGTGCAAGCTCCTCCATGGCAGCAGAAAAAGGAAAAGATGAAGCGGCACCGGCACGTACGCACGAATAAGGAAACCGTGGATGCGAGTTGGGAACTGGGACGGACAACAGCGACGTCTCCGATGCCCCAATTAGCTAGCTGCTGGTTGGCCATGGAAGGAGCCTTTTTCTTGCTTGTTGCTGCACAAATGCAGCCGCTGATATCTAAGTATCTACAGCTACATTTGTGCAGCAATAAATTAAGTTGATTAATCAGCTCTCAAATCGCAGCATACTGTGATTATCGAGAGATGCTCCTCCAGCTGCATGTTTGCACAAAGTGTATGTCTTCCAAAACAGCCAAGGTTTGGATCTATCTTGCCGAGCTGTGTGTTCCTTGGCAGGGATCGGATCGATCCAATGCGTTCTAGTATTGGGCGATGTGTGCATCTGCAGATCACTCGGCAGAGCTAACCACTCTTAGCTTACGAACATTAATTCAACAAGAGAGAGAGAGAGAGAGAGAGAGAGAGACTTGTGACGTGATGCGCCCGACGTATGTAGGGACAGCAAAGCAGCTTGCAATCAGGGTTAGGCACACAGCTTCTGGTTCTGGGGTGCTTTCTGCCGATTCATCATCAGGCACCGAGAAAGGCAAAGGCAAGAGCCAATGCAATACCAACAGAACATGGCGCGCTTCCTATTTTTATTCCGTTTCCAAAGGAAAGAGAGAGAGAGAGAAGAGAGCGCATGCCCATGCAACTAGTTCTTTCTTTATTGACGCTGCAATACATCCAAATCGTCACCAGATTTGCGCCACTACTATTACGGGAAACACAAGCTAGTGAGGCGATTAAACAAGGCGCCGGTCCACTGATCGTTTCGGGCAAGTTGCGGGCTTTGTTAACTCTCAGGGGCCTCGTGGCCGCCTGCCTGTCCACAAGTGGTGTTCGACCACTCCATACGTTGGATGAACAAAATACTATATCCTCTCACCACCACCGCTTTTGTTTTTCCTTTTCTCCATAGGCCAGGACAGCGTCACTTGTTTATTTTCTTTCCATGAGTTCGTTCCATGCATCATGGCATAACAAAAGAGGGATAGGACGCAGACAGGAATCGATTATTGATGATGGTCTGCGATCTCAAGTGTCCTTTTTGCGAATTATTTTACTCCCTGCTGCAGTATTGTGGTTCCCTTCCAAAGTTGGCAGGGACAGTGTAGTGTAGACCACGTCTACTAGAGCCCAATCAACTGAAAGCACCAGCCACCTAATCAAATGGCAATTAGCAGTGGCAAAGCCAACTTGGAATTGTCAAAGGGCCAGTCAAATCACACACACATGTAGTACTGCACCTTTTCGTGTCATTCACGTACCGTACCTCGTGAGGCAGCATCTACTTATTACTGCAAGTCTATAATATCTCAGCTACATAGTACAGTAGTAGTTTATCTGTCTTGAATTGTTTGCCATTCAAGTTCAAATATCTAATGAAAATACATGTCCAAAATAACAAGTAAAATAAAACGGAGGAAGCAGATATCGCACAGATAATAGTAACACAGAACCACAAGTTACTACAGTACGTAGTAATAACTACAGGGTTAGCTCATCAAGCATGCTGCAGCTACAGCGGCTTCGTGATTAAAACCTCTCTAGTACTACCAACAGGGGTTGGTGGTCCCGGCTATAATTTGGCTTCGCCGCCTCGCTGGCACGTCAATTTGGGAGTTAATTCTTTCCTTATTTGGCAGGGGGCATCGCATCGGGTTGCTTTTCATGGACAGAAACGGTAAGGCGTTGGGCCTATCGGTACCCACGGAATTAGCAATCGGCCCAACCAACCTGTCTAATCCAGACCTAACTTGGTACCTCCCTCTACACTAATGGCATCCCGTGGGGCGGCGACAGGTGAGAGAGCATGTGAAACAGAACTCGGATGGTTAAGAGTATCATGGATCATACCTCTCTTTGATTCCTCCTGCAGGAAAAAATCATCTCAATCTTGGGTGCTAGGACGAGACGGTAGTTAAAAGCTGCTTATTACTGGTGAGAAAGAAAGGCCAGGTGATGCTACAACCAACGTAGGAGTACAACCTGGTCTGGTGTTTGATGGTTTTGGAGGTAACTAAGCCGCCTTATAAATGAGTGGAAAGGAGTAACTAGTAGGAGTAGCATGACAAGTCTTGTCATCTGGTGGTGGTTGGGACTTTGAAACTTGAAAGACAGCAAAACTATTGCAGCTTCATCAGACCCCCGCTTGCTTAATGAGGACAAAACATGCTCTTAATGGCCATGTGCGCAGCTTCCATCAGAGTTACTACTAGGTGCAACTCAAACAAAAAGCCTTGATTTACTGGAGAGAGAGAGAGAAGCAAAATTAGGTTTCCGGGGGCAGAACAAAAAACCAGGGACCAGATGAGGCGCAGACAGTTCCGATGCGCATGCATGATCTGTGTAAGGTTACCACATGTGAGTTACAGTAGTGCTGTCTGTACAGCCATCACCAAAAGCTTGGCATGCGTGAATCAAAACTGGCTAGTGGATGTACTAGTCTCGCCCGCCCATTCGCCAGGAACAAGATCAGCGTGCTGCATCCAAGTGTCGTTTCACTCGCTGCCTCTTTCATCTGATTGCGTCGTTTCCTGCTCTTTTGAGGCCTGGCTTAGCTGGTGATCTGGGCAGTGGGCACCGGCCGGGTCAGCATGTTGAATGCCTGCTCCTCCACCGGCCATTGATCAACGCAAGTGCTTGCCTCCTTTTGCCTGCAGTGGTCTGCATCTCTGCACTGCCGCACTGGTCTGTCAGTTGATACCCCTCCACGTCGACAGGAGATTTTCATCGGGGGTGTGTGTGTCTGCATCTCTCGTGCAAGGCGACAAACGGCTAGTGTGTGTTGTGTCCTGTAGCTAGTGAGAAGACAGCAAGTTCGCGCATGGTTTTGATACACGGAAAATAACGGGTGCAGCATGCATGCAGCAGCCAAAGTTTGTTCGGAGGGACACATGGAATCGGCGGAGGGCCAAGGACTGAATGCAGAAGCCAAAAAGCTCGGACGAACCAGGCACGCTCATCCTCACACCGTCGATCGTGATCTTGGATCAAAAGATGGGTTGAAAATTCAAATGTGGTGGAGAGTGAGCATCAACTGTTCCGTCGCTGATAAGTCTGATTCATAGTTTCGCCAAGTTGGTCTCAAAAATCTTAGCCAATCGGCTGGCGCCAGAGCTAACACACCTTATCTCCATTAACCAGTCCGCCTTTATTAAAAAGAGATGCATACATGATAACTTTGTGTATGTGCAGCAGGTGATCAGCGACCTGCACAAACGAAAGATACCTTCCATGTTTATCAAGCTGGACATCTCGAAAGCCTTCGACACAGTCAACTGGCCGTACCTACTGAGCATCATGACACACTTAGGCTTCGGACAAAGATGGAGAAATTGGATTTCATCCATGTGGTGCACAACATCTTCTTCTTTCATGTTGAATGGTCAGCCTGGGAAGCGCATGCTTCACTGCAGGGGAGTACGACAAGGAGACCCCCTGTCACCGCTTCTTTTCCTTCTAGCAATGGAACCTTTGCACAGGCTGTTTCTAAAGGCCCAGCAGGATGGCCTCCTGAGCAAACTCAGCAGCGGCTGCGAGTCCTTCAGAGTATCCTTATATGCAGATGATGCAGCTGTTTTCATTCGGCCAACTCATCATGACTTACAAGTCACCAGATGCATATTGGACATTTTTGCAGGAGCTAGTGGGCTGGTTACTAACACAAGCAAAACTGAATGTTATCCTATAAGATGTGATGGTCTTGATCTAAGCTTCATTGCAAGCAAAACATGAATCTGAATGCTTTCCCGTGCACCTACCTCGGCCTCCCTCTGAACTTCAGAAAGCCCACACGGAATGACTTACATAGCATGGTGCAGAAAGTGGGTAACAGACTACCAGGATGGAAAAGAAAGTTCTTCTCCTACCCAGGAAGAGAACTCCTAATCAAAACTGTGCTCACAGCCTTACCAACCTATTTTATGACAATTTTCAAGATTCCTAAATGGGCAATATACCAAATTAATAGATACATGAGAAGCTTCCTATGGAGAGGCACAGACCCTGAAAATATAAAAGGGGGGCATTGCTTAGTAAATTGGAAAACATGCACCAGGCCAAGAAAATGGGGAGGTCTGGGAATCAAGGACCTAGAAAAATTCAATAGAGCGCTACGGCTCAGATGGCTTTTGCATGCATGGGACACATGCGAACGACCCTGGAAAAAATTATTTCGAGCAACAGACCGAACTGAAAGAGAACTTTTCTTCTCATCGACTACTATCAACATTGGTAATGGCAAAAACACACCATTCGGGAGGCCAGATGGCTAAATGGAATGAAACCCAAAGAGCTGGCGCCGAACCTGTTCCTAGTGGCTCGCTACAAAATGAGAAGTGTAGCGAAGGAGCTCCACAATTATAACTGGATCCGAAACTGCCAAAGAATTGATAACCCTCAACTAGTAGAAGAATTCGCCATGCTGTTCATGGCTTTGGCCACAGTTACTCTTTCAGACCAGGCTGATGAAATAAAATGGCGATGGACAGCGGATGGTAAGTACACAGTGGCATCTGCTTATAATTGTCAATTCAATGGATCCATGCTGCGTTTCCCAGCTTCTAGTCTTTGGCAAGCCAAAGCAGAACCGAAATGTAAGTTTTTTGCCTGGCTCGTTATGCATGACAGAGTCCTTACGGCAGACAACATGATGAAAAAATGGGACTGCAACCCTATCTGCCCTCTGTGTCTTGCATTAGATGAAACCACAACACACCTTCTTACAAAATGCAACTACACGGAGGCCGTGTGGAACTCTGTTGCGGCTCAATGGAACCTCCCCTATACGAGGCTCTAGGGCCTCTGCAAGGGCCCGGGGACTGAGTTCAGATGCTGCTCCAGCAAGGATCGCAGAAAGAAAAGCAATACAAACTGGGGATCCTTTTCTACTTCTGGTGGGGAATTTGGAAGGAACGGAATAGAAGAATTTTCGACCGAGGAGAGAAGTCCGTCCCCGGCCTCTCCGGAATTATTTTGGACGACATTCGTCTCTTTCTCTATGCCACGTTTGTAACACAGGATGTTTAATTTCCGTGTGGCTTGGTTTTTGATTAGCGCCACTTGAGCGCTGATCCTTTGTACTCTTTCCCCTTTTTTGTATTTTCGGGACTCTTCCCTCCTTCCTTGATGAATGGCAGAGCTCCTGCCCGGTTTCAAAAAAAAAGTACTTCATTTTTCCTGTTTCTTCCTAAATACAGTATCCACAGCTAGCATGTGGTGGAGAGACGAGCTGAAAATGAAGGCTACCTACACTGTTTGCACCCAACCTTAACAGTGCTACTTATTTTGTTACCTGCATGCGCCATTGGATCCGATCTGAATGTGCACGCACACGTACACACATTATAGCACCAATTCTTAAAGCTGCAATCAACTTCGGTACCATGCCATAGCCCATAGGTCTGGTACGTATGGGGGCACAGTGACGTTGCGTACCGTGTACCGAGCACGTCTAGAGAGTGATCTACGCAGCAACTGTGAACGCGTCGTCAGTACATATACCAGCGGCGTATTAAAGCGGGTACACACGACAAGCGCAGAAACAGGCTCCATCAGGTCGGTCCGTTAACTCGAACTCCGAGAAGGGGGCAAGTATACTACGTACATCTTGGAGCATCCGGAGACAAGTTTCTCTGAAGCACACTCGCAGTCGTGCGTTTTTCAGTATTCAGTCAGGTGATTTGTACCGTCTCGTATACATCTGTCCTACAGCACACGTACGTATCAGGCTATCCTATACTGCACTAGCAATACAATAGAACTTCTCCTTTTACCATGTGGGGAGGAACAGGGACTCCAATGGTCAAGAACAAAGTAGTGGTAGTAAAATCATAGAACAATGGTGTCTATCGATGTCGGAGCGCCGCGCAACATGCATGCAGGCATCGATGAATGCCAGCCACATCTGAAGGTATACAGATAAGACGACTTTACTAATTTGGTATTTGTGATTATTCACTGTCAACAACAACAGACAAAGTAGTGTTGAACTAGTCATGTTTCTACAATGAAGTACTACTAGTATGATTGACAGCAGCATGGCTGGTTGCTGGTACTAGTTGTTTTTTGTGCACCTAGCGGACGCCTAGCTCTGCGATCTTGTGTGCCGGAATGCTGGCACAAGGCATCCGCAAATAGAAACATCGTACAACTGGGCTAACTAGCTGAGCACCTCGGAACTAGTATCAAGCTGCCGCTGGCTGTGTGTGTCCGGATTGTTAAACTAAACCTCACTCGTGATTTGTTAACAGAAGATCACGTTGCATATATACTAGGCAGTTAATTAGTTGGTCCAAAGAAGCGCGCTCACGGGGTGACGCATGATGGCGGCACGAGAAGACAAGAGAGCTGCAAGCTGCGGGCACCATAAAACTACTAGTGCTGCGTCGCCGTGCCCTCGTCAGTCTCTGGCCTGCTTATCGTTGCAACTTTTCCTACTCCACTGATCACCACTGACTGTAAAGTTCAGTTGGGTACGATGATGCCTTCATGCCAAGTTTGACTGAGATAGATGACCTGTAAACACTGACGATCGGTACTCTCACGGTCTCACGGACCTATTACACGTACTGCAACACTCTATGAGCATGAAGACTATTGTGCCAAGAAAAAGGAAGCAACAGTCGTTTGCCGACCGAGAAGTCGCGCCTTGCTTTGAGCAGAGCTGGGGTTGGGGAAGAACAGTGTAGAGCTAGCGAGCCGAGAGGCCGGCAATGGCATTATTGTCTCCGCGGACTGGTCTTTGCGGCATCGCCTGCACAGTGGGAGAGAAAGAGGAATGTTAGGCATGCACTTGGCAGGAGCGGTCGCCGGTCGGAGTCTCGGAGATGCGGGAATAGTTCGGTTACCAGGCCCACTGTATAACTTGTTGCGATGGCGTGTTGGGCTGGACCACGGAATCGAAGAAAGCAAGAAAAGAACGTTGACCAGACGTTCGGGGCTCTCAACTTTGACCGGCTACTGTTCGAATATCTCTGTCGGGAAAAGGGTGATGACTGATGAATGTGCGTGGTTACCCAATGCTGTGGATTAATGAGTTAAAAAAAATGCTGTGGATGAATTCCTTATTTATTTTTGGACCGGGCTGGAAAAGTTCCGAACATGGCAACCGAATAAATGGCTGGGCCTGAATCGAAACTGGTGCTGGGCCACACAGAGGTCCTTTAATAGTCCAGAGAAATTAAAGGGACCTTGAGCCCTTCCGTTGGGCTCATTGCGGGCCGATTAGCATGGGCATGGCCCAAGAAGAAACTAGGACATATTTTTATTTTTGCAGTGTCCCGCCATTGTTGTGCTGAATCGTGTGCATGAAGCGCTCAAGATGCTGCCCCATTGTCGACAAGATCTAGCTACTAGCAGCGGACGAGGAGCCTGGAAGTTGTGACCGAATTTTCCGAGAAGTGCCTCGTGGTCGTGGTACACCATACCAACAAAACAAAAGGAGCAGCAGGCAAGCAAGGAGAGGAGATCCGGACATCTGAGATGAAGAAAGAAACAGGCAGAAGATGCCAAAATGTGACGCCCCTTGTGAACGCAGGTAGGAAGAGGTTGCGGTGCGTGCAAGGAAGACGGGTCCGGATTAGGCACGTAACGTAGGTGCCGGCAGGAGGTGGCTGGAAAGCCGCCGGGGGAAAACAGCGTGAGACCTGCCCGGGCCTTCACTCCGGTGGTCCTACACTCCTACTCGGCGACGGTGCTCCAGCTTTTGGGTCAATTCGCGGACGCGGAGGGAATGCTCATTCTCCTTTTCGGGGGAGAAGGCCTTCGCTGGACGCCGGCCGTCGTCGTGAGTGGGTTTCCTCCTTTTGAAGCAAATGAAGAATGATTAGCCCAGAAAAGAGGAGCAACTTGTCAGGTGCGGTCGACCATCACAGAATGGGACCCTGCCCCGTCATATTCCAGGTTTCAGGAACCACATGCGTGCGTGCTCGACTCCAGTAGCAGTACCTGTTAACCTGAACGATCATGAACGAAAATTCCACTACAGTAGTAGTAGTCACCTCCGGAACCAGGGCGGAAGCGGAAGCATGCATCCTGAGGGAGGCGGTGCCAAGGGAAAGGGTCCAAAAGGGCGGGGGATTCTCCGAAATCGCGGCGTGGCTTGTCGGCGCGGTCCGGCTTGGGGTTTGGGTTGGCGGCCGGCGCGTGCAGGCCAACCGACTCAGCACTGGAGGCGGATAGCGAGGCGCGGGCACGGCACTAGGCGGCCCGCAGCATCACTCCACTTGTTTAATCGATCGCATGCTGGAGGGAGAAGAAAGACAAGTGCCGGCGTCGGCAGCGGTGGTGGTGGAATTCCAATTCCAATTCCATCCCAGGGCGGCATGGATGGAGCATTATCCACTCTGTCTGCCCACGCCCAACGCATCATTCCTTCGATTCGCTGCTGCCTAGTTTACTGATGACCAAATGATTCCGTGTTCCGGGCTCATTTTTTTATATAAAAAAAGAGAGTGATCCCTTCCCCGCTCACCACCACCACCATCATCATCATCATCGTCAGAAAATAAACAAGTCACGGAACGCCTCGTTGTATTCCTCGTTACTCCTCTCCACCCCCGGCCCCGGGCCGGGCTGTTTATTTATTGATTAGGCGCCTGTCTGTCATCGCAGATAAGATAGCAACAGCCTCGTCCTCCCTCCACCGCGTCCCTGTCGCCGGTGGCTTTGCTGCCCTCACCTCACACCACCCAACTCTTTCTTCCTTCCTTCAAATCGCCACCCGGAGTAGATAACCACCAATGCTGCCTGCCTACTAGATCATTAATTAAGATACGATCAAGTCATTGCTAGTATCGTAGTACTACGGATCACATCGCTCTCTTTATTTTTCTTAGGTTAGTATAGAAGAGAAAAAATACTCTGCCGGTGCCGGCGGCCCTTCAAGCTGGCCGGCTACTCGATCCGGGTTAGGTGCAAGACTCCAAAAACTCTCCTCCTCTCTTCTCCGGAGGGAGCCGGACGGGAGGGGCTGGAGCAATTAGAATATACAGCTAACACGGCGCATGTTTGAATTGATTAGCTCACCGACCAGTTGGTTCGTTCGTTCCGGGGACATGGCGCGGTGCCTCCGTGCCTGGCAGATACTCCTCTGTTTTAAATTATAAGACGTTTTTAAGCTTTTAGAGATTATGTTTGACCATTCGTTTTATTCAAAAAATTTGTGCAAATATACAAATAAATAAGTCATTTATAAAATATCTTTAATGATAAAACAAATCATAATCAAATTAATAACATTTGCACAAATTTTTTAAATAAGACGAACGATCAAACGTGAAGTCTGAAAGTCAAAAACGTCTTATAATTTGAAACGAGAGGAGTAGTAGATTAGATAGAGAGCGAGGCTTTGGTCCTTCCGACCGCCCGCATTCATTTGAATTCAACACGATCGGATGCAAACACGCAGAGCGGCCAAACAGATGCTAGTGTTACCTGGCCGGGACCAACTGAATTCAATCGGATCAGGCAAAGTATACGTACTACTCCCCTGTCGTACGGGTATAGTCGTTTTGAACTCGATCTACAGAGGACACGAGAGGGGGAAAGAAAAAAAAAAGATGAGATGGTCCCTACTGCCTCAGGGTCAGGGAGAGAGGGAAGAAAGAGGGCGCGTGACGCCAGCTCTGGTTGCGCCAGCCAAAAACGCGGCGTGGAAGGGCACCGACATCATTGATGAACTGGAAGTCGTTGCGCCATTTGCTAACGGAACTCCACTTGGGAAATCGGTTGGGGCACACACCAACCTCCACCTCTCTCTCTCTCTCTCTCTCTCACTGGGTGGGGTGGGGTGAGGTGGGGTGGACGGAGGAAGGATTCCCCCACCAACAGTTCCGTTCCGCCTCAGCACACGCCAGCAACTTGTCTAGCCGCCGCACCACCGACCACGACGCCGACCCCAATCGAGCGAGCGGTTAACGCTAAGCGCCTGGCCCATCCCACCGCGGTCCACGCGTCAGCGGCACGGTCCGTGGAGGGCGATGAAAAGGCGGAGGGCGATGGGATAACCACGTCATTAGCGTGAATGATTAGTAGCACACAATGTATATTTAATCTGGACTGGTATAGTAGCAAATGGATCAGCAGAGCGCGAGAGGAGGAGGAGGGAGGGTGATGCCGTCGCTGGGAAGCGAAATTGACGTGTGGTGTCCGGATTAGGGAGAGGCACGGGTGGGTGGGTGGATTCCGTTCCGTGGACGAACCGCCCAACGTCCACGTCACCTCACTCCCCTCCCCATGTCGGCGCCGCCTGCCCTTCTCTTTTCCTCTCCTCGCCGTCCCCGGGCACTGGGCAGAGAAGAGAAGAGCCGCGGGGTGGGTGGGAGTTGGCCTAAAATCAGTACGCGTACGCGCACCAACCAAACGCTCGCCTCTTCTCGTCTGCCGCGCCGTACTGCCACCAGCGCGATGACCAATTGATCGCTCTGCGCTGCTCCTGCTGCTGCTGCTGCAAAGTACAGTAGGCTGGCTACCGACTCGAGGACGTGTCGCGTAGTACTGCCCTGTCAGTTTTTAATGGTGCCGATCGCGGGAGATTAGTCAACAAGGCGTGTGTCGTCGCGTTGGGCGGGCCGTACGCGACGGATTCCAGGGATCGGTTCCCCTGTCCGATCTCGTAATCTATCTCAAGTACGCCGTCGCGTACGATTAATCATTATCCCATTCATTGGCTTGAGGCTACCACACAGTCTCGCCGTTTTCCCGCACGCACCGAACTTGATGACTCGGGTAAAAACACGCATGCCATCCGGTCCGGTGAGCAGCCCTCCCCGGTGTTGGTCCCTATCGGGAACGGGAACTGATCAGGCTCCTCCGCCCGCTGTGTGTGTGTGTGTGTCATCCCCTGGATGGAACGTAGTAGTAGGTCTGCACGCTAGATTCCCCAAGAAAAAGCAGGAGCGAGCGTTTCCGCGCGTGCTGCTGCCGGCAAACCCGCGACGGAAAGGCCCTTTTTCCCGCCGCGCGCGCTCACCTTTTGCTTCCATCCCATTGGCCGCCCATCAGATGATGGACCGTTGCACCGCACTACTACTACTAGTCCTATAGCTCGCGCGATCGAGGCTCATCACACCTATGCGAACAGTAGCAGTACAACGTTATTGTCCACCTATCCAGCTCAGCACTATATACTGTTTGGTTTTGGTGTGGTCCATGAGACGAGAGAGCCGCTGCGCTTTCCGTTCCATCCCCCGAACCCGCGCGCTAGCGACAAGCCTGCTGCCTGCCGCCGCTCCACCTGTCACCGCCACGTATGCTCGCCCTGCCTGCCGTGCACTGCCGACGACGAGAGACCCGCGCCGCCTGCACCGACCCGGATCGTTTCCGCAACCGCTTGGATTTGCATGATAAGCCATACTTATTGACACGAAAGCCGGCCAGCTAATCCCTCGCAATTATGCAGGCGGCGGCCGGCGACTCCACCTAAAAGAAGCAATTATCGCCACTGTCATGTTACTATTATGAGCGCCGCGAGTATAAAGTACTAGTTGTATTGGCGCTCGACAGCCACACATAGCTTACGCCTCAAGCTATATACTACTTGTGTTTCACACACACACAGACACCGCCAATGTGAAAAGCACGACGACTTCTTTTCTTCTGTCTAGTACCACGACATCTACAGGTAGTATGAACCAGCGCATCCGATAGTCTCCAGCCGCGACCAAATTTTCTCCGGTCATTCTTTGGTCCTGCACAAGTATGGGTCAATCCCCATGCCACGGCCGCCTCTCGGGAAGGAAACGTAGGTGGCAAGCAGTTGAATCGTCCAGTTTTACATGCCGGACCGGGTGTCTAGCTAGCAGTCCTGCGCGAGGTCAACAGGGCTAAGCATGAGGCGACAGGTGTGCACCAGGGTTGGTGGTGGATGATAAGGAGCAAGGGTGGATTGCGACAAGGGTGATCCTCCCGATCCACCACAAATTATTTCCTTCATATCACCTTGACTTCTAGTTGTAGTAGTAATATTTTGTACAAAATTATTATCTGCCCGTGCGGATCATCCAACTTTTGCTGGCCCTTTCTTTTAACCAAACCTAGTTTCGCATTTGCTACCGTACGATTACGAGGCACCTAAGTGAATAAAATGGCCATTTTCAGAAGTTTCTTAATCACATTACATACGCAAAGCACTGACGCTTTTGATCACATCATGTCATCCTCTATCGTTGATAGAAAAAAATATAGCTGTAATTGTAAAACTCGAGACTACATTTAGTTTGCTCAGTCAATAGTAACAGATCCTTGCATGGAGATAAGGCTAGACACACCGTTAAGAGTGACATATTGTTGACCATTTGCACAAGAATTTCCTTGTTAAATACCCAATGATTTTCCGAGCAATGATTTTGATGCTTGCTGGCAGCACAGTTGTTCTATTCTTCTTTTTTGAAACCATTTGTTGTGTATTGTAAGTCGCTAGACAAATAGTACTAGTAGTTATTGTATATTGTACTATAAGTGGGTAGACAAATACTAGTACTCGTATTTAAGCAGATACGCATCGTTTGCGCAGTTGTCGTGGATAGCATCGGGGTGTCCGACGTCCGGATGCAAGTTAGCCGGTGGACCTAACAATTTGGGAGGCTCCCTTCCAAACAGCAACGTACAGAGAGAGAGAGGAGAGGAGGCCGTCGCCGGCTATTTTATGATTATCGCAACCAAACTCTAATCATACCGCCCCGCACCCATATAAATCCCAATACAAATACCGCCCAGCAAATAGATGAGAGCAAGAGAGGGAGCAGCCCAACGCCAAAAGCCACTGCCGCTGCCGCTGCTTCTGCTTCTGCTTCTGCCGCCGCACGAAACCTCGGCCTGACTTCCTTCCTTCCTTCCTTTCTTCCTTCCTTCTTCCTTGGCAGGAGAGCAGCAGAGAGCAGAGAGCAGGAAGGCGAAGGCATCCAGTTCCTTCCATGCAGGGCGAGTACCGCTCTTCCAGCGAGGAGTCGGCGGCGGCCGCGGCCGCAGCCGCCGCGGCGGCCATGGCGCCTCTGGCCGCCGCCGCGGCTGCCGCGGTGAAGATGGAGGAGCAGGCGGCGGCCATGGCGCCGCAGCACCACCCGCAGCAGCCTCGGCGGCAGTACCGCGGCGTGCGGATGCGCAAGTGGGGCAAGTGGGTGGCGGAGATCCGGGAGCCGCACAAGCGCACGCGCATCTGGCTCGGCTCCTACGCCACGCCCGTCGCCGCCGCGCGCGCCTACGACACCGCCGTCTTCTACCTCCGCGGCCGCTCCGCGCGCCTCAACTTCCCCGACGAGATCCCCGCGCTCGCCGCGCTCTCGACCGAGGAGGACGCGGGCGGCGCCATGTCCGCCGCCTCGATCCGGAAGAAGGCCATCGAGGTCGGGTCGCGCGTCGACGCGCTCCAGACCGGGATGATGGTCGCGCCGCCGCACCACCGCGAGCGCCAGAGGAACCACCACCACCACCCGCAGCTGCAGCTCGCCACCAGCGGCGACGACCACCACCACCACCAGGAAGAGCAGAAGCAGCAGCGGCGGGCGGCGTGGAGCGGCCGCGTGAAGAACCCGGATCTAAACCGCGCGCCCAGCCCGGAGAGCTCCGACGCCGAGTGAAGAAGCGAAGCAAGCAATTATCCATCCACAAGGCAAGCGAAGCGCAAGCAGTCTCCATCTCCGCGCATGATCCAGCGCATCGATCCAATCACCAGTTCATTCGTCCATCGGCGGGCGGCAGCGGCGGCGGCGGCGGGAGATTTTATTTTTCTTTGGATACACGTTGGGGCGTTTTGGATAAGCACGAGGAGGAGGAGGAGGAGGAGGAGCTGGCTGGGGAGGCGGAGACGGAGAGGGGAAGGGAGGGAGGCGGCCACAAGTGGCGGTCTTTCCAAATGTCAAAAAGGACAGCTGTAACAGTGATAACAAAAACAAGTCATCTCGCTCATCTTTTTCTTTCTCCATCATCCATAGCTAGTTTCCGAGTAGATAAGCAACGCGATTACCCCACTACTAGTTGGATTAATCAAATCGAGCCCTCGTTTTGTTTATCATCACATCACCCCTGTGTGCTTTGTATATACTACTACTGGTACAAGGGCGGATTGCTCGGCTTGATCCAGTTGTTTTGTTTGTTGGCCTACTAGTAAGTAAATCCTCCTCCTCCTCCAGTTGGTGCGCAAATCCGCGTTAGGTCAGGCCGGGCCGCCGCACTATCTCTTTAAGCGTCGACGTCGTGTGCAGGGCAGGAGCAAGTGCGGGTGCAATCATGGACGAGGACGTCGTGCGTGGTGAGCCATGCCTGTCCTCCCTCCCGCTAACCGTGTCTGTGATGATGATGATTAGATAGAGAGGGAGAATTAAGGGGGCGTAACAGTACTGTGGCAGTACCGTTGCTTGGTGCATGGGCGTCAGGTTGGGTGGGCGTTAGGCCACCACATTGGAAAAAGTGTCATGTCATCGCCATCGCCGTTTGCATGACAAGTACCACCAACTTTCTGTAGCTCAACGACCCGCCCAGTACGGGGTGTGTTCGTTTCCTGGCGTCTAAAATTTAGATCTATCACATTAAAAGAATCTTACTATTTAGAAGTAGTAAATAAAGTTTAATTATAAAATAAATTACAGGTCCCTAGACTAATTTACGAGACGAATCTAATGAGGTTAATTAATTCGTGATTAGAAGACAGTTACTGTAGCATCACTTTAACAAAATCTAAATTAATTAAGCTCATTAGATTCATCTCGAAAATTAAGCACCAATCTGTCAATAGGGTTTTATCATCAAATTGATCGAAATATTCATAAATAATAAGATTCTCTTTGATGTGACAGATCTTAAATTTTAGAGGTTAGGAAACGAACAGGGGCTACATCCCGGTGGTCGGCATCTCCTCTCTCAACGGGATCCCGTCCCGTCCCGTCCGGTGGGGCCCGGACCGAAGCCACGGCCGTTCACCACATATAAGTGCATCTGGCCGTGCAAGCAATGATGGGAACGGATCGGACGGTGCACGGACAACAGCTGTGGCGGCCACTGTTGTGATTCGTGGAGGTCCTGGGCCTGGAGGGATGGTTACCGCAGTTTTATGAGCACATGCCGGTAGTAATGCGAAATATGGACCGCGGAGACGAGACAGGGAAGCAATGCAATTCCATCAAGGATGTGTACCCCACGGTTCTGCCGCTTCCCATAGATACCGGTGTCCGAGAGCAGTGAACGTAGGGCCTGCCTCCGGCCATGCAAGATAGAGACGGGAGCTGGAAAAGGCTCAAGCTTGGTGCCATGGGCAACAGTTGAAATTTTCGTCCCTGCAGTAATTTTCATAACGTGGTACAGTATGTATCTGCAATTTCCAGGGCTGATTTCAGAGAATTTATGCTACGGGTTGCAGTGTGTTTGTACCCAACCCCTGCACCAAGGCTGTTGCTTCAGGCACATTGCACAGCGCCAGCTGAGAACAGGGGGAAAGGACCACCGAATTGCTATTTCTGTCGACGAATGGTTTTCTCCGTTTTATATATTGGAGGGAACGAACAGTCCCGTTATCCTCTTTTAGATTAGATAGATTCTCCGTAGCCATCCAGGCCGAGTTGCCCATCCCAAATGACCAGACAAGCTCCGCTGGGTTGGCTCCTCCACAAAGGAAAGGGAAGGAGGATGGCGACGTGCAGGGTCTTCTTTCCGCCCATCAACTTCTCTCATCAACCGTTTTTGGCGGCCTCCCCGTTCCAGACCCAACAAGTCGTCCACGACACCAGCAAAGCCATCATCCATCTGGATGGATCGTGCTGTTGCTGAGGGACGCCGCATCAAAATGGGGCCTCGTTCTGCCAAGTCACACGCACCCAAAATTCCACCATGTCTTTGCTCTGATCCGTTTTCTTTTTCAGTCACATCACACGTGTGTTTCTTGGGCCTGTTTGAATTTTGACGAACCAAAGCCCAGCTTGTAAAAAATGTAGCCCATTAACAGTTTGAAGCTCTGCATTAATAATGCTCAATTTCTGAGAACGCTTCAACAGTTCGGCTGCATGCCTGCATTCAGATCAGAAGGTCTAGACAGAACAAGCCTCGAGTCCAAGCGCACTTCACAGGTACCAGATGAGAAGAAAGCTGTGGAGATTTACAGCGACCGACCCGAGCCGTCGTCTGTTGCCAGTTGTGCGGTGTCTGGTGCCCAACAGATCGAGTCGTGCTCCACGCCTTGGCGCGGACGTTGCTGCGTGTGGCCAAGAAGGAAGCCCCAGAGCTCAGAGCCTGACGACTCGGCTGGATGGATCGTGGACGGAGAGCGACAACCGACAGCGCAAGGGTTGCGTTGCGTGCCGGTTTCTCGAGTCGTGGCGGCGTGGCGCCTGTTGCCGGAGAGGAACAGACGAGGCGCTATTACGGACGATTTCTTCCGAATAAAACGAGGAAACGCGTGGCCGTTGAATCAGATATCTGCGGTTCAATACAAAATCCGTTCAACTATGCAGCGGTGAGCCCAGTACTGGGTCCGCCCTCCCGCTCCCGTCCGTTGGCCGGCGGCGCCGGGAGGTAATTCAAGCAGCCAAGCAGGGGTAGCCGCAGAGAAGCCACTGCCTGGAGACATCCCAGCCCCGTGGGCAGCGATCTTCACTGCACTAGCACACGAAAACTGGGGCAAGCAAAATTACAGCACGAGATGGTGATAAACCTACGACATCCATTATACCAGCCATAAATATTCAGTTAAATGCAGAGAGACAGATTCCAGGGATTATTTACTGCAACAGCAGTTTACACGGACCATCTTTTCTACTTTTCCCAATTGCAAGTTAATGGCAAAATTTTCCCACCAATAAAGAACAATAATATGAATCGGTAATTGATCTTGCGATCGAATGTAACATAGCATGAACACAGGAGCCTGTCGCCCTGTTTTTTTCAGGTCTTCAGCGCGGTGTTTTTGCAGATTGGGCACAGATTCTTCACCACCAGCCATTGCTTGATGCAGCCAGCATGGAAGTCGTGCCCACACTCCAGCCGCCCAAGATCGTCCCCATCGACATATTCCTCCTGGATAAACAGGGAGACTCAACGTAAGTGTATAGCTTCCCACAAACTCGCATTTGTGAACTCGACAAGCAAGAAAATGTTCAATGACTGTTAGCATAAAAATTGCATAAATTGAACAGTGCAGATGCATCTCACAGTTTTATTAACGCTGGCAATTATAGAAGGTCATCAAACCAAAACTTTTTACTAACAATGTTTTTTCAGTGAGTTCATAGCTGGGTTCCCTTGGAACTTAACAGTAAAGTCAGAATCCAGCACATACTGGATCAACTGATTACGGATTCTGTACAGACTGACACTTCAATCTACAACAATTAATTGATGAAATAAGTGTACGAGGCAAACAAAGTCCACAGAACTGCCGGGATAGAATTCAAGTTTAAAGGTTTAATTGTATTACCAGACTAGTTTTGAAACTACATATGTAACTTGCACCTTTTATAGTGCGTGTCAACTTGGTAAAAACATCTTCTTTAAATCATAAGGTGACGGTTTTAGGTGACAAAAAGGTGCATCTTATGAATGTTCAACAGAAATATTTGACTACAAAATCAACAGATTTTTAATTCCACGATACCCATGGCGAACTGAAAAAAATGTTCTAGTTTCTGAGAAGTCCCAGGAGCAGATGAGTACCTGGCAGATACAACATGGCTCATGGTCTGATGATGCTCTTAATCTCCATGACGAGAATTTCCTTTGCTTGAGCAGCTTCGTCACTGTTTCCTCACTGAGGCCAGTGTTAACGTTTCCTATTCTTTCCTCCAGTGCTAGTAGCTCCTGAAAGAAAGCAGCAATAAATATTACGTTTCAGGTTGGAAAAGATGAAAATAATGTCTACCTAAGGAAAACAAACCTCATAAGACATATTATCTATGTCAAGGCGCATATCCCTGTGCCTGTCATGAATGTCAACGCCGCCGTAGAAGATAGACTGCTTAGGAACAGATACATACAAGATATGTAAGAAGAAAATCTCAAGAATAAGGAGGGACAAACTCAATGACAACGGAAATTTTGAGTGGATTCATTTTTACTTCTTGCTTCATGTTAATTCGGCATGTTGTTGTAACAAAAGTCAAGAACGAAATTCTATGCCACCAAATAAGGGCATAGTGGTTTCGAACTTCTGTAATATATTATTCAGACTCGAAAATGATGTGTCCAGTACATGTTCTGACTTTTTTTGTCTCCCAAATGGTCGAATCAATAAGGAAGCTCATACTTGCTGTCCCTGTTTCTCTATATTACAGGTTTTGTATCATTAAGGCAATGTAACAAATTTGCTACTCTACTTTCTTCAGTTACAAGGTATAGCTTAGTCCTGCAAAGTTTTGAATTACAGTATATTGTGCCAGCTGATCACTAATAAATAAACTTAATAACGAAAAAATTGACCAAATAATTTTTTTAAAAAAATTGTACTTATTTTGGTGGCATATCAAAAACTAAGTCATGGCAAATAGAGCTAAGTCAGAGATCGAGCCGGCTGACACTCACCTCCAATCTTACATTCTCCCCTCTTTGGATCATTTGAAGTGCATTTCGGATCTGTTGAGCAGTAAACATATCAAGATCAAACACATGATCGTTAATGAAAGGAATGAATGAAAGTACACTATGTACACTATGTGTGATCAAATGCAGCATCATGAATAACACAAATGAAATGAAATATTAAAGTATGTTTGCTGGACTTTCTCCCATGTGTCCAGTAGACTGAATAGGGAGACAGCGATGACAGAATGCTATAAACATGGAAGGCATTCACAGACAGTTCTAATAACTAGTAGACCAATGTAGTCTACTCTTTTACTATGAAACAAGATTCATGTCCCTGTTGCTTCCATATGTTTGTCTTAAACCATTTTTGGACATTGTTTTTATTATTAAGATGAAGAACAGGATAGTGAATGCATCAATCAACATACCTCCATTAACCTTCTCCCTTCTCTACTCCTCATTGATAAAGGAACACCCCAAACACCTTCACCCTCACGCTCTAACAGATATCCTGACCTTAAGCGTGGGGACGGATGAGCACGGAGTGCTCCAGATAGACGACCAATCTCCTATAAGGAAATAAAAACTTAGCAGATTGTAACTAAACAATTGAGCATTCTAACAGAAAACCTAAATGCAAAAGATGGGACAAACAAAAAGTATACCTCTGACAAATTTCGAGGATGTCGCCTATTCAGGTTCTGCTGAGTAAACCCTGCTGGTGGGTTTACTGTTGAATTGGTATTAGCTCTTGATACAGGAGGAACATTTCCTGAAATTGCAGTGCCTCGGCCATCAGAGCTCCAGTTAGATGGTTCTGGAATCAAGCGCCTCATTTCTACTGATGCAGGGGGAGTAAATCAGAGAAGCTGGTAGGCACCACATTCCTCCTAGTAACCTCTTCGCTTCCAAGAATTCTGTTGTCCAAGCTGCCAGCTCTTGATGATGAAGCTCTGTGACCTGTGAAATGGTTTGCAGCTTGTGGAACACCAGGAACAACATTTACTGCATGTTGATGCAAGTTGAGGCTACTGACCACAGGAATAACCTCTTGTGGCTCATCAAATGTACTGTGCAGGTGAGGTGGCTGAAGATTCCAGGAGTTTGAAAACCTGATAGTATTAGAAGAGGGCCAAACACTACAGGGAGCAATCTGTTGAGCCATGGTAGTTCTTGGTCGGAAACTTCTCTGCGAATTCCCAGTGTTGGCAATGCCTCCACTAGAATCATAGCTACTAGATGAAGGACCTGCACCAGTTCCATAAGGCGGAAGTTGATCCTCCATGGAACTTGGAGCCAACAAGCAATTTTGAGAAGATGAATTTCTAGCAGGAGCAGCATTGTAGCTTGAAGAAGCGATGTTTTGGAAAGAAAAATCGTTTCTGTGAGGAACACTTGTGCTCGCACCTGCTGAACTCTGCCCATTCGCTCCTTCAATATTTTTCCTCTTGCACGCTAGTCGGCGGCCGTCAAGAGAACTCCCTGGTCTTTGATCCATGCCTTCTGGCATTAGTGAAAAATCACCCAAAGGATTTTCTCTCGAGTTCAAAGAACTGTAAGGGTCTGTTTGCTCTGCACCATACAGGAATGTCCTGTATGGAGGTAATCTCAGGTCAGTCGGCAAAGCATTTGTCCCATTATGATCACAGACACCATAATTATCCGGTCCTTGAGAGGCACGGTTTGCATTTGAACTTTGACCATATAGATCGTTAGCATTGCTACCAAGGTTTATATCCACATCCAGAGAAAGGTTATTTTCAGCTACCAAACGCCTTTCACCAATCCTCAGGCCCCCACTGATGTTGAGATGCTCTGTTTTAACATTGTTAGACCTCCCATAGTTTAACGCAGTGCCACTTGAACTAGCTTCACCTGACTCCCAGAAACCAAGAAATGCACCATCCTGTTGTGCATCATTTCCATATGGAATGGTGGCATCACTGTGGTTCATCTGATAACCTCGGAGATTATGTGATTCTACTGATCCAAGAACATTATTCCAATACGACTGTTGATCCACGACAGGATTGCCTGAACTGGATCCCAATTCCAATCCAAAAACATCAGAAAAATGCTCGACAGAATTCCTCTGCCCTTGCATTGTGAAACTTGTCCTGTCCAAAGTACGGCAACAAAATATCAATTAATCTGCTGCCGTGGCATCTTAGATTTTCCTCATTCCCAAGTTTCAGTGACCTGAGAATGCAAATAGCACAATAGAAATTTTGGTCAAATCTCTGGTCAACATTTTATAAAGAAAAAGAAGGATATCGCAACTGAAATGGATTGAATGCTGAATGATGAAGGTTTATCTAGGATATATAATGCAATTCCGCTCTTGCTCGCTATCAGGAGGAAGTAAGTTCATTCTCGTTTGTGTTTTACAATTGGACAGCGACCAACCAATGAAGGGTATTACCAACTAATTTGACTGTAGCAGTCTTGGCATGAACCGTATTTGGTGTGCCGTATACAATGCATGCACCAAACTTGACGGTTTGGGTTGCTGTTGTAAGCAAAAGCTGTGATGATGAATGCATTTTAATGTGTGGAAAACACGGTAAATGTACAATGCATGCGAGCTACACAGATGGACCGCATGCAGGATGGGTCCCATTACTTCTGTGGCATCCGAAAAAAATATATTTTCTTTTGCATTTATTTCCCTTCGCTATCGGTTTGCAAAAGGACGCAGTAAAAGAGGCAAAAATAAAGGAAAAGGCAGAGGTAGCCATCCACGGACCACGGTTTCAAAGAGAGATCGGTTCTGTGATCTTGAAATTGAAACAGAAGCAACACAGAAAGAAATTCAGCCGAGCCAAGAACACTCAACACATCAACTTGAACATGATTCTGTTTCAGACATGGAAGTTGAGAATTTTGTATCTGAAAAAAACATGAATTCCTGACAGACAGTTCAATAAACATGTCACAGCCTGGATTGATGAACTGGTGGAATGAACCATGAAGGGATCAATTCAACCGTACAGAATAGGCATATGGCGAGCGGCGCTTGGACTCAAACAAAACGAAAGATAACATTTCGACATGCAGAATCAAAAGAAAGGATGCGCAAAACGAAAAAGAAATGGACTGGCAGAAATATGAGACAAAACCATACCAGAAACTGGTTCGGAGGTGCCGAACAACTTGCAGGAACCGCAATCCAAGGAAAAGAACAGTCTTGTTCTGATTTCTCCTCCCCGTTTCCTGTTTCTTGATTCTCTCTATCCAGTCCAGGGAAGGACAGAGGGAGAATCAACCCAGCAAACGGAGGAAACAAGAAGCGATTGGTAAGAGAGACAGATGCAGAGACGGTGGGCAGGACGGAACCGAATTCAGAGAGAGATCGGTGGAGTGGTTGGAGAAGAACAGGAAGGGAATGGGTGGAGGAAATTTTGTCAAGAGGGAGAGGGAGAGGGAGACAGGGAGGAGGGTGGGGGGTGGTGATGAGAGGATGGAGGTGGTGGGAGAGAGAGAAGTTTGGCTGAATTCGGATTTATTTATTTCTCTCTCTTTCGCACTCTGGGTCTTGCAAGGATCCCTTTCCTCCCCCACTAAAACCTTTAAATGCTGCCCATTCGAATTAGCTCCTTTAAGAACGGCCAAAGATTAGAGGCCTGTATCGTGTTGTCTTTCACATGACCTCCCTGCCCTGCCCCTTTTGGAGCCTTGCTATACCAGTATCCTCTCTCTCCCTCTCTGACTTTGCATGCAGCATGCTATGCTCATCTCTTGCATTGAATATCTTTTCTTGCTTGAGCATCCTTTGCATTGATTATCTCCGGGTGTAATCCAAGTGTCATGAGATATGGTTGGTTGGATTGTGTAATGGCTGCACATTAGTCGCCTCATGAGAAAAATATGAAAGCGAGGTGCAGGAATAAATTTTCAGATCAAGCTAGTACTCGTAGTGGTACTATTCAACCTGTGAGCTGTTTTAAATGAATTATTCCAGGATGCTAAAGTTCACAAGCCATTTCTTGGCAGGAAATCATTCTGTGCGGTGCAGCGTCTCAATTTGGAGCACAAAATTCGGGTCCAGATGCTTAAAACAAGAGGGGGGGGGTTCAGAAGAAGCGACGCCCTATCTTGCCTTGTGGCAGCGAAACGAGGCGAGGCGGTGTATGAAAAGCATGGAAACAAGTCACAAGGCATCATTTAGCTCCCTGTTTCCTGCATTTCAGTTCCTGTCCTACATTTTCTTTTCTCTATAATAATATTTTTATGTGAGGATAAGCGGTGGTCCTAATCCTGAGCGGTCCGAAACCGGATTAAAAATGCTGGGGAGGTGACCGAAGGATGGCGTTGGATTCGGGAGTTTCCATCACCCCTCCTCACCCGTCAGCAGCACAGCACCTCACGCAGCCAGAATACGCATACAGCGTGGGGCCCACATGCCACCATCACAGGCATGGTAGAATAAGTCAAAAGCTCGTACGTGTCTTGAGCGGTGCACCCAACATGTGCCACTTCGACCATAATATCTCGTGAAAGATGATCACTACTCCAGGTATTAGTAAAATTTACAGTGTCTTCACCTGAAGTTTTTTAGTTGCAATGTGGGATGGATGCTCAGCTGCACCGAAAGAGGAGACCTCCATTTCACACGGGTTTTTGAGGTAAAAAAAGGAGGAAGAGGGGTTGGGTTCTTTGATGCCTGCTCCTCGCGTGCTTTTCCTGCTTTGGAGCTGTACTACTTCCTTGTAGGAATATACTCGCCGTTTGGGAACCAACGCTTTCGTGTTGCCACTTTGGGCTAAATTACGTAAAGAACCTCGCCTAAATGCGCTGCCAGCTTTTTTTCACTGAATTCTTTCGCAAGGACGAATTTGAGATCACCGGATTTCTGATTCTGCAATGTACCAAAAGCAGCCGCGTCATCTTCCGGCGCATGTGGGTGGAACGGTTCAATGTTGGCAGCTTGTCCCTATAATTGTCACTTTTAGTACTATAGTTGTCTCGGTGCTGAAAGATCGTCTCGATAACTATAATTGTTACTGGCTCGGATTGCAGGGGATAAGGGAATCTCGTACGACTAATTTCCTCGAAGCGGCGCATCAGATATCTTTGTGAAAGCAAGTGATCACAAACAAGGTAAGCACAACGAGGAGCATATGCGTGAGCACAAGGGATTATTCTACTTTTCATTAGGCCGGCTTCGTATAAACGTAGGCCAAACTCGTTTCTTCAACTCCAAGCGGTTACCAACAAAATCTGTCTCCAAAAGAAAGAAAAAAATCAAAGTCATGTGAGAAAACGGCCGGAACCAAAGCCCCGGCGTGCTCGCTGCACTGCCAAAATCAGTGCCGATGCATAACGGAAACGTAAAGAAGGTGACGAGTGAGTAGGCGAGGGAGCACTCATATGCAGATGGACTGGCAAAGTTGGTGCCATTCAAAGGCAAGCATCCGCAACAGCAGCAGTGTAAACATACATACGCATCGCCCCCAATTGGTGTCCCGCTTTTGTTTACCGGTCGCAGCTGCTTATTAGGTGATGACTGATGCGTGCCTTTTCTCCAAGCATCTTTCTTTCTGACGGGCATCATTGCGTTGTTTCCTTGTGCATTTTCTCCGTTATTTTCCATGGGCTAGTCCGGTACAGTGATCGAGGAGGAAGCCAAGACATGGACGCTGCTGCGTAAAAGCTGGCGAGTGTTGCCAACCGGACAGAGGAAGGTAGGGGCCGTTTTGGTTTCTCGTCCTTGGACTATTTCAGCCATTGACTATCGTCCAATTCAAACCCTATCAACAGTTTCTGTTTCCACGGACCCTATCAGAGTAGTAGTACTAATCAGTGCTTCGGTGCCAAGAAGTCGATAATAAACCCAACCATTTTAGCGAGCACAATCTCCTGAAAATCTGCTCCATAAAGATTAAAAAAAGAGAGAAATCTTTGGTCGCTTAGCGGCACCCGTGAGTGAGCCTAGCCTGCCATTACATCGAACAGTAGTACGTGACTTGGCACGGAATCCCGCTTTAATCCATCTGTTCCCTGTGAGCGAGTCTGAAACACATGATCACCCGTCCATCGATCCATGCAGCGCAAAGCTGGTCAACACAAACAATTACTGCCACCACAGCGGATCGACGACCGACTGGGCATCCTGTGGAGGAGAGGAAATGATACGAGCGAGTGAGTACAAACAGGCACAGACGGCAAGCAAAGTTCAGCGACAGGGACCCCGTTTTGTGTTTGACCTGGAATCACCTTTTACCAACGCCGAGCCGAATCACTGAACTGAATGCACATCCATCCGTCCATGATCCATCAGATTGATAAGCATCTTGCAGGAACGGCAGCCCACAACGCTAGTGCCTGCTCTGTGCTCTTTTATCAAAAGAAAAGAAAAAAAATAACGCTAGCGCCTGCGTGGAGGAAGGAACTGGCCGTCGACAGCAAGGTCCGAACAGGATAGCAAGCAGTCCGGCGCCGCACGTACGGCCACGCGCGCGCACAAGTCGCAGCAGTGCTCGGACATGGCCGGGTTGTTGTTGCTTGACTGGGAATGCGATTTCCCATCCACGCACAGTTGGTGCACGATCTATCAACGCCGGTGCTCATCATGACGCCGATTTCCGCTTCTTTTTCCATCATGGATGTTGCGTTGGTCATGGGGGTGGGGTGGTTTCTTTTCTTTTCTACACGACGGACGGAATCCATCGGTAAGTGTGATTTGTTGCTGCCGTAGCCTGCTTTGACAGACAAGCTCGGGTTGGGTTTGTTGAGACCTGCTTGCTGTTTCAGAGAGAAAGGGAGGAGGAGCACATCGTCATAATTTCCGGCCGGGTTAGCTTAGCTTGCTGTGGCAATGTGCGCAGGGCAGCAGGGCGGCAGCGGGCGGACGGCTCGAGCCGCTGCTGCTCCCCTTGCGCTGCTCCCAACGCTCTGCGTCCGGGTCATGGGCCACCGGGTAAATAAAATGTTGTTACGCGCCGGCGGGGGATTACCGGGACGAACGGACGAAAGGGGAGTATACTAGTACCGTGCGCGTGTTTGTGCTCCCGAAGCCGGCGCTTGTCTCGTTTCTTTCTTATTACTGTACCCGTGTTAGTTAATTAAATCAGAAAAGTGGGCATGCAATGTAGTACGATGCTGGTGTGCGTAATTGCGGCGTGGGACGCCAATGATGCGGGGGATCTTGTCCCGAGCGTGGACCAACCTTAATTGCATCACGGGCCTCTCTACGTGATCGCAGTAATCACAATGATGCGTTTCGTTTACACCTGGATCCCCTCGTGATCGCCTCATATGCTGGTCGGCAACTCGCTCACTTTTGCTCACGGAGCACCGCTCTCCTTTCCACCAAATTCGCACCACACACAACACAACACAACAGGATCTGCCTGCGTAACAGAAGTGGAGCCAAAACTGTTCGTTGGCCAGTGCAACTTGCCAAGCACGACGCAACTGCTGCACCCGAGACAGCCGTACCGCTGCCTCCGCATCACTGCCTTTGATCGCCTGTTCGTACCTGAATATAGGCGGATTAAAATAGTAACAGACGAGCCTTTGCCCACCCGGCTACGGATCACTACTCCACCAGTAGCAGTAGCAGTAGCTCGCTGTCGCTGTAACCCCTCCTCCAGCTGATCACACAGTCCACAAACCACTAATCAAACCGGGGACCTAGCCTTAAACTACTCGCCTTTCGCTGCCTGCGACATCAGGACGGACACGCATTGATGCGCGCGCACCCAGTCCATCGACCAACCCAAATGTTAATTCCAGTCGCGCTTCACGCTTGCCGTTTAGGCAGACCAAACCAGAGGCACCATAGCACACGCCCCGGCTGCACGCCATGATAATGACCAAGAGGAAAACTGCTGCCAGCCCACACAAGAAAGTTGAAATTTCAAACTTGACATTGAAAGAAACACTTGATAAATCTGATACAGGTGCAGCAGCATTCATTTACACCAGTCAAAACATACAGCTAGCACGACTCCACTGCCTACTTACTGTATATGAGAACACAGTTAACCCATCCAACGACTATCATCAACTTGTATGCAAGGTTAGGCAAGCAGTGTGCAGGCATGGGCTCTCCATCAGCACAAGTGGCTTTGTTCCTCCCTACCTCCTCTGACAACGAGAGGCGCCTGGTGTAAGCAAAGGCACATGGAAAAGCTAAAGCCTACGGCCGTAGCCTCTCCACTGTTACGGAAGCGTAACAAGCGTATGGAGACCAGTATACGTACAGTTCTTAGCGAACCACATGTGAAGGTACACCGGCTCTTTCTCGGCTCCTCGTAGCTCAACCAAGCCACGGTATGGCTACAGTAGCATCCGTTTGGCTTTGGCCTTGGAGATTCCTTTTTCGTTGCTTGAGTACGGTGTCATGTGACTTCCGTCGTCTCGTCTCACACCATACAGAATCAGAGATGTCCAAGCAGGTATGCCATCTCACTGTAAAGAATGTTCACCGATCACTGTACCGTGTGGGAAGCCGTATACACATGTGACTGAATATATTCAGTTGGCAAGCGATTTTTTCCCCTCCCGATCCTTTTTTCTTGGCTTTCCTTGTGTCCAACGACGTGCAATGAGGTGACTTGCGCTTTTGTTATCAGCAGTACATCGGCAGAGAAGGCCTTCATCTCAAGAAAGCCCTGCCAATGGGGATACAACAACGCACCCGAGAGCTTAACAATAAAACCCTGTAGGTGAATCTACCATCTTACTATAATTAAAGGACGAATGGATGGACCAGTGGGCATCTCTCACAAGCTAAAGCTCACTCACAGCTGGGCTGGGGATAATGTAAACTATTTGCTCCCCCTGAGAAATTGCATCATGACCTCATCATGGCGTCCTAAGAAATCGGGTGCGTGCGCGATGGCCCACCGGCAGCTTACCCAAGATACTTTCACAAGAACGTGGCATTGCTCTAACATAAACGTATGCGTACCATGTAACCTAGAATCTGGTGGTTCGATCATTCAGATGGCGCGCCGTGCACCGTGCTCATTTCAGACAGGCAAATGGAGATTTCGGCAATCTTCGGTTTGAGGCGTGTCCACACGGGTCCTTGTGAGTGGCACGCGTCAGCTTCAGAGGATTCTTTCTCGCTAGGTAAATGATGATACATCACTTAGGCCATTTGCCATTGCAGTGCTTGGAAAATTCCGTGTGATGTTAGTTTTTTGGACCTACATATGTTGTTAGTCCTAAAAGCAACGGTAAGATACCAGGATTTCGTGAGCAGTTGCACCCTTGCATCAATTCCATCCTATCGCCTCCTCTTTATTTCTTCTCTTTTTCTGGCGTCTCGTTCGAACATCTTCCGCGCCTTTCCGCTATGTTTGTTCACTGATGTCTGCAGGTTCCGGCCCTAGGCACCGTAGCAGAATCACACTTCCTTTTAGAGGACTGGTTTATAGGAAAATCTCCCCTGGAAAATGGTGTCACGCCTCAGCATCAAATCAGTTGCATCTTGCCATCGCCTTACCTGAGCTGACCTTGATCGCCTGGTCACGACACCTGCCGCCTGCCAGTGCGTGCCTGCGCGAGCGCAGGAAGCCTTGTGTCCGTCCGGCGTTCTCCCATTCCGCCGGCAGGGTTCAGAGCAGCATCTGCATCATCACTTGATCAGTCTTCTGCGTGCAGAGAAAGGGCTGATTTAAAAAGAGAATGAAGTTTGGCCCAAGGAACGCCTAAAGCATCACAGCCAAATCTAACTTCAGATTTGGCAGTATAACAAGCAAAGGTTACTGCAAACATAACTGCATGAGGCACCAGTACTGCATAATTAGTAAAAGAACAGTATCTCGGTGTATTACTACGTGTAATCCTACAATGCACGGCTGCACCATGCGTCCTTGAGGCAGTACTTTGTATGACTCCGCACGGACAAATCCAGGACGCTTGCTGGAGGTCCTCATATATCATGAACAGCAAGATTTCAGTACCAACCAATTGCCTTATGTTCTCGAAAATACAAGTCTACCAGGGAGGCCTAATTAACTGCCTCAGAAGTACTGGTAGGTACGGAGAATCATCCAGTTTCCTATTAGGACATTACATCTGAAATGCCTTAAGCACACATCCAAATCCTAGTTAGATCTAAACAAAATATACAACACATGCCAGTATGAAAGATATCAGCTCGGCACTCAGGCCTTCATACTGATAGTGCATCAGTGAATTCACACGTCACAGTTTAGCGACAACAAAAGGATGATATGCACAAAAGTCAGCCAGCAAGAGGAAATGTAAATTTAGAAGGCAAAGGTCCAGATGAGCAGGCACTAAACACTGTCTGGGTCTGCATCCAAGTCTCCATTTTCTGCCATGAGCATTCTGTACACTCTCTTAGAACATTTGTGTCCCAACCTTTTACCTTCATTGCCCAGACGGCCTTCCCACTTCAAATTGCTAAGCAAAAGTTCCTTCTCCGTGACCTGTCAGAGACAAGTTAACAACACGTAAGGGCAAATGCCTAAATATTGTGCTCTTCAGAATTAAAGGACAGAACTCACAGTTTTACTGGGATCCATGTATACATCCAGAAGGGATCTCATGCAGCGGTATTCCTTCCAAATAGCAAGAGCATATCTTGCCTGGATACCAGGAATCGCTATTAAAGATTTCAACCTGTCAAATAATACATGCACAGCAGTTCAAGTCAAAGACAGGGTTCATCTACATGGTCTTTCAAATACAATCAGATTTGTAGAATTAGAAACGGTATCAGTTTTCTACTCCAGAATAAGCATAAAGTTCAGCTAGATCTTTACAAACACATTAGTTCCTGCTTCTGAAAAGAAGCTAGAAACTGTAGGCTGCAGATTGATAGGAGGAATCTCACCGATGTAGGAAAGTGTCTGGGAAAATTGAAATTCTATTGGGAAAATTGCAAATACCCACTTTAATTTTAGGGGGTTTTCATATACCCACCTGCAAGTGTTTTTGTTTTAGTCAAACACCTGCAAGTTGCACTTAGTTGGTCAAGATTGCTAAGGGGGTATCTGAAAATTAAGTGCAATTTGTGGGTGTTTGACTAAAACAAAAACACTTACAGGTGGGTATATGAACCCCCCCTAAAATTAAAGTGGGTATTTGCAATTTTCCCAATTCTATTCCACTCAAGAAGACGAAGGTGAGAACAGAATTGCAAATGATGACGTTCAAAATTGTGGGTGTATGAGTTTGGGTTTGGGTTAGGTGTTCCATTTTAGTAGAAAGGTCTGATTCCACAAATACTTCTAAGGACAACTTACCAGGTATCCTTCTTGATCAGATTCTTATCAATGAAATTGTCAGGAACGATGGCACCGTTAGCATTCACAGATAGCCATGACAATGGTTTCCTGCAGAATCAGTTAGGATACACATTAAACATATTTTTGGGAATACCAACAACAACGAATAGAACTTACATTACTGCATCAAGTCGGCATCAAAGTCATAGGGTCAATGTATTATAGTGCACCACCATTTCAAAGCAATGGAGACTATATTCCAAACTATCTTAGGCAAGGAAATATCAGCGAATATAAACTAGCGTCTACATAAAAAAGCATTATTTAATGTCACATGGAAGAGCTCTGCTATGATAACTGAGGTATTGCGTATTTGTGTCTTTCAATTGAAAAATGGAAACTAAATCTGTGACTTCTTAACCTTATATTTTCATTCGAATTAGCATGCAAAATGAGTCGGTGTAATTAGAAAGCAGATAACATCAGTGGCACGGCACCCAACCACCTTGCATTTAACATCTGTATCCAGAAATGATTCTTGAGACCATGGGCATCATTATACGGAGACAAAAGATCATGGACCAAACAGATAATATTCAAGCACATTAGTCTGCTAGCCATATGCACATACCAGTTGTGCTAAAGGGTAAAGGAACTCATAGCCCCATATGTAGTTTTATTTTTACTTCTGAGACCACCGAACAACATTAAAAGTTTTACTGTTTGACCTCAAAAAGATTTAGGGCGTTTTGCTTAATGATGTACAGTGGATCACACATACAACAAGAATGTGAAAATCAACCTTTTCCTAATCTGCTATTATTTCTGATCAATCACAATCTAGCTCATAGTGCTGCAACAAGTTGAGGCATACTTATAATCTTTCAAACAATCATGTTTTACAAAAACTGAAACTAGAAAGCAAGCAATTCAACTAAATATATGGATGAAAAAGAATGACTGAGGTGTCATACACTTTATAGTCTTATAGATTCATCAGTAGCAATAATATTATAATAAACGAAGTTATTCAATCATCAGTGAAGTAGATGCTACTTGCCTGAATTTGCACGTTGCAAGACTAGATGTCAAGCCAACAAGATGCTCAGCAACTTCAGCTTCATCTATGCATTGCCTTGAGTGAACATTAACATAGTGTGTTGCCAGTTTGCATAAAACCTATAAAAAAGAACAGCTGTTACACTTTTCAGGACAAGAAAATAAAATAAAATTTGATATAGTTGAAAGCAGACCTCTTCCACTGGTGGGCGTTTCCAATTGTTTGTTTTGTTTTGATACTCAGAATTTTCACTGACATGAAAAAGAAAAAGGATGATTTAATTTAACTGGTACAGATAGAGATTACATGTTATAATATGTAAATTACTGAGGATGTCAACAAGCAACCCTTTAGAGCCCCCATCTTTACAAACAATTAGCCACTAAATGATACTATTAAGTATCAACTGAATTATCAAGTGTGATAGTTTGCTGTGCGTGTATGAGTTGAACTGTTGGAGTATGCAATACAAATTATACAGCACATAAAAACGGGATGCAAACATCATAAAAAAAGTTGTTAGTGGCTCATAAAAGTAACTGTAAACTCTATTTTTATTGATTCAGGTGAGCATCAGACTATGGAAAAAGAAGCGCAGATGGTGTTACCTCCTACTTGTGTTTTGATGCATTAAAGCAATTCCATGAGATTTTGTAGACAATCAATATAAAAACTAAAAAGTAAATATCAAACAAAAGGTATTAAAATTGATAAATCAAGCTTCAAGGAGCTATACCGTTTCTTGATGTGGCTCATCAATTTATTAGTGACGTAGCAAATAGTGAATGTCGGGTATTTGTTACGAACATTTTGAACATGTTCAAAGAATTTCCCATTGTTTACAAGATCACAGAACTCCTCAGCTTGAAGCACAATTGCAATATAAGGCACTTCAGAGATTGAATCTTGGTTCTGCAGAAAAATTATGACAACAGATATATGGCATGGTTACTTTAGGAAAGAGGTAAAAAGTCACAAAGGGATAAAAGTGAATAAAGGAAATATGAATCACTATATCACATACATCATTAAGACTGGAAAGTTCCTGAGCAATATCATCCGGAACTTCCATCTTCCACCGAATTGATCTTCCAATCTCAAATGGATTCTTAACAACACTGATCTTGAAACCATTCTTTTCCAAACTTGAAAGAAGAAGTCCTGTTCCAAAACAGATCAGTATTAAGTCAGTGAGAGTAGTAACGATCAATTGGTCACTAGTTCGATACACCTATTTGATTCATCAGTAAAACAAACCTCCGATTGAGCCAGTCTCAGCAACACTTGGATCGATCTCAGCGGTAATACATTTTAAAGCATATTTTCCTGATTCCCACTTGTTAACTTCTTTCTCCTTCTTCTTTTTCTCCTTCTGCATTTTAATTACCTAGAAAACAAACAATACGGTACCAATCATCTATCCTGCACACAATTGTATACTATTCTACAAAACAACTTGAGGCAAACCTCTTGTTTTTCCTTTCTTTCTGCAGCCCGTTTGGCTTTCTCCTCCTCCTTTAGCCTCTTTGGTACCTATAGAATGCAAGAATGCATCACTTAGACATCACAGTCTGCAGAGGGCAAAATAACTGTTGTTCTCTATCTATATGTTCCTAAGTCATACCTGTCGATTTAACTTTTCCGCTTCATTCTGTTGTTTCTTTGCTCCCTACAATACACAAGATGGTCTGTCACTTGACGGTTAACACCCACGTTAAGATATCTACTAGTATTTATCATTATACAAGCAAAACTAGCAGGTTCACTATTTCCTCTTAAAGCAATTCAGCAATATTTGATTCGTCCAGTTTGTATAAAGATCAAATGAGATAATAATAAACTACTAGTGTTAACATACCTGGGGGAGTTCTTTCCAATATCAACGTCAGCACCAGGAGGAGTAGAATCTTCATGAGGCAAATCAGCATGAAGGGGCTGACCATAATTCGTTATGCCTAACAACAACAGAGTCAATCAATGTGATGGACAACCACTTGCGATTTATCTACATTGAAATTATTTGGAACGAGGTTACAGCCATTTTGCACATCATATTCCTTTCACAATCTGCTTACCATCATTTTGGTCTGCTTTATAGCTTGGCGACCCAGCCAACTCCTGTAAATGGCATCATCTGGCTCATCATCATCACTATCAAGAGATATAGGAGGAGAGGGTCCTGCAAGGAATCAGAAAAGGAGTAATTCCTACCAAGGTCTCGCCAAAAATGATTAAACCTAGTTCCGAATAAGTCTCATGTTCCATGGATGGGTTGGAGAACACTATATTCGCAGGACTCAAAACAGAAGGGGGAATTCTAGATATTTTACCAGACGATTGCTGAGCCGTCCCAGCAGAAGACGAGCCATGCGCTGCAGGCGGTCGTCTCAAGCGCGGGGAAGTGAATCCCGGGGTCTCAGCGACGACAATGTCGGAGCCCATGGACTGGGACCTACCCACGTCCGGCGTCTCGGGGACGAGCGAGGGATCCGTGTCATCATCCACCAGGAGAACAGGCTGCGTGGGAGCCGACGAAGGCGGACGCCTCGGCGGGGGTGGGGTGTCGTCGAGGTCGATGGGTGCGGGCGCCGAGGCCGCGAGCTGCAGGCGCTTGCTGAGCGGCGGGGAGGTCGAGAAGGCGTCGAGGAAGTCCTGGGAGGAGACGGAGGTGGCGTCGAGGGAGCGCTTGCGGTTGCGGGAGGACGGAGGCGTCACGGCGATCGCGGTGGGGACGACCTTGTCGTCGTCGTCGTCGTCGAGGTCGACGACGATGCGGGCGCTAGAGGACGACATTGCTGCGGGCGGTGGTCGCTGGGTTTGCGCGATTTCGGGGCTTCTTCTCCGCGGAGATGGGGGATTTTTGGGATTTTGAAACTGCTTGGCGGGTTAGGGCACGCCGGCCGGTTGGTCCTTGGTCGGCGTCGGCAGTTCTGCTCTACGCCTCTACGATCGGGGAATACTACTACTTTGCTCGGTTCAGGCGAGCTAGTTTTGGGCTCAATTTGGGCCTCAGCTGCACGCATTCACCTTTGATTTGGGCCGCTCGTTTGCCTGTATTTTGTGTCATTGTGTGAGAAGGCTGTGACTGTGAGCCCAATGATTCGGCTTCCGCATTCACCGGTGTGTGACAGACGTCGATTCGGCGGTGCACCAGCGCCCATTGTTGGCACGTCAATACTTCTTCGAAATCCTAAACCACATAGACAAATGAATTCCCTCCAAAAAATGGGCAAGCGATGGCCACAAGAAAAAAAATTGACCACAGGATCCTTGTCGCCACCTACTGCTCCTGCTCCACCCTCGGCAAGGAGCAGAGCAGATACATGGACGCACGTCAGAACACAACACGCATCACAAGCAACCCTTTCGTGATTGTGGACAGTGAGCACTGACAACTTGAGCAAGCAACCAAGCAGTGGCTGGGGCGCCGGAAGAGAAGATGCCAAACGCCCATGCATGCAATGCACCACGGGATGCAGAGAGAGAGAGCGACACCGGTGCCGAAAGCCCGGGAAAGCCTGCGCCGAGGCCAACGCCGGAGCGGAAAAGGCTGCGCAGCGTCGGGTGCCTCTTGGTGCTGGTTCGCCAGCAGCAGCAGGTCAGAGCTCAGGGACGCGTGACGCGTCAGGCTCTGCTGCGAGCGAGCTCCCAAGGCCACGCATGCTGTCGAATAACTACGCGTCGCGGCTTTTCGGATGCATTGACGATGCGACTAATATGCGTAGCCCTTTTGATGGCCCCGAGATATGCATTGCCGCCTTCTTCCCCAAAGTTGCTCACCGAAACACATGCCTCGCTTTTTGTTTGTTCGAATGGAAGGTGGAGTTTGGCAATGAAAGTGCGCGATTAATCAATTAAACAGTGGAAGATTAACAAATGACATGGATGCGTTCAAGCAATGTTTTGGGCAGCTTGAGAACGTCTGTGTCACAAAGTTTTACCAGAGGGAATAGTTTTCTATAGTACTTTTCTTGGGTTTTGATATCAAGAGCTACTGCCTCGATGTCAGCCTCTGGTCAACAGGTCCCCGATGTACCGGTTCTCAAGCTCTGAGCGACCGACGAAAGCACTCAACTGATCTTGACCATTGTACGATGCACCGCGCGAGCGAGTGAGAAATCATTTTATGAAATTCGTCGGATGCTCATTTTTTTCCAGATGTTCCTAATCCAAGTCGCTTATTGGAAGCTGCTGGGTTTTGTGAATGGAATAGTAAGCAGAGATTGGTACCCAAAACATTGCCATTGGTCAGTGAAGATGAGATCTGCAGAAACTAGCAGTGCCAAGAACAACGAAATGGATAGATGATACTCGACATGGTTGTGGGAAAGGAGCAAAATAATAAATTCAATCAAGCTCTAGCGAACAAGTACATCATCGCTCACGCTACATTGCATACAGGATTTCTTACTTGGATGACCATGAAGAGAAGAAGTGGCCCGTGAAGTTGGACGAGGAAGAGGACGCCCGGTTGGGGTCGGTCACCGTCAGCGACGACGGCCTGCAAGCGGCGAAGCCCAGCGCCCCCGGGGGACACGCTACGACACCCAACGGCGGGAGCTTCCGCAGCGCCGACAGCGGCGGCGAGAACCCGCCGCCGCCGCCCTCTTCGTCCTCCTCCTCCTCCGTGATCCCGAACGGCGGCGTGTCCCGGCCGCCCGGCGGCGCCGCGGCCTGCTGGTGGTGGACCTGGCCGCCCAGCTCGTACACCGGGTTGGAGATGTACATGAAGCGGCTGGTGTCGTTGGAGGCCGGGGAGCTCGACCCCGACCGCGACGGCGTGGAGCGGCGCGCCGGGGACCACTTCCACACGGCGGACTCCAGCCTGGGGATGGCGAGGAGGAGGTCCTTGGGGTTGGGCGCGTGCATCACGCCCTGCGCGTAGTAGAACGGCGGCGTGCCGGCGAGCGCCCTGCTTTTGGCTGTGGCCGTCGTGGCCACCGACGACGCGTCGTCGGCGGCGGTGTGCGGCGGGGACGCGGTCGACAGGCCGCCAAGCTTCGTCGTCCCCGGCGCGGCGGCGCGGAGGCGCTTGCGCCGGAGGTGGGCGCAGAAGAGGTCCGCGAGGAGGAGCACGAGGATGGTGAGGAAGACGGCCAGGCTGAGCGCCACCGTGACGCTGACCGCCACGGCCAGCCTCGACATGCCGTCGGTGAACATGGCAACCTCTCGCGCCTCGCTCGCTGGCCCGGCTCCGTCCTGCGGGGGAGGAGTGGAGCGGTGCTGCGCCTCGAGCTGAGACAAAGGCTGCGCGTGCGTGTGCGACGAGCTAGTGGCGCGACCACTGTTTGTTCTGCTCGCATCAAAAGGACAAAGGCTGCTTAAGGACAGGATGCCCTTGATTGTCTAATCTAATCCACCACCCCGTTGATCAACTCACGCTTCCCTAGACGAGTTACTTCCAAAAGCTAGAGCCCGAGTAGGATTAGCGTGCCGGTTGTCTGAAGAAATCATCAACCACAACTTCTCCGAGCCCTTGCAATGGCAAACGGGTCCCAGGCACGCAGGGGTAAAATGTCAGTGGTTACAATGGTGATCGAGCAAAGCGCGAAAGACGAATCGTCATTAGATAATAACGCTGAGCATTGTTCTGTTAATCGGTACCTGATCATTGGAGGTCGAGAAAAGGGAGTGAGTGTTTTTTTGGCGGGAAGGCAATGGTCTACACTAACAACAGCTGCGAATCCAAAAGATTCTTATTTTTGCTCTGACCGCGCACGAGTAGTTTGCCATCATTTGATATCGAGAGATGTGCACGTATGTGTGTTTGTGGCTTTCGCACCAGTGCAAGGCACGCCCCGCCGACGTCCCTACAACATGATTGTCATCTGCCAAAAGTCGTAACCTCCTTGGTCTTGTCAGGTATTCTTGGCCGAAACAGAAGTTTTGTCAAATGTCTCAGAGAAGAATGAACATTTTTGCCGCAATGTCGGATCAAGAGTTGAAGCTCAACCGGATGGTCGGATGGACTGCAGGAGAGTACTCCCTCAAGCATCTCCAACGGTTCTTATAAATTGACTTATTTACTTAGATATAGAAAACATGAGAAGAAAAATGGGTTTTTAACAGCTTCTTCTTCCTCCTCCTCCTATTTTCTCATAAGCCATCCTAGTATCTTGGCAAGCCAAATTTACCTAGCTGCACGGCACTCCATACTATGGTCGGATAGAAAAAAGAAAACGAAATAATGACGTGACAATCATGTATGTGTTCGGTTCCTTCCGATTTGAGAAACAAAGAAATAAATAATAACATGTAGGAAGTTTCAATCTAGAGAGTCCAAATTTTACCTATTCTGATGGAACAATGTATTATTTTAAGTACTTCTATTTGATTACAAAAGAGTAAAAACTGTTAATTTTGAAATTTGGATACAAGAATTGTTTTAGATGCTCTCGGGTTCTATAAAACAAGGTGTTCTAGAGTATTGCCCGATTTCACAAAGCAAGTAGTTTTTCAAACTTTTCGAAACCGAGTTCGTCTCAACTCTCTCACGCGCACCGCGACGTCGCTCCCCATACGTGGAGTTAAAATAGAACGATCGATCTCTCTTCTTCTCGTGAACCACCGCACCCTCGCTGCCTCTTCGTAGCTCAAACAAGCACGCCCTTCCCCGCTTGCTAATGTCACCGTAGCCCACAGGTCGTCGTGTCGGCGTCCGTTCTGTCTCGCTTGCTCACGACACACGGTGCCCTAGCCATGGAAGATCCGAACACAAGCTCTGTGGTGGTGGTCATGGTGCCCGACTCAAGGAGGAGGACAACACATCTCAACTTGAAGGTGTGTCGGAGCCTGCTCGCAAGCGTTGTGGGAGTGTGCACACCGCCGACGATTGAAAGTTGCCTTGTTCGAATGCGGGTTGTTTCACGACGTCTACGCACTCCCAGTACGCATATACAGTATTGACCACTTCAACTGCGAGATTTTGATTGCCAAGGTTAGTGAGTTTCACATTGATGGCGAGACCATAGTACTACCTAAGCACGTCCCCAAAACGCTCGAGATCATCCAGGTGTATTGTGTGATCTTTTAAGCCAAGCCGATTTCTAGTGTGAACATTGAAAGGAACATGATGAATTGTTAATTTCATAGGGTAGTGAATGATTAAATTTTAACACAAAATCACAAATGTATATATATATATAGAACCATAGAAAAAATAGGGAAAATCCCAGCAATCCTCCCTCCAAATCAAGTCCACTGACTTTCCTGTCCCTCCAAATCAAGTCCACCAACTTCCCAGTTGTTGTGACAAGGACAATCGCTAATGAAGTTATCACTAGCGTCGCTGAAACCACCACATCATCCTCGCTACCCGCCCTGCATCACCAGTTGGAAGCCCTAGGGTACACCGCATTCTGGGATCATCCAACTCTACCGGTTTTGTCCCACCATTTTCTCGAGCCGACAGTGATTTTGTGCTTTCAATAACTATTCCATCTCAGCCTCTTGCTTGTGCACTGTTTTGCCTTAAAATTGTTATGTCATTGTTCCATCTCTTGCAGCACATGATTTTTGATTTTTACCGTCACGATCCACGTCCTAACAAATATCTTAGTCCACATGAGCACCTCCATCCAATGTGCTTCTGACATTCGTTTCATTAGGTGGTTATTAATATCACACTTCGGTTTCGGTCAAAAAAAATATCACACTTCGATCTTCTCGTAGAAAATCAGCATCTTGCTGTATCCATTAATAAATCTATTGACACATAATGTCATATCTATACCAATCTATTATTTACGCAGACGTCGTCACCGCCCAGAACGTCGTCACCGCTTCTTAATCCGTCGTCCTTCGAAGTATAAAACGAAACGGCGCCGACAGGTGGGACCCATCGACCCAAACCCGTCATCCTGCGAGTTACCTGAGCGAGGCGACGCGCAAGCGGCTAGGGTTTCCCCGACAGCAGCCGCCGCCGTCGACGTTGCCGCCTCCCTCCGCAAGCACCGCCCCTCCGCACGCGCCACTTCCGTCCCCTGCACCACCCATCTACCTCCCCGACCAGCAGCAACCACAACGGCACGCCCTCCTCCTTGAGCAGCAGCAGCTGCCGCATCAGCTTCCACCTCCTCCGACGTGCCCGAGCCCGCGGTCATCTCCCTCAACGTGTGTTGGGCGCCGCGGAGAGGAGGCCTCCTTTGGGACCAGCTTGTGACTCCGAGCGACCCTACGTCTTCCCGAGCAACAATGTCTTCCTCTTCCTACGCCACAAGCAGAAGCAATTCCTCTTCCTACGCCACAAGCAGAAGCAAGCATTCGGTCCAAAAAAAGCAAGCAAGCAGTCGCCGTAAGCTCTATGGTGGGGCAAGCTGGTCTTAACGCGCGCCTCACCGAGAAGGAGCCGCCATGGCGCCACAGCCTCTTCCTCTTCCTCCTCCATGAGCAGGCAAGCAGTCACTGTTGGTGCTCCTTTCCACTGCGGGTACCAGATCCGTGATGACCACATTCGTCATCCTTGAGTGTGGCAAGTGCTCTCTCTCTCTCTCTCTCTGGTGATGCATAAATCAGTTCATCTCAATAGATTCCTGCTACAAATTACCATGTTTACTTCTTCCGCCTCCGAACTTAGGCACGATCTCGCGACGAAATCTCGCGCCGGAAGGCACTGCACACAAATTATTGATGGCTGTTTTTCTTAGAGCTGACGGACTTGAATTATCAAATCTTAGATGAAGATGTTTACATATAATGTAATGAAGCATGACCCGGTGTGTGCAGAAGTATCTGTGGGTGCAACAGGGGATGGTATTTCCATTTGTCGACTGCGTGATAGGTGAGTCATAACACAAATTATTCACTGTATATCTGATTGATGCTTCTAAAAACGTACTATAAATATATTTGAAAATGAATTATTGTAGATTGACCGAAGCATGTCTGCTTGATTTTCAGAGGGCAGTAACGCACGTCCAACGACAAATCCCGACGGATGTATGGGAAAAGAAATCTAACCTAGCTCTGATTCTATGTCAGGAATAATGGATGATTGATATCGATAGATAGAATAGCCCCAAAAGGGTTATATATATATGGGTTTGATGACCCACCTAGACTAGGATGAGGACTCTACAATTATAGTCTAATCTTAAACTACTTTATCTCTAACAATCACCTTGCACTAGAATACTTTATTCTTGTACACACATCATAATGTGATTGATTCCTGCGTGTAGGTTGTTTTAATGCTCAGATTTTGGATGAATAGTTTGAAAGTTGTAGATTGCATATTACCTTGATTTGTTCCGTGGCAGGGATTGAAAATCATTTTGATTTGTAATGCAGGAGCAGACTAGGATTCTTTTTCCATTTTGGAACGTGAATTTGGTGTCTGTTCAAATTCTATATCAGTGCTTAGGTGAGGGAACTGACAACCATACATTTAAGCTATGTGTGCAAACTATAGTTCATGGTAGATATAGTTGCAACATATTTAATACTTCAAAGAAGGTGTTGAGTTTTTTCTTCCTGTCGTTGCAGGAAGTAGTGCGGATTTGGTACTGAGTATTATGCTGTGACTCAAGGAGTCAAATTTTGATGCTATTTATTTTGGATCCATCAAGAATGATTGGGAGATGTAATATTCTATTGTTTTATGTCGTCTTTAATGATAACTCATTGAGCTTGAAGACGGAAAAGCTTGCTCATGTGAGTGAAGAGTACTTTTAATCCAGTCAACTGCTCAATAATTGGATAGGAAATAGACCTATTGGAATCCAGATTTTGTAACTACAAACTCATATTAACTGAGAACATTGCATTTTCTTTTAATATGGGAAAAAACTATATTAACTGATATATAATAAATGTGGCAGTTACATGGAGTTTAATCAATTCACTCTATTTGTTTTGCTTGTCACACTGATAAGTTGCTAGATCTGCATCAGGTGAGCTGTCATGTAGATAGTATTTGCTCATAATTGGGTTTGTAGGATTAAGATTTCTGATTTTATATTGCCATATAAGATTTTGTACATGTAGATGGTCTTGTGCTTTTTAGACTAGGTCTTCACTTGCCTCACTCATGGTTTGTTTCTTTTTGTGGCTTGCATGTTGTTTCAGCTTCGGTGACTTCTCTTTGCTTGTGTGCCTTCAGTCTACATCATGGGAGGCATTGTTGACCGTGAGAGTATGTGGCATATGATTTAGTTATTTCAATCAATAATTGATCAGCTATTGTCCTGGCGTATTAAACACCCAATGTCATATGTATCTTTGCCATCTTATTGCAGATGTATACCCATTGGGGATCCTTGCAACAAGCATTGACATAATTGATTAGAAAAGTGATTATACATTATTAACCTTTGCTACTGGATAATGATGATCCGAGTGAAAAGAGAAACAAGGTAAGGAATTAGTTTTCTACTGGCTCCTCAAACATGTATTTCCAACACTTAGAATCGATATGCTTTGAACATTTTTATTTCTACTTGCAACACTCATAATTTCATAGAATCATAATATCACTTGAGACTGATGGGTTATTTAGCATGTTGAGATTACATTGTTGAATTATTCATGTATTTTTTATGAGAATATAATATGTAATAATTTATATCACAAACTATAGCGCTGATTGGTTCGTGCCCTCCCAGGCACGCGCGTCAGCCGTGCCTGAGGATGGTGCCTTGCGCAGGCACTTAAATTGTTAAAATACTGGATTGTTAATGTAACACTTAAATCTGTGTTGTGACTTCATGACATCATGCTGCATAGCTGTGTGTTCAATATGGGTACGACCTTGTTGGATGCAGGTATACTTAGTGTAGTGTAAGCCTGGATTTCTCACAGGTACGAGTGGCCTGGCTACACCCTCCGTCATTTTTATTCTGCACTACATAAAGATTTGTCACCTGCTTTTTTAATATGCAAGTGCAATGTGATAATAGATACACCAATAGGATCCTTCTGCATTCTGCCACTGGAATGTATATTTCTCCTTCCTAATATGGAAGGCTGTATAGGAAAGTCGTTTGTTCAGAAAAAAACGTTCAATTTGTGGTTCATTTGTTTTCTATTCTAGGAGAAAAAAATCATCTATTATTACCTGAATAGGAAATTTATTGATTACATGGCTGATTTGATCTATATCCATTTCTTTGCTGAGAACCCAGAGCAGATGCATATTTGAGTGAGCAGATCTGAAGAGAAGCTGAAGAAAAATAAGAGGAAGTGGAAGGAGTTAGCTTGGGGGGAGAAATGGTATGAACATGTCTTCTACATCATGCCTGTTTTCAGTTGAATTGAGTTTATATTTTGCGGATTGGCTATCTGGGTAGATTATTTGACAGTTAATTTCTTCATTTATCCCCTCAACTGTTTTCACTTGTTTAGGTTAATGGTTGTGATTTTGATGATTAGGAACTTTTTATATGCCTATTATATATGTGCTTGTGTTATTTTACTAATCATTGTATATCATCGAAGGAACCTTACTTTACTCTGCAATCGTGCCGATTGATCACTGGAAGAAAGATTACAAACTCGGTTATGGTCTAACGCTTGGAGAGTAAAGCAGTTCCAACATTTGAAAAATGTTTTGCTAAATGGTCGATATGGGATTGGCACATATTTTCTTGGACAGTTATTCAGCAATCTCAACTGTTGGTGGTGTTGCAGATATCTTTTTTTTGTTATTTTTTTTGCATATTGGGCTTACAAAAACAAATTAGTGCACTATCTCAACTTTGAATAATAATATGTAAATTGCTTTACGATGAATCAGATTCGCCATGCATCATATGTAGAACACCAGGGCTAATACACCTTTTGTAAAGATGAAGTGTGAAGTAGGATGAAAGTAGTCTGGTGACAGTTGTGAGAAGGGTATATACTTGACACTCGTGAGAAGGATAAGTGGATGGGCAAATGGTTTCTTTGAGTACTGCAGGAAAAATGTGAGAAAATGTGTACTCTTGCATTTTCAAGAATATGCAAATCTGATTGTAGTATGAGCTGTAGGCCAAACAATGCCTTTGTGCTCTTTATTATTTTCCTGATTTCTGCACATTGCATTGACTACAGATTATTAAATGATGTAAACATCAGAGGTTTTGGGTTTGCAACTTAAACCAATAGATTTGTTGTAATTTCCTGACTGGCTATACTGTATCAGCTTTTGAGCAACCAAACTTGGATGACTATTGTGTAACTTCTGCTAACTGTGTAAATACAATAATTTATGCCAAAAATATTCAGTGTAGTCATAATGCAAAAACTACATACATAAGACCCAAAGTGGCCAGACCCTATGCAAGCGGGAGCTAAATGCATCGAGCTGCCCTTTAGTCATACTGACATATTTAACATTATTATTCAATTAATCATTAACCTGTGCATGTCCACAAACTATTATTCATAAATTTGTGGGAGCATATTTTCTTACCACCTTTTGTGATAGAAAATTTGATATTTTTCTGCTGCATGTGCTTGTGATTTGAAACAACGGTCATAGCGGGGGATTAAAATGACTACTGAAGATTATCTGTAGTCCGTCCTGGTCCTATGCTAGCATTATTGTAGCTACTGCCTTTATGAGTCTTGTAATTAATTCTATGACCTATCTTGAAGATTATTTGTGTTGAAGAATTCTTCTGATTTTTCTCATAATAGTGCTGCCTATATCTGTGCTAACATCCATGCATGGTATTTGGAATTTGTAACTTCTTTTATCAGTTATCTCATAGATGACCCATGACTCAGAAAATATAATTTGTTTATTTTATTTTCTTGCAGCCTATTGTGGATGATTTGATCCGAGATTATTGATGTCTCCGCCTACATATCACTAGCTTGATTATATTAATCATTGTATCTGTTAGCAAACTGATAGTTCTAACTTCCAAGTAACTCTTTCCAGTGAGTTTTGTTTTAAGATGACCGAGAAAGGCCAGGCATGTATGGTTTAGTATAGTGGGTTAACTAAAACAAAAGTTTACAGTGCGCATTTGGATTTGTGAATTTTGGAATATTACATTGGGTTTTGTTCTTGACTGCATCATGTATATGAGAAGAAATTTAAAGTGATATTTATAAGTACTTCTAATGCCCATTGTTTGTATGAACAAATATGTTATCATATTATGTTGATATTATATGATAATTAATGTTATTAGTGTCTCAATTATTTATACAAGTGTATCAATGCTGGCTTTACACTCTTTAGTCCTTGTGTTTGGCTCAAACACCCGGAGACAATGATGTAGTAACGATTATTTTTTTATGTCACATGGCTAAATGAAATATGTATTAAGTAAATGGTGGTAGTATTGATTATTGTGTATAAACAAATAGGTTGCATGATAACTTTGTTTTGCCCGTAGCAACGCACGGGCACACTGCTAGTTTATGGATAATGGTGTAGTACTGGTACAACGTGCTTGGGGAGTTTGAGAATTAGAAAAAACATCGATGGATTCTACCTCACCATTAATGGTTTGAGATTATCGTCATCAAAGGTTACTATAATTTTCTAACGAGTGTCCGTCAATTTATTTATCTGATAATCTACAAGGCTCGCTAGAATGGTAATTTTGAGAGTACGTCTAATTTTGGGGTGCTAATTGGTCCATTGATCCACCAACGTGTCCAATTAAATTTACGAGTAACAGCATGTCTAGCTTGCAACATTACGATGTAGAATGTACACAATAAAATTATATTTATCACATGTTTTGAAACAAATATTATTCTAGTTGGAAAAATCATATAAAATATGGAAAAAGTCCAAATTACTCCCTCAAGTATAGACAAAGTCTGGATAATCCCCTAAACTATTGTTTGGTTCAGTTTAACCCTAAAATAGTGTAATTTGGTTCATTTTACCCCTAACATAATTTATCCTTTTTGTTTCTTCACACATAAGTGGAGTCTTAAGGTAAAATTTTATAGGGTGCTAGAACACTTTGTAATGTATGTTAGAAAAATACATCATGAATTTTTTTATCATTGTTTTGATAGATAATAAAAATTAATAGTATATTCATATGGTAATACAAAAGTGTATGAAAAATAATGACAAAAATTCAAAATATAATTTTGGACATGCAATGTGATATCAACTACCACCCCACAAAATTTTAACTAAATATTCCACTTGTGCATGAAGAAACAAAAAAGATAAGTTAAATTAAGGGGTGAATCGAACTAAATAAACTATTTCATTGGGTAAACTGGACCATACAATAGTTTCGGTGGTTATCCGGACTTTGGCTTTACTTGAGGTGGTTATAAAATAAAGATGTGGTAATTATCTAGTAATCTAGTATGCATTATAATCATTTTTAGCAATCTAGTATGCATTATAATAATTTTTAGCAAAAAAAAGAACGTAAATTTAAATTGGTAGCCCTATATTCTATTGCCCTATTGTATTGAATTGTTAGGTTGAACTTGAGCGTTACAAATGCATGAGGCCGTGATAGCAGCCACACATGTTTGCCTCGATGAGCCAGACATGATGGCTGCCGGCCTGAAAATAGGTCGAATGAATCCGAGGGTTGAAAGAATGGGATAATGGTTGAAGAGTATCGTTATAGGTTCAAACCGATTGTTCTATTTATGTACAACTCAAGTTATTATAAAAACTATATATCATTATTTAGAAATTTAAAATACTTTATTATCATATATTTATCCAGTTAGAACAGAATTAGACATTCGGGTTGGCTCTACAGCAATTCACATGATTGAATGGGAATTATAATGGTCATCGTAAAAGAAAAAAGTGAAAGTTGAATGGATATTGTACTCGTTAACGGTTTTTTTTTCATGAGAATAGCAGCAGCCTGACTGGTTAACGGATTCCTCACGTTAAGAGGGGTGAAAGGCCCAAAAGCCCAGTAATTCCGGCAACCATGTTCTGCCTCCGAATCCAATCCGTCGACTTCCCCGGCGCCCCGGCGACGCCCGTCGCCGATGATGTCGGCACCAGCAGCGGCGGCGACGCCGCCACCACATCCGAGCCCCTCTCTCCGCGCTCCAGCCACCCCATCACCTCCACCACGTCCTCCTCCCTAACTCCTCTCGAGCTGCACGGCGCGACCTCTGCTGCCCCCAATCGAAGCCCTACAATCCACCAAACCCGCGGGATCATCCACCTCTACCGTTCGTGCCCCACCACCACCTCCTCGTCCTACGCCTCTGCCGTCGCCGCCACATCCTCTTCCTCAACCGGCCCTCCCGCTCCGCCGCCCACCTGCGACTCGTTGCTCCCGGTAACTGCTCCTCCTCGGCCTCGTGCTTATGCGCTTGTTTTTGCGACGTGATTTCGCGGTTAAGCTTTCACCTTGTCTCTCGCAGCCGTGGCGCGACACGTGCCTCCTTGTTCTCGCCGTCCCGACCCGCGTCTCGCCAGATGACTTCGTCCGCTTCTGTGGCCCCTACGTTGAGCGCGCCTCCGACATCCGTTTCATCAGGTGAGAACTATCACACTTTGAGTTCCTTAAAGTAAGCTGAACCTTGCTCTGCACATTGAGCAATCAGTTGATACACACTGTTTTGGTGTTGCCTTTAGGGATGATGGGGTGGAGGACCGGTATAGTGTGCTCGTGGAATTTGAGGACCAAAAGAGCGCCGATAGGTTCTACCTGGACGTCAATGGCTGGAGATTCTCATCCTCAGAGGTTGCTGAGGTTTTCAAATGGGTGTCTGCTAATTTTATTTGCTGTTCGTATGAGACTGTCATACTGATTTTAGGTTCCTGCTCCACCGTGCAGGGAGAGGTGTGCCATGTTTTGTTTATAGCTTCTGTGCAGTATACACCGTCCACCGAGATTGCCTCGAGTCCACCGGTTGGATCCATTGAGTTACCAACATGCCCTGTTTGCATAGGTGAGGATACTGTTGCTTTGCCTCGCTGCAACACAACGTACGAGCATATGTACATGCTACCATACTTCGGAGTAGAATATTGTGCGTAGTCACTACTGCTTGGTGCACCATTTGGCTTGTTATGTGCTAATTATTTATCTTGTGTGTAAGATGATACATGCCTAAATTCTTTCCCTTTTGCCATTGTGTGTTAATCGATCAGAAAGATTGGACCAAGACATCAGCGGAATTTTGGCAACTACATGCGACCACTCTTTCCAGTGCTCGTGTGTTTCTGTCTGGGTGAATTCATCTTGCCCGGTAATGAATGATTCTTTTTTTCTCCTCTTGTTTTCATTTTTTTCTTATCTAGTGCGCCAAACAAATACTAATCTGGCTTGCAGTGATCATGCTTTTCATGTTTGATGTGTAAACTGCATTAGATTTATATCTGAAATACTAAAGCCTTGGTAGTATTATTCAGTCCAGATCAATTTCTGTTTGCATCGTGGTTCTTTTTCTTTCCTTTATTTGGTACTGCATAAATATTTCAACATTTTTATGAGCCTTAGAACTTACCCGAGGGCCTGACACAAGCATAAAAGGCCGTACCCAGTGTTGAGAGCTCCCACACTGTGCGGGGGTCTGTGGAAGGGTATCAGCGGTATATTGAATATTCACTCTGTATCCATGTACAGTATATTCTACAACTAAGCCTTAAAATTGTTTTTTGAATAATGATGACAACCATGCGAGTTTAAAGGACTGACCAGTCCCTACATATTCTTCATTAACAATTATATGTACAGAACTTTCTTGAGCCACTTTTTCATAGTGGACTATTTCAGGTATGCCAGTTTTGTCAGAAGCAGTCTGAAAATTCTACTTGTTCAGTTTGCCAAAACACTGGAAACCTCTGGATTTGTGTGATATGTGGTTTTGTTGGATGTGGAAGGTATGTAAATTTCTGTTGTAATAACTCAGTAGTCACTGGGATATGAAGCACATAAAACATTTAATATGTCATGTTTACTTAATTGCCAAGGTTAAAAGTGTTGTAATGGAAGGTAATACTGAACATGAGAAGTCATTACTACATTATCCATAATGATCTGTGTCATTGGTTTTGATCAGAAGAATTAAGATGAAACATGCAGCTTGACGTTGATTCAATTTCTTTAAATTATTAGCCACCGCCTTTGTTGACTTCTGCATTCCAGGTATAAAGAGGGCCATGCAAAACAGCACTGGAAAGACACTGATCACTGCTATTCGCTAGATTTGGAAACACAGCGTGTTTGGGATTATGTTGGGGACAGCTATGTACATCGACTGAATCACTCCAAGACTGATGCAAAGCATGCAAAGTTCAAGTCGAAATGTAAATTCTCTGGTGACGAATGTGTGAACTGCTCGTGCAATGATGACTCAGACATTGGTGGAGCTATATACAGCAGCAAAGCTGAAACGGTTAGAGCTTTGAGTTCATTTGACTAAATTACTGTCTTACCCTGCTGGTTAATCTTCATATGCTGTTATTTTCACAATAGATTGTGGATGAGTATAACCGCCTCCTTGCAAGCCAGCTTGAAACTCAGAGAGAGGTGTGTTCCATAAATTATAAGTTTCTCTGCTGCTATTGATTGTATTGAGTTTCTTGTTAATTCAAAATCGTACTTTGTATCTGATGCATTTTTCTTCCTATTTTTTTTCTTACAGTATTACGAAGCCCGGTTGTCTGAAGCTAAGCGAGAAAGGGAGCGAGTCGTTTCTGAAGCTGTTGATAAAGCTGTGAATGATAAGCTGCGAGAAATGCACCTTAAGCTTGAAAATCTAATAGCAGAGAAAAAGAAAGTTGCTGATGTAATTTTTTTTATCTCATGCATGTTTATCGTATACATTTTGACTCCTTTCATCTGTGTAACTGTAGTCTTCTATCTATGCCTTGTAGATGAATGAAAAACTAACCAGGAACCAAGATGTATGGCGTCAAACACTTAGGGATATAGAGCAAAGGTATCTTTAATTCTTTATTGTTTCTTCAAAGAGAAACTAATATTGTTCTATTGCACATGGATCACGTAATTCAGTTATTACTTGCTATGTATTATCATTTATCAGTATAAAGCTCAGGTCCAATAATGTCTCTTTCTCAATTCTTGTTTTTTTACTAACTTTCCTTTTTGGGGGGTTTGTTTGATATATGCACTTACAGGGAAAGAGCAGTGTTGCAGTCCAAGGACGAAACGATTCATGATCTAGAAGAACAGGTGCTTGTTGTTTTTATCATTGTTCTGGTAAAAGTATCCCTTGAGTCAATACTAGTACAAGGGCTATCCATTAACATCCCTACTCTTAACTTTGTGCAGATAAAAGATTTTAAATTTTCCATCAAAGTTCAGAAGTCAATAGAGAAGAATGGTGGTGGCCTCAAGGGAGCTACGCTCGTGCCTCTTCCTATGATGTCAGATTCTGGAGGCAAGGGTAAAAGGTCATCAAAGACAAGCAAGAGGAAGAACTAGCTGCTTTGCTTATAGCTTAAAAGAGCTCCAGCACTCTATGATATGCTGCGGCCATATGTTGAGTAGCATTTGAATTCTATGTTCTGTTCGTGACTGAAATGTTTGTAGGTAGTCCGTATATTACACAATACTAGTATGTTCTTAGAGTGCACGTGTGCTTTGCAATGTGATATCATACATTCGGAAATATTGAAAAACAATTACACAATACTTTGCCTCAAAAAAAAATTCACACGATACTTAGTGTGATTTGTATGTTGTGACGAACTACAGTTGGAATATTACATGCCAGCTAAATGGATGGCATAGCTGGAATGCAACCGTGGCCCAGAATGCCAATACAAACGACGTGACATTGATCATGTACAGGACTGGATCATCAGAAGATGCGGCACCCTCATCTCTCTCTTCCGTAGGGCCTGAACCAGGAGAGCATCTGCTCCCCTTTGATATCTTGTGAAGGTTGATGTTGCCTAAGTAGCTCTCCATATTGAATGAACTGAACTGACCTGAGTTTGGTATGCATCCTGACAAGTTGTTGTAGGCCACAGAAAACACCTCCAACGAGCACAATTGAGTTAATTGCCAGGGTATTGGTCCATTCAGATTGTTGTGTGAGAGGTCCAAGCTTTCTATCTCGTTCATGCCAGCAAAAGCAGCTGGGATTGGACCAGTAAATAAATTGTAAGATAGATTGAGGGACTTGATATGACTCATATTTCCTAGCTCCCAAGGAATTCCTCCATCCAGCATATTTGCGGATAGGTCAATGCCAGACATCAACATGAACAAACTGTGACTATATGTGTAAAGATGCTGCTTTGTAGCAAAGGTAAAGCCTGTCGAGTCATACCTGGTTTCAAAATTTTCTGATATAGGCCCTGTTCATTTTCCGCCCTCTAAAATTTAGCACTGTTACACAAAAGAGAATCTTACTATTTATGAATATTTCGATCAATTTAATGACAAAACCCTATTGACAGATTGGTGCTAATTTTTGAGATGAATCTAATGAGCTTAATTAATTTAGATTTTGTTGACGTGATGCTACAATAACCATCTTCTAATCACGACTTAATTAACCTCATTAGATTCGTCTCGTAAATTAGTCTAGGGGCCTGTAATTTATTTTATAATTAAACTTTATTTACTACTTCTAAATAGTAAGATTCTTTTTGATGTGACAGCTCTAAAGTTTAGACCCCAGGAAACGAACACACCCATAGTCCGAACGATCAGTTGAAAGACCTGACCGTCTGTATCACCTTTAAAAGCAATATTACCAATGCATGCTGGTAATGAACCTGAAAGTTTGTTGTGCGATAAGTCAATTATCCTCAAGTAACGGAGTTTACACAAATTTGGAGTGATGTTCCCTTCAAACATATTTTTGCCAAGGGAAAGTACCCTGACGTTATCAAGATACGGTACCCAGTTGAGGTCGCCCATGAACTGATTATATCTGATATCCAAAGCCATAAGACTTGATGCGTTGAACAAGGCACCCGATATGCCACCTGATAAGGAATTCCCAGACAGGTTAAGAAATCGGAGCATCCATGTACCATTACAGTATGGCATACGCCCTGTGAAGTTATTATTTGATAGATCTAAAAGTTGCATTCTTGTCAAGCTACAAATTTGTGGATGGATTTCGCCAGTTAGACGGTTGCCAGCAAGATTCAAGACTCTCAATGAAGAAAGATTCCAAAATGTGGTATACAGTTTACCAGATAGCTTGTTATCATGCAAATCAATGACATTTAGTTTTCTTGACAGATTTCGAGGTATTTATTCCCTCGAACTTGTTACCGTCTAGGTACAACTGTGATATGATAGATAAATTACTCATCCCACCAAAAATAAGACCACCGAGCTTGTTGTTTGAAACCTTCAGCACAATTAGCATGGAATTACTAGTGAACATGCAGGATGGAATTTCCCCTGAAAGTTTGTTATCTGATATGTCTAGGTATTGCATGACGCTCATTTGGCATAAGGAAGATGGTACTTGTCCAGAAATTATATTATTGGAAACATCCAGAAAAAGCAAACCTGGAAACATCAAACTAATGTTGCCTGGTAGTTGTCCTGCTATGCAGTTCATGGATATGTTGATTGATTGAAGAAAATTTTGGGGATACCATATTGGACCTAATGACCCAGTGAGCGAGTTATTTGCTATATCTAAATCAACCAGTGTTGCTTCCTTTGTGAACAACCAACCAATTGGGCATCATCCCTAGTAAGTTATTGTCTGACAAATGAAGTACCTCTAAATGGTATTGCGTGCTTAAAAAATGAGGTTCAGCAATAATGTTCTTGTTGATGTCACAACCAGAGAGTATTAATTGCTTCAGCTGGAATGGTGGTGTCCATCCGGGGTTATTGATATCAAGAACTAAATTGGCATGTATGAAAAGTCTATCTCTTGGAGTTTTGTGAGCTTTATCAGCCAAATAAAAGAAAGCCTACCACTCAAATTATTTCTGGAGAAATGAAGGGTCTTGAGTGACAAAGACAAATTAGAAGCTTGATTTATAGGAATTGGTCCTTCCAGGAATTTTTTTGACAGATCTAACCGTTCGATATATGGAAGTGAAAACAAGAATGATGATAGGTTTCCGCTGAACTGATTTGAGCTCAGATACAATTCTCGCAAGTTTGGAAGATATTCGAATACTGCAAAAAATAAAAAACTTGTTAAACTTATAGACAAGTATACGATTGTTTTTCATGAGTATGTACTAGGAAAATGCTCGTTCTTGTACCTTGTTTATTTGGAAGAACCCCACTCATGAGATTGTTACGGAGATCTAGGACTTCAAGTGGAACTGGTTCCGAAGATGCACTTATAGAGATACGTCCTTGATAAAAATTATAGGAGAGATCTAGGATCTTAAGGTTAGGAAGTGAAAATAATGGCGTTGGAAGGCTTCCATTGAATTCGTTGTAGCTCAGATACAATGCCCTAGTGTTTCTGAGAGCTGCAATGCATATACTAAAATATTAACTTACCAAGTACTACAATATTAAACCGCATGTACTAAAATGAAGTCCAACCCGGTGTGTAGTTTACCTGTAACAAGAATAGTTCCACTGATGCCGTTATAATTGAGATTTAATGCTTCAAGTGCGATCGGTCCCGATGATGAATTAATTGGAATCCTTCCTATGAACGAATTATCTGAGAGATCCAGAATCTTGAGACGAGGAAGTGTAATAAATAGCGACCCCGGGAGGCTTCCATTGAGTCCATTTCCACTCAAATTCAATTCTCGCAAGTTTGTAAGAGAATTAAAAGCTGTAAAACATGGCCATTTCATAAAATTACAAATAACACCAAGCTAACATTGATGGAATTTTAACGTGAACCTTAGTTGCGGTTGTAGTGATTAGCGAGCCGAGTAAACTTTTGTACCTGAAGTTGGAAGACCACCAGATATGTTATTGAGGTTGTTGAGGACCAAGACTTCAAGTGAAACAAATTTACTAATAAATGGCAGGTAACATTAGTCCAACTGAGCCTGCAGGTTGATGTTAATATTTCTTTGAGCTACGACCACTTCAGGAAATCATAAGCTGTGAGGTCAATGGAAATGGAAGCTGAAGCGTGAACATACCTTCCAAGCTTATCAAACTGGGAGAATTCCATGATAAATCTAGGAACTCAAGCTCATGGAATACAGAAAAGACCGTGAAGTTTAAGTGCCATCTATCACCTGCAGCTGGCACGCTCGAAGGGCAATAGAGAAAAACGAGGTCAAGACGGGATATTCGCTTGGTGCCGTTGTCGCACACCACGCGTTCCCAGGAGCAGCAGTCGTCACCTCGTCCCCATGAATCAGGCAGGAACTGGGCGTGCACGCTGATCAGAGAAGATTTGATATCCATTAAAGCAGCTCTCTCTTCCACGAAGCAGCCAGATGCGGGCATGTAAATCATGGAATGCAAAACGCATAGGAGAAGGGGCAACCATAATCTCCATGACATGTAGCTGCGCATCCCTGCTCCGGAGGCGCATGTCTAAGTTAGAGTTAGAGAGGATAAATGTTTTGAGTATGAGGAGAGTGACCACGCATTGGTGCACGACATGGCCGCTGGTCATACTGTCAAAGCGAGTTTACTTGGACCATTGACTTGATCAATCGGCATCAATAACCTGGTGGCTAAAAATGCGCCCTTCTGGCCCCGTTGATATAGCACTCGCAGCAGGGATACTGACTACATGGAGCACAGGCGGATTGGTAACTGAACTGGTGATGCGCAGTCGAACAGCGCCTCGCAGAAGACCACCATGCGGACAAGGGCCTCTTCACTGCCGACATACGCACACTCCGACTGCCCGACACCGTGTGCAGAGCCAACGAACAGAATCGAGGAAAAACCTGTGGAGACGGAGACTTGCGTCGAACACAATCACACAAAATTTCAGGGTTTGATCTGTGCTCTGACATGGCTGAGCGGCGATGGCACAGGCGCGAGTTGTGTGTGCAGGGCCGACGAAGCCTGTGCGGGGATATTATCTTCCACAGCAAGACTCCGATCGCTAGAAAATCATGTCCCAGCAACGGCGACGGCGGCCGTCGGCGAACAAGAAGCGGCGTCGTCATGCGAGCAGAGAAGAGCAGAGCAAAGGGGATCAGCGTGATCCAGGGGAGTTTCTGCAAAAAGTTGGATCGCGACGCCGGCGACAGCCACCAGGTCATGGGAACGGATAATTTGTTTCTCGTTGACGTGCTTCAAGTTCCGACTGATTTGCGGGGGCGGCGAGGACGCCGGCCTGCGTGAGGCTGACCCGGAAGTTGGACGCCCCTCGAGGTCCGCCACAGTACGACGCCACCGTCTCGCGTTTGCCGCTCTCTATCCCCGCTGAACACATTGCTCGACATGGCTGCGCCTCCATGGGGTGCGGTGGACCTCTGCTGCTGCGAGGATGCACAGGAGGCAGGAGCGCGGCCAGACAGGTCATCCGCGGCAGCGCTGTTCAGTTGAGAGTTTCGGGCTTCACAATTTTACACAGCAGTGTTTCAGACATTTCTTTTACATTATGCGAATTGTTATTTCGGTGCCCTGATGCCTTGCCATTGTCAAATTTCTTCCCTGGCCTGTTTATGGACACACGCGGAAAAAGAAACTTATCGCAACCGTCGAAGAAAATGATGGGCGATTGCACCACCAGTTTGTTCAGTCTGACGGCGACAGTATCAGGATTGGAGACATCCAGAAAAATAAATGTTGCTTAGGGTGTGTTCGTTTTCTGGTCTAAATTTTGAAATTGTCACATCAAAAGAATCTTATTATTTAAAGTATTAAATAAAGTTTAATTATAAAACAAATTACAGGTCCCTAGACTAATTTACGAGACGAATCTAATGAGGTTAATTAAGTCGTGATTAGAAGACGGTTACTATAGCATCACTTTAGCAAAATATAGATTAATTAAGCTCATTAGATTCATCTCAAAAATTAGCACTAATCTGTCAATAGGGTTTTGTCATTAAATTGATCGAAATATTTATAAATAATAAGATTTCTTTTGATGTGACAATGCTTAAATTTTAGAGGAGGAAACGAACACACCTTAGTAGTACTTGGACTATTTTGTCCAGTGGTCGCCCCTCGTAGCAAACCTGAACGCATGGCCGGCTCTTATGGCGCCAGCATAGACCTGAACTCAGCGCCGATGTGTTCGTTGTAACTCCTCTCACCAACGCTCACCTCAAATGCCCAACCACTTTGTATACTAATCATTCCGCAGCTGTAGCCGCATTAGTTTTCTTCATGGGAGGTGCTGACCCAGGCCTTGATTTTGACGGGCTGCCGTGATCCCGCCGGGGTTTGCCGTTTGCCCAAGCGCTGCCGATTCCATGCCATTGGTCGTCTCGCATCAGACAAGGTCCAGCGGTGCTGTACTGTTTAGCAGCCATACTATTTTGCATGCTCGCCGACGCATGCAGCTTACGGTCGGCACTGCCACTATAACTGCAGACAAGTGCTCCCACTAGATCTGTTAAAGATTGGTTCAGACTTGAGGCAAGTGGTTGAAGAAGATAATGATTTCTTCCCAATCTAGGATATCATATTCAAGCTGAACTGTTTTGCTTGACGTTTCTTTCTTCAGGCAAGCTACTAGCGGCTGCAGTACAAGTGGAGTGCTTGTTAAACTACGAATGGCTACCGAATACGTCGTCGTCGCCACGAGCAGAGGAGCAGAGCTTGCCACCTCTGCACCCTTGTAGGATTCGACGGAATTTGGCCATATCCAAACAGTTTATCCGTCGTGTTTACAGCTTAGTTTACTAGGCGTTGTGTCATAATTCTTGTCCCGTAATACTCGTTGTCAATACTATCTTTTTTCTGAACGCGGAAGGGTACAAAGGATCTTGCGTGAGAACGGAGAACCCGCAACTTGTCCTCCGATTGATCAGATCTCAGCGTTCAGAGAGCGAACGAGTTCACGAGACTGTTGACTGAGAACAAAACTTCTGCAACCGTTCGAGCAAACTATCCTTCTGCACGTACTGTATTCATTGGATTAGCAGAATCCATTGCTGTTAGCACCACATCTCGGGCAAGTGACTCTCAAACCCGTGTCTCTGTCGTGCAGTATCAATCAGCACGGGCTTTCTTGCCGTATCAACTTGTCAATGCAAATGCCGCTGAACTCGAGATTCGTTATCGGTTTGTCTCGATTTGGATAAGGCCGTTTTACACTGCCAATTCACGCGGGTTTGTTCGCCGTGGACGAATCAACCGGCAACCTAAGCCGCCGATAACTCAAAAAAATTCCAGATTTTACGGAGAGCGCCAGCGAAAAATCCCGTCCCGGCGTGGAGCCGGCCGATCGCGAAGAGCGGAGCGGATAGGCTAGAGCGCAGGAACAAGGCGACGGTCATTGACTTCTACGCCCACCTCCCCTCCCAATCGGATCCGTCCGTGGTCCCCTATAAACTCTCCGTCTCCGTCGCCGGGGGTCCAGCTCCCAACTGCCACCGATTTGTTTGACGCCGTTTCTTCTCCCCCTTCCCACTCGCTGCTCCCGCCCATCTCCTCCTGCTTCTCTGCGCGGCCGCGCCGGCGGGATCATGGCCGGGGACGGGGAGGAGGTGTACGTGGCGGCCATCGACCAGGGCACCACCAGCACCAGGTTCATCATCTACGACCGCCACGCTAAGCCCGTCGCCTCGCACCAGCTCGAGTTCAAGCAGCACTACCCGGAGGCAGGGTGAGTGAACCTTTGTTCGTTTTAGTGGGAGATGATTTCAGTATTCAGTAACATGTCTGTTTAAGTACTACAACATACAGTCGTGGTGTGATCTGTGCGATGAATTCTGAGGATGATGAATTAATGAATTCTGAATGGTGATTGACTCGAGGGATCAGGAAATTGTTAGTATAAAGATGGGTTACCTCTGCGTTTGCTATGCTTTTATTCGCTATTGTGAAGGTTCACTTCTCGACAGTGAATTAGTTTGAGTATATATGCATGCAGTTCAAATAAGGTTAATGTAGTGTGTTTTTCTTATGAATTTTGCACAAATATATGGATTTATATGGCAGAGACTGAGTTAGAGCTTGAAAGTTCATATTTCCACTACGACAAATACTGAACAGATCTCCATGACGGATTTAGTTCTTCCACTGCTACGTCAGTTTGGTTTCTTTTCAGTGGTCACTGTTGCTTTGACCTTAAATTTCCCCTTTCCAAATTCATGCAAAATAGTCTAACAAATTGACCTTACTTAGCTTTGTTTTATTAGTAATTATCTTCATAAACTGTCTAGGGTGTTGCATTTTGAACAAGCAACTTAATTTTTCATTCCTCTAATGCTTACAGATTTGTTAGGAATTTGATGTAGCAATTTAGTTCATAATGAAACAATCTTGATGTCGTATGGTTTCACTAAGATACTGAACTATTGCTTGTGCTGTGATGCTCCACTGTTTGATGCTACTAATTGTATTCCTTGCTATGTGGATATAGTTTGGCAAATTTCATATTGTATTTTTTTTTGTTTGAAGTTTAATTTTCCGTTTAGTTGATGACCTCTGGTTTTCCTTCTTTTGTATATTTTCTTGAATTACTAGATGGGTTGAGCATGATCCTATGGAGATTATAGAGACTGTGAAGGTGTGTATGACAGAAGCAGTTGGCAAGGCCACTGCTCATGGGCGTAATATCAATGCTGGTTTGAAGGCAATTGGGATCACAAATCAGAGGGAAACCACTGTTATGTGGAGTAAATCCACTGGCCTTCCCCTCTACAATGCTATTGTGTGGATGGATGCTCGCACAAGTCCCATTTGCAGGTCTTCTTTGTCAATCCATCGTTTCCTATTAAACTTTTGATATTGTCAAGTGTATTCATTATGCTTCAATTGTCTAGGAGATTGGAAAGTGATTTATCAGGTGGTAGAACCCACTTTGTGGAGACATGTGGCTTGCCAATTAGTACCTATTTCAGTGCCCTGAAGTTATTATGGCTGATGGAGCATGTGGATGCCGTCAAGGATGCAATTCAGACCGGTGATGCCTTATTTGGCACAATTGATACCTGGTTGATCTGGAACCTTACCGGAGGTGTTGATGGTGGCCAGCATGTCACAGACTGTTCAAACGCATCCCGCACGATGCTTATGAATCTAAAGACACTTGATTGGGACAAGCCAACACTGGATCAGCTAGGGATTCCTGCCGTAATTTTGCCAAAAATTATTAGTAATTCGGAACAAATTGGTGTAGTGAGCAGTGGATTCCCCTTGGCAGGTATTCCCATCTCTGGGTGCCTAGGAGATCAACATGCTGCAATGCTTGGGCAGCTGTGCCAGAAGGGTGAAGCGAAAAGCACATATGGAACTGGTGCCTTCATTCTTCTTAACACGGGGGAAGAGGCTACCCAGTCCTCTCACGGTCTTCTTAGCACCATTGCTTACAAGCTTGGCCCAAGTGCGCCCACTAACTATGCTCTTGAAGGTTCCATTGCAATTGCTGGTGCAGCAGTTCAATGGTTGAGGGATAGCCTTGGAATCATTCAGACAGCAGCTGAAATTGAAAAGTTGGCTGAAACTGTGCAGGATTCTGGTGGGGTATACTTTGTTCCAGCATTCAACGGGTTATTTGCACCATGGTGGAGGGATGATGCAAGGGGTATCTGCATAGGAATCACAAGATTCACGAACAAAGGACACATTGCTCGAGCGGTGCTTGAGAGTATGTGCTTTCAGGTGAATGATGTACTCAGCTCCATGCACAAGGATGCTGGGGAAGCAGGGGAAGTGAAGAGCGCTGAAGGAGAGTTTTTGTTGCGAGTTGATGGTGGCGCTACTGTTAATAATCTCCTCATGCAGATCCAGGTAAAAGAAAAAAAACTTCCCAACAGTTTTGAAAAAGAAAAGAAAAGATAGAAAAGCAACAGTTTTTCAATTTGTAGTGTTTATTGTTTCACAGATGTTTTTATTTTTATGAATAACTGAAACGGAGCAAGTAAGGATATGAATGAGACAATTCCACTTTGTTATCGATTAAAAAGTTATTATCACATCAGAAAATCATATTTTTGTAGCTGTAGTATATCTGCTGAAAATGAACGAATGCTTTTTGTTGATTATTCGTGCTCCTCCCATTAGGGGCATGAATTCTAATTATTATCTTTTATGGAAATTGACCAGACACAGAACTGTTAGAGTATGACCATTGTGAAATCCTGTAGTAGCTTCATCTGTAAATGGAAGTTTTATCCTGCATCCTCCTATAACTGGCCTGACATTGATCCTTTTGGAGGCAGTGTGCAAATCAACATATGTAGAAAGCAGTAAGGCATGAGCTTGACAAGCATTTTCATCGCATAGTAAATAATTTGATTTATTTCTGTAATTCTACTTCTTTGGTTTTTAATTGTTGATGTTAGGGTAACACTTTTGAATTAAAAGTTGTCCTCTTCTTTGAAATTGTTGCATCGGTGCATGTTCCAATCAGATTCCTTAACATGTGCACCTACATGTAGGCTGATTTATTGGGTAGCCCTGTTGTCAGACCAGCTGACATAGAGACAACAGCACTTGGAGCTGCATATGCAGCTGGGTTAGCTGCTGGAATCTGGACAAAGGAGCAAGTGTTTGCAGGTTTGCACAAGGAGAATACAACAGTCTTCTGTCCAAAATTGGATGAGATCCACAGGAAGAAGAGAGCTGAATCATGGTACAAGGCTGTTTCAAGATCATTCGACCTAGCTGATCTTTCTCTGTAAATTTATCTTATTTCATGACGCCTTAATTCAGTCGGTCAGTGATCTGATTGATCTGCAGTGTATCTGTTCTCAGCATCTACCAGTGAATAAATTGGTCGCCAGGACTATTCTTTACTGCTTTGTACTAAAAAAAGAAACACGAGTACAGAAAATCCTCAATTTTTCAGCTGGAATTGTTTTTAAAATGTGTTGACTGATAGAGAAGCTCAGTTTCAGTGATCCAGTCTATAACCTTGCTAGAGGGCTACATTATTGATAGTGACACGGCGTCATGTCTGTGTAGTACAATATTATACTAGTAACATTTTATACTTCGAGATACCCTAGTTAATTTATAGGGAAAAATGGATTTCTGGATGACCCCCACAACAGAAGTGCCATGTGAAGTTGCAGCTAGCATGGTTTCTTCTGAGGCTTCAGAATATCTTTTGATCGTGCACCTAGAGGCGCCATTATCTCATAGGTTGGGTCATTATTTGCACGTGCTGCTTCTGTCTTATGTTATAAAAGCTGCATCTTATCCTACCAGATGTAGATTCGAGCCATCCACCTCATGCTTGATATCTTATGAACACGTGCGATAAGTTGCAACATCAAACCAAACATTATCGTGGTGAGCATTACAATTATATACTCCTTCGTTCTTAAATTGTTGACGCCGTTGACTTTTTCATTACGTTTGACCGTCCGTCTTATTAAAAAAGTTTTAAAATTATCAAATATTTTATTATGATATATTTTAATACTAATAAATAAAGTTAAAACACGACTTATAGTTTTACATATTTGAAAAAATATTTTGAATAAGACTGAACGGTCGAACATAACGAAAAAAACAACGGCGTCAACAAATTAAAAACAGAGGGAGTATTTGTGTGTCTGTTCGAATCAATATCTCACTAAGCACTATCTATAGAGCATTGACCTTCTGGAGTGGCATTGCTTCCACTAATTAAACAATATTTTTTTGCCTTTGTTCTTGAAGGTACTCCATTTCACATAATCCAATATTCTTAGGAGTGCACTCCGTTAATAAAAGACAAACTGTAACATTTATTGATATTTTTCACGGTACAATAAGCCAATACATTTCAGTTGATGCACTGAAGAGTGAAGACCAAACAAAGGAACGCAGAATGGACTAATGGTGATTGGAAATCATAGTACTGAGGGGAACAAAGACAACTATTATTTGGAAATCCCGAGATTGTTGCAGGCTGCAACTGAAAGAACTTTAGCAAAGCATCGCTCGGTACAATAAGCCAATACATTTCAGTTGATGCACTGAAGAGTGAAGACCAAACAAAGGAACGCAGAATGGACTAATGGTGATTGGAAATCATAGTACTGAGGGGAACAAAGACAACTATTATTTGGAAATCCCGAGATTGTTGCAGGCTGCAACTGAAAGAACTTTAGCAAAGCATCGCTCGGCTGCATGGAGGAATACGGGGAGGGCCCCGAAAACGTGGCCGGCGAAGTATCCCTTCTCTTCGGCAGCTCCAGTGGCGCTCATGCCGCCTGCAGCCAAAATACCAATAAAGCCAGTTCGCTCATCAGACAAATCGAAGTTTTTGCAAGGAAAAGTAATGCAGAAGAAAGAGGTACCCACTGTTTCCAGCCTTCACTGGTGTTTCCATCTTTTCGATGCCCCTCTTCGGCGTATTTTCGGACGATATCAACGCAACTGTTGTTGGGACGAGGCCATGAGTTGCTAGCAGAAGAACCGCGAGGAAGACTGACACTTTGGCAGCCATGGAAAGGGTGTTTGGGATTGCTCTGGTGGCGGATGAGACGAGCAGAGTCGATTATTTATGTCTTTTCTTCGGCACTGGCCAAACACCGTGGTTTAGTATCTCTTATATATGCCGACAAAATATCTCCTAGATTATATTAGCTCAACGTTGCAGCGCCAACTCAATTGTCCAATCGGCTATCTATCTGAGAACTTTGGTTGCTACAGTTTTCCCTCTCTCTCTCTCTCATAACCAAATAACAAGAAACTCCCTTTCTAATAACCAAATAACGAGAAACTCCGGCAGAATTGTACAATTACCGTTTGACCATAGTCTCCATTCAGTTTCAAAGAAAAATACCTTCATTCGCAAAAAAATATTTTTTTTAAAAAACTTAACTTCTTCGCCAAACGGCGATCTGCGCCCGTTAGCCAGGCGTCTCTTCCAAACCCAACTTCACAACATCTGCAGATCCAAGTAGAAGACGAAGGGAAGCAATTGACCCTCGGTAAGTTCTTGATCCTTGCGATCTCTGGTCTAGCACATTTTCTCTAGCTCACCACGGATTTGTTTTTGGTTCGTCTGATCTTCCTGGAATTAGATCGTTCTGCGTGATAATTTTTTATCTTACGTCACGATCTTAGGAAAAATTATCTAGGGCATGGTTGATTCGGGTTCTTCGGTTGCGCTCTGATTCGTTTAGGTGACAGTCTACAAATCTATTTCTACTCGAAGACGCGACTCAATCAAAACTATGTCAGGTCGCCTTGGATTTAATTCCTACTTTAAAAGTGTAAATTTGTGACTGCCTGGTCTTTTTTCTCACTAGTAGATGTTTGTGCCCTGTTTTTCAATGTGTTTCAGGATAATTGTCCGAGTCTTGTAGGTATCTCGCATTCTGGCATTATATGATTCAGAGCCTAAGAATTGGACTCGCATAATAAACTGATACAGAAATTCAAAAAAGTTTCCAGTAGAAGTGATGAGTTCAGATATAAAAAAAGAACAGACGACGTTGACATCCAGAAATTGGTCTCTTCCATAAGAAGGGAAATTGACAGTTACTGGTTGCATTTTGAATTTACTAACAGTGCAGCTAACCTCTTCTTTGTCCATAAAGTCCCACAACACATCCTCGGGGTTGATAGAACTGCTTATGAGCCAACGATTCTGTCCATTGGTCCATATCACCACGGAAAGGAACCTTTACGGTCTATGGAGAAGGAAAAATGGAACTGTCTGAACTTCATCCTAAGGTCGAATTGTAGCAGAAAGTTGAAAGATTACTTGAATGTGATTGCCCGGTCTGAGAAAAGAGCAAGAAGCTGTTACTCAGAGGATACGAGAATGGAGAGGAAAACGTTTCTGCAGATGCTCTTGCTTGATGGGTGCTTCATTCTTGTTTTCCTTAATGGAATTGTGGGAAATGCAGTAGGAAACCGAGGGACAGATGTGGAATGCAGTACTAGCCATGAAATACCTAGTGGCCCTACCAGTGACAGAGCTGATTTAAGTCTTCAAAGGACTGGTAACTCCAACTATCAGAGTATAAATGGAGAAGAATGTGAACCAAATAGCACCAATAATTTAGAACTTTGTGAGACATCGAATTGCAGAGATTCTGAAGAAAAAATGCATAGGCAGAGTGATCAGGAGATTGATGGTTCCAGAGGAATGGGGGTTGGTACAGTTGTTGCCTCGCGCACGACTTGCTTTTGTTCGAAAATCAAATTCCTTTCTATATCGTAGAAAGTATTTATTGTTTGTATGATGGAATAGAAATGGAAACAAGGTTTCTTAGGGATAGAATTGCTGAATGCATGGAGAGTATCTTGCGTCACTATCCAATTGCTGTAAAGCCATCTGATAGACCAAAGCAATTTCATCATTTACTCCACTTATGCCACATGTACTTCAGACCTACCCAGAAATTTGAGGAGAAGCATCAAAGTGGGATAAGACAGAGTTTTTTCTCTAGCCTTCTTCGTGTTGGAAACCAATACGCCAGCATTGGGCAAAATCCTGAGGACAACCAGCAGACTCAACAATTTAGTTCCTTGGATACTGAAAGCATCACAAACAGCTGGCGTCGGTGGCGCCGAGCAGTGCAGTATCATGAAGCTGGAGTTACACTTAATAAACGGGTGTATGATCTTCACAACAAGCATTCACTCCTGGACTTGAAATTCAGCAATGGGGTCATTGAAATTCCATGCTTACCGATTGATGAGAATACTGAAGCTCTTTTCAAAAATTTGATTGCACTGGAGCAGACAAATCCTGGATTTGGTAATGATTTCACTGCCTATATCTCGTTCATGTCTCAACTAGTAACAACGTCTGATGATGCGGCACTACTTGTTAATAAAGGTATCATTGTGCACGTGATGGACAGTGATGAGGAGTTGTCATCTCTTTTCACCAGGTTGGTTAAACAAGTAGTGATCAATGCTGAGGCCAACTACTACCTCAAGTCTTTGGGCCAGGCACTGGAAAGGCATTATCAAAGTCGGTTAAACAGATGGATGGCATGGCTATGGCTAAATCACTTCAGCAATCCTTGGCTTGCACTTGCGGTAGCAGCCACAGTTGTTGTGCTCATTTGCACTGTTGTCCAGACGATATATACAGTGTTGGCCTACGTCAAGCCACAGAGCAGTGACCAGTGATTGTTGTGAATCTTGTATATAGTTTCCTTAAACTGTGGAGAATCGACACGTTAGTTCGTTATGTGTGGATTTTTTTTATAAAAAAACGAGAATTACCCACTTCCATTCCAACCGAAGCGGAAGTGTCAAAGTCGAAGCACCTCGAAGGATGCAACCGAACAAGGTTTAAGGAGAAGAAAAGCCTTTTCCCCCGCACTCGGGGGCAAACAGAGGAAGCACACTAACCACTCCTATTACAGTTTTAGAGAATAGCCTAATGAACTCCTAACAAAACACCACTCATCATCAACTTCATCGCACTTTTTTCATCCACCATTGCTTCACTTATTTCGCCGGTCTTTCATTTGTCCTGCTGGTCCTCTTGCACATCTGGCCCCTGGATGATTATGTGGAATTATTTATTTGACATGTCTGCAACTTTTGCAAATTGTAGCAGTTGAGCCATGTACATTTGTGGTAATTCCTTTTTTCACGATAAACATTTGAGGTATATTCAAGTGTAAGATCCATATGACACTTTAATAAGGATTTGTAGTGCAATTAGATGTTTTCAAATTTATATGTAATGTAGAAGCCTGTGGTAGAAACATTACGCTGTTTTTTTTTAGACCAAAGCATTACGTTGTTGAATCCCAGTACAATTATTTCACAAAGGTGCAAAGCTATGAAAAGTGTTTGTTGCTCTCTACTATATATAACTCCTCGGACATGTATAGGAACGACGAATGTCAAACCGTCAAAAGGGATGATCATGAGAGTAGTGCTCTTTACTTCAACCCTACAATTTCTGCTAATGATGTAACTATGCCAAAATGGAACAAACAGGCATCTCTTAATTATTTTCTGTAGAATTTTTGTTAGCACCCAACTAGTACTCAAGCACAAATTCGATACAGGTGTGAATTGGATAGTTTTATTATTATTAAGCTGGGATAAAGTTGGTACAAGGGCAAGGACCAACACAAACGCGGAATGTACGAAAAGTTCGCTAAGTGAATTATAGTCAAATTCAGCTCTTTTATTCTGTCGGTTTCATCACGGTACAATGCAACAAACAGTTTCCTCGGAAGACGGTAGCAGCTACATCCACAGATTCATCGCCTTGACACCTTCTAGAGAGGCTTAACAAGCTCTGGACTTGCAAGGAGTAAGGCGGGGAGGACGAAATGTAGGGTCAGGTGCAAAAAGGATTGCCTTCTTCTCCGTGACATGACCAAGTCCCCCAACGTTCCCTGGCCAAAGGAATTGAATATTTCTCGTTAGTTCAACTTCAACGATACAAGTTAAGCCACGAGAAGCGATAACCTTACCATTGGCATTGCTTCCTTTCGCATCAGTAGTAAGCTGGGAAGAGGATTTTACGCCATGAGCAGGAATAGGAACTTTAACGTCGGTAGTGCTTGCTTGCACATCATTAGTGACCAGTGGAGAGAAGGTATTGATTTGCCGCGATCCCCCAACAGTGACGAGCTGGCTTGTGGCAAGAAGAGCAAGGACGGTGAAGGGAAGGAGTGCCTTGGTAGCCATGTTTGCTGTTCGCGGTGCATTCAGCTCGGACTAAGCCTCTGCTACTTATAATGGAGCACCAAAACCGATTCAGGGGAAAGATATGAAGAGATAATCCCAGTTAATTACGAAAACGGAATTCCGAGGGCTCAGATGCCAGAACATGCCTCCTTAACTAGGTAGGTGGAATCAATATCTTTGCCTGTGGGATCAATATCTTTGCCTGTGGGATCAATATCTTGTAGGTCGCCGAACACTAGTACCAGTGTACCACGTGAGTCATTCAGCTCGCCACGCAACTCGCTTGATTTCATCGGTTTACAGATTCCGGCAATGCTAAGATTAGTAAAAGAGAGGAATGGATGGCCGGATGAGTCATGCTTCTGTCCATCGAGTAATGTGCAAGCAGGTCATACCCAGTGCCAGTGGGACTGGGACAGATGGCAACGAGTCCCCTCGCAACATGCAATGTGATTGTTTCGTTCTCTTTGTTAGCTAATGTGTTTAAGAAATAGATCGAGCTTTTCTTGTTGTTAATCGTATGAAATGCTCATTGGAAAAGATTGTTCAAACTACCCTTACTCAGATTTTTGTTTTCTTAGTTTTCATTCGAGTGGCTATCATGATTTCCATTAGTTAACAAAATTAAATGAAATTATAAAATAATTTAGAATAAAATACACTAACAGCCTTTAAACTTGTTATGTGATGTCATATAGGTCCCTAAACTAGCAAAGTGCGCAAGCACATCCTTAAACTTCTCGTCCGATAGTATTATCTAGGTCGTTCATAAACATGCAAAATGCAAAAGTATGCCCTTACACTTATTTTGTTGTGTCATTTAGATCCATCTATATTATATGCTAATGCGTTACACTATGTGAAGTTCTAAGCTGTCATTTAGCACCTTCAGTGACCACCCTGCTTGTCGACCTCATCTGCCTCTCTTTGTTGCCTCCATGCCTTCTCTCTTTATGTATTGAGCTTCCACCAACGTGCAATGCCCATCGCGCACACTTTGCCATTTTTGGGTTGTCATGGTCATGGTTCCACCAACAAGGGTTAATTGCACAAATCACCTCATAAGCACATAGAGTTTAAGATTTCCACCCATAAGTCTTTTTATTATAAATCTCCACCTCTAGTGCATTTTGTTGCAAAAAAACACTCCAACATACTAAAAGTCGCCTTGGGAGGGGAGTGTGAATAGGCGATAATCCCTGAAAATCACTTAATTTAACAATTTAAAACACATAAAGGATTGTCCGACTACAATATTCAACTATAGTAGGATAATGTCCGACTAAGAATGACTATCCAACTAGAGTAGGATATTGTCCGATTGCCTCGTGCGAAAAAACAGATCGATCGTTGAAATGGACAATCTAAGGCGTCAAGCAAAAAGCAAGCAACTAGCTAGACAGGAAAGAAAGCAACAACAAAAGGGACACTAGCTAGTAAGCCTTCTACACAAATGGATCTTCGAAAAAGGAGATCTACAACATGCAAGGTAAAATTACACAAACAAAGCACACATGCATGAATTAAACAACAAGCAAGAGAGATAAGAAGACACATCAATTTTTCACTGAAGTTCAGCTCCACCAAGAAACCTATGTCTCCGTTGAGGAATCCACAAAGGACTGGGTCTCTTTCAACCCTAAAACTCCGTGATACCCCTCCCGGGGAGTGGTACTGTGCATCCTGTACCAATCCCTGGATTAATAGTTGGTACGCACAAACATGTAGTTTCAAATCCATATAGTACTAAAATACGAGGATATACGGGGAACTTATCAAACAATGCTAAGTAACAATCCAGAGCATGCAACGAAAAAGGACACAAAAGCTGATCACTTCAATCATCCACGAGCAACTTGAGCATACGATGAAACCTAACCGTCTCTATCTCTTTTGGAGTTTGTCCACTAAAACCACAATGAACAAATCGTGACTACATAAGGTACTCAGCAAGCTCTATCACTAGCAAAGGTATATATACATGTATTTGGGGTCGTGGTCAAAGATTGGGTAAGGGTTTTGCAGGAAGCGTGTATGCAAGGGCTCACTATAGAATCAAAGGGGTTTTTGGAAGAGGAAAATACTTTTGTATCTTTTAGTTGGTCGGACTCGAGGGAGATATTCATCGATCCCGATAGTTCCCATAATTTTAGTTGAGTCTTCCCACCGGAGGTCATAGCAGCTACGACAACCAATGCCAACACCATTTTCAAAACACGGGCATAAGGACACCCACTCACACATCAAAGAGGTACTATTTATGGCTAATAGACGTGCTTCACGTCGCTACTCATCTTGGCGTCGGAGTCTTGAGACTTGGGTCGTCGGGCGTCATCTCTAGCTTGGGGCTCCTTTGGATTCTCTCGCCTCTACGGTACATGAACCTAATACGAAGGTAAAAGAAAATAAATAAGAAAACAATCAAGCTCCAATTAAAACTCCATTTAGATTAGGAGGTTTGGTGTATACCGGTGGGAGACATGGAAAGATCGAAGTTTAGGAGGGCAAGGTCCGGGTTATGGGGATTTGGTTTGGGTACGCCGGAACTCGAAGTTCAACGATGGAAGAATTGGTGGAAACAGAGTTTGGACGGTGGAGATGGTAGATTAAGGGGGCAAATGGGGAAGATTTTGTCGGAAATGAGATTGTGGTGGTTGGCAAAGGATTTCTCACGTCGCGACGATCACGTGAGCATGAAGATGCAACTAGGCCCCCTAGTGGGTTTTGGTGATAAATGACAAAGAATTAAAACTTCTAATGTGGCTTTGAGTAAATGTGAAGGATATCAAAGTGTGAACACCCACATTGTGACAAAGTCTACCCCTCATACAAAAAGATGAAACAAAGACTCAAAAGCAAGAGATAAAAGAATAGATTTATAGATTTTTGAGTTTAGGTATGCCAAACTATCAAGAGGGGTGAAACGATCTTACATGGAGAGAAAATGTGCTCTAGGAACCTACTATAGCTTGGAAACCAAAGTTGCCAAAAATAACCAAGACAAGCCAACTTAACCTAGCTCTCACGGAAGGAACAAAAGTTCCATGGGGGACGGAAGTTCCGTCAATTCCAGGAAGTTTCGGACGGAAGTTCCGTCCTCAACGGAACTTCGTCCTAACATTTGAAACTAGGTTATTCATCCACGACGGAAGTATCATCATTTTTTACGGAAGTTTCATCAATTCCGAGAGAGTTTGATACGGAAGTTTCAACCTAAAGGGAACTTCCGTCCCGACACTCGAGCATACCTATTTCGAGGGGTGACAGAAGTTCTATCAACACCCATCTTGACCTAGCAACGACTCTTTTTGGACCTCTCCTATATAAAGCCTCTCCCATCTCGTGAGGAGAAGTGTCTGGTGCTTTTTGAACTCCCAAATACCACTCAAGCTCATCCTCTCACTTCTCTCCACTCCCCTTGAGATCCAAGGTCATTTGTGAGAGTTCCCATCTTGAATCCAAGCTTGAGAGCATCACTCCAACCTAGAGCACATCTTCCCCTTGCAAGCATCTCGATTTCACTTGTTACTCTTGGAGATTCGTTCTCCTAGATTGGCTAGGTGTCAATCCTAGAGCTCCCAAGTCCGTGGTGAGCGTTGGAAAGTTTGTGAAGGTTATAATTCGCCTATGAAAGAAAAAGAATCAAGAAGAAGAAGAAGAAAACCAAGTTTGACCTTGATGGTCACTTGGGCAGAATTAGGGTTGAGAGAGACCCGACTCTTTGTGAGCTCCTCAACGGAGACGTAGGAACCTCTTTGTGAGGGGTCCGAACTTCGGTGAAAAATTCTCGTGTCTCCCTTGTGTTTTGTTGCTTGTTTTTGTCCTCTCTTTGTTTGTATTTGGCTGATCTACTTGTGTGTGGCTTGTCTATCAAATTCCTGTAGGTACAACACTTCTAGGAGGTGAAGGAAGGTTTCTATTCAAGTCACGATTCCACTTCTTTCTCCGTGCTCTTAGCTTTCACCGACGGGCCCTGACGGTCCTAGGCTAATTTGATTTGTTTGTTAAGTGTTGTAAATTTCAGGATTTAGGTACATTGCCTATTCACCCCCCCTTCTATGCAACTTTCTAAACGCAAGAATCACCCAAAATAGAGTCCCAAATTGAAAGATATAAGTTTCGGAAATTACATGGACCTTCTTGTAAATACTTTTAAGGTCATAGGGACCTATTTGTAATCACATAAAAGTTTGGAGGGACCTTTTTGTAAAATGTTAGGGACCTAAAAGATATTTTTCACAAAGTTTGGGGGTCTTTCTCGTCAAAATCTAGGGACCAAAACATAATACAAAAGAAGATCAGCGACTTAAGTGTAAAAGTGCGGGGACTTGGGATTTCCTAGGATTTTTTTGGAATTATTTTTGTGTGGAAAATTCGTGAACGAGGTCCACGGGTCCGTGGACCGGGACTATAGGCTTGCTTTATTGGTCTATGGTGGACTAGGGGGTTGAGAGACATGATTTGGAGGAAGTAGAAGGGTCTAAATGGAAAATGGAAAAACTCGCGCTCCTTCTTCCTCGGGCACATGCGCCATGGCCGAGCTCGGAGCTAGGGGCGCGCCGGGGAGAGGGGGCATCCGTCCGGGGTGGAAGGTGGAGGGGAAGTGGCTCGGATGCAAGGTATTTTGTCTGGGGAGCAGCCATGGACATGGAGCTCGAGACGAGAAGGGGAAAACTCGGATTGTGGGCAACTCGGTGGGGGAGAGGAGGGGCGCTCACGCCGGTGCGAAGAGGAGAGCAAGGCACATCCTTTTTATAGGTGAGGAGTAGGGGGGGGGAGGGGGAGCAAGAAAGCTCGTCGGGTTAAGGAGCTCGTTTCCAATGGTGGATCTGTTCGTGCATCCGCGAGCATTCGTCGGGGAGTAGGGGAGGTGCGACCCGGGGAGGAGGAGTGGCTCGGGGATGGCGACGCTTGGCGCGAGGCGGTTGGTGGTCCGGTGGTCGAGCGACACTCGGTCGGCGCGTGGCACGGGCGGGGCTCCGGTGTAGTGGCTTCGCTCGACCGGAGGAGGACGGCGACACAACGGCGACGGCGTGGGCCCGACTCCGTGCGCGCTCCAAGTGGGCCGTGACCTGGTGGGCTAACGAGAAGAGGTGGCCGGTTTGGGCCGGTTAGGGGGAAAAGAAGGGAAGGAGTTTGGGCCCGTAGGAGAGGAAGGAAAGCAAAATGTCTTTTTTCTTTTTCTTGATTTTTGGGTATTTGGAATTTTGAGTTGAATTTGGAGGAATTTTGGAGTTTCAAAAATTGGAGCAACGCTCACAATCAAAATAAAATCAAGGAAAAGTAACAAACATACACTTAGGCATGGGTGATTTTATTTAGTCGGAAATTTCAATTCTCCCTTGTTTAATTTATTAATGAGGTTTTGGTTTTCACAAATACATGAACTCATAATTAAATCCTAAAAAAGTTAAATTTGACGTGAATTTTGAATTTGATTTAAGTTTTCAAAATTTGGAGTGTTACAACCTCTCCACAATCCTTCCTTGATCTTCGGACATTGCAATCTAAGTTGTTGCATCTCATCCTTCCCAAAAAAGCTAATCTCTATTTTCCTGTCTAATCCTCAAGATGGGCAAGAAGAAATCTTCTGCCATTCGTTCATCCCCGTCCAACATCCCTCGTGATCAACTCCCATTCGGGGCTCAAGAACCGAGAGATAGTAACATCACGGAGGCAAACCTCGAGGAGATGGCTCGTGACTGAATTCTTCCGCCAAAACCTATACTCAACTGGGCCGCTCCTACGCCTGGTCAAGCCCCATGGAGAATTGATGATTCCTAACAACCGGTACTTCGATCCTTCTTTCTCCGTGGCCATGATCTTCCTTGTCTGCTCTTTCTTTCGCGGCCTGCTTTTCTTTTACGGATGGGAATTAGTAAATCTAAATCCCAATTCTATCCTCCAAATAGCCTTTTTCATTCATCTTTGTGAAGCTTTCTTGGGCACCGCCCCATTTCAATCTTTTCATTATTTATTCCAAATCCGCCCACTCCCATCTGTCAACAATCGTTATGCGGTTGGTAGAGTTGGGTTTCAAATCTGGAATGCTTGAGGAATACTTTCCTCTTTCTCCCAATAAGAGCATAGCCAACTGGAAACAAGAATTGTTCATTTGCGATAACCCTCATCCTGCTATTCCACTCTTTAAGGTCGAGCGTAGCCGGAGAACTTCCTTCCCGGAACTCCAAAAACACCGGAGAAAACCTCAAACGGGATGAAGAGGTGATTGTCTTGCTTGCCATGATTAAGAATCGAAGGAAGTGAAAGGTATCTCAGCTGAAACCATCCTTTGGATTTTTATTGTCACACCCCTATCCCGGAAGATAGTTAAGTGTGGTACGGATCGCCTTGGGAGATGATTGACGAAGCAACCATACATAGCATCACATTAACAAACATACACGATTTGCAAGGTTACATAATTAAGTTTTGATTACAACATAGAGTTCGAATAAAAGATACATTAGGTTCGAAATTAGGTCTTACATAGCCATGATCTTTGTTCGAAATTAAAGTGCGGAAGCGAAATACATAACTCGACGATACATAGATAACTTAAAGGAACCATGCCGGCCTAGGCCATGGCTCACTCATCATGGGTCGGAGAGCTAGGGACCCATTCAATGGTCCACTCTTTGGGCTCTTCTCCATCCCAAACCACCTTACCACAACAATCACAAAAACCGGCTTGCGGGAAACCCGTAAATCAACATGTAGTGGCAAAGCCTCGAGTATCTAACATACTCCGCAAGTCTTACCCGTCAAATTGGCCATCTAAGACCGACTCCTAGATGCATGGGGCTTGACCGGTTTAACTTGGCCTTTTGCATAAATAGCACCTATGCTAATTAGGTTGGCAAATTTATTACTTAGCCAAATTAATAGGGTTGTTGCATAAAGAAACTTTAGTGAGCATACTAGCAAGACAAGAGTTTGCAATACAATTTAATATCAATATAAAACAGCAAGCTATTCAATCACTTTCCATTACTACACATTGCGAACTGCTCGAATCAAGTGGTACTCATTAACCGAGAGGAAACGGCGATAATTATCGAATTATTAATCCTGCAGGAAAGAACCCAAATGCACGACATACGCATCATTTAAGAACACGTATGGCCACCGTTCGCGAGTTCATCATAAAGTAAAACACGGGGCCACCGACCCCGAGTACACGTCCCCTTGCGACCGTTCAACAACGCGCCCAAGGCTTAACCCATGTACTCTCCAACGGTCCTCAACCCGTGCAACCACCGTGCCAAACACATCACCTCCGGGTCGGTGAGATATCCGGCTCACTTTACAACTTACAAGCTACATAGGTTTACCAATCTCCATAAGAAAGGTATGCAAGTGGTACACAACTCAAACTTGTTCGCGGAGCCACAATGGGGTGTTCTCAATTTTAAACCAAATTCATCATGTTCACATTTAGTCATAAGCCATGAGTGAGATCCCCAAATCTATCGTTGACTCCAAAAACATAGCATAGCACTTCTAACGAGGATATGACACATAAGCGACATAGGACATATAGGAATTTATGCATGTGGATTTCCAATCAACGCCTAAACTTAAATGCACATTCATCATCCTTAATATAGTGATAAAAGAAAGACATTTCAAATAATAGGAATGCACCGGGGCTTGCCTTGAGAGTGATCGAAGTTAGCACTAGCCTCACAAGCGTTGAGCGTGGCAACCGTCTCTTCCGGCGGAATCAATTCGACGTCGTCACCTATAAGATGAAATGTAATGCATAAGTGACATGAATATAAGGTCGATGATGATGGTGATGCATGTGTGCTGTTTTTGTAAAGATTCATATGAGGATGTAATTCAAAAGTTTTGTTTGCTCAAACCCTAACAAGCATGACATGTCTCTTGTTTTATTTTAAGGGGGGGGGGGTCCAAATACATGACAAGCATGGTCATACTAATATAATGAGTAATGACTTGATGGCATAGACATGAGTGCTGTGGTTAGTGTAGGTTTAGCACTAATATCTTAGCAAGTTTCTATAATACAAAACAAAGAAGTCTAGGCTTATGTGTTTTAACATCACATGCGATGACGATTCCCTTTTAAAATAGGAACTCGATTTCAAAATTCATACATACGCGAAATACATGAAACCTTTTGACTAAACCTGCCATGAGGTGCTAAAGGACATGATGATCAGTGGAAATTACATAAACATGCATGGACATGATTTTTTTTTAGTGACATAAAACTAATTATGCATGTGCTTGAAAATGACTTTTTAGGAATTTAGATCTAGGGTTTGCAAAAATCATTACTTAACGTGCTCAAAATTTAACACGGGATTTTCTACATATGCACAGTACCAAAAGGAAATTAATTACCAAGTTTCATGCAAAAATAATTTATACAGATTTAATTAAAAATTAAATACATAGAATGCAAGAAATGCAATAACTTGAAAAATATGAAATGAAATGCAGATCTTCCAGTGCCAAAAATTCATGTGTGTCTGGGTGAAGACTTTGGCCAAGTGGCATTTAATTTGGATTTATATTTTTAAAGTTATGGCTTAGTTAAGTTTTCAGGGGTTGACTTTTGTCATTTTTGTAAAAATGCGAAAATGACCAGATCTGTGAGTTCATGTTACTTTTATGAAAGTACACGTCTTCTAGTTTCCAAAACATTTTAGTTTGTAATTTTTGGACGATTCAAACGCTAGATACGAATTTTTCAAACTCAAACGAAGTTCGGGTGTATTTACGAGAATGCCACTGGCGATTTTTAAAACAGGCGGCGCACGGGCTCCGGCGGACGGCGGCCGGCGCCGGCGAGGTTCGCCGCGGCGGCGTTCTAGGGCAGCGCATGGGCCGCGCTTTGGCCGGGAGGGAGCCGGTGCGACGGGGAGTTCGTGGGTGAGGACCACGGGGCCCAACGGCGGCCGGAGGGGCGGCGCGGCGAGCGGCGGAGCACCGCGGAGGTTCGGCAGCGCGCGCGCGTGGCTCGAGGAGCGAGAGGGGAGGGGAAAGGCCCGTGAGCATCACCCGGGGGTGGGGGTCGTCGGCGCGTGGTTGGGGGCGACGAGGAGGGCCGGAAGTAGGGGCTCGACGGAGACCGGCGGTGGCGACGGCGGCGGCGGCACCCTTTCTTCGAAATTCGCGGAACTGGCTGCACCCAAGTGGAACCAGGTCGGGGGGAGGTCTAGGGGGTGCGGGCGCACTTAATTGAGGGAGAAAAGGGGAGGGACGGGCTCGCCTAGAAGCGAGGAGCTCGGGGCGGCGTCCATGGCGGTGGCGGCCCGATTTTCTCTCTCGCGCGAGCTGCGGTGAGGGAGGTAGTGAGGCGGTGGTGCGGCGAGGAGCGTGAGGGAGCTTCCAATAATTGGTGGCGAAGAATTTGCGGGCCTTGGCGCCGTTTTCTAGGGGCGCAAGGGACGGGCGGCGCACGGCCGGCAGGGGAGGTCCGCGCGGCTTCAATGCCGGCCTCTCCTGTTGGTTCGCGGGTACAGGCGGTTGGGGAGATGGCCAGGGAGGGAGCTGCGGATGGGACGGGGCAGGAGCGTGCCCGGGGCAGGCGCGGGAGGCGGCGGACCGGCGGGCACGGCGCCATGGCCCGTCGGTCCTCGTAGCTTGAGGGCAAAAATCGAAATTTGAATCTGGGGTTTGAAGATTTGAGTAAAATTCGTACTTCCGGTACTCCAAAAATAGAACCTAAAATATGGGGAGATTCAGGATGATGTACTTTAATTTTCATCTTAAAGTTTGAAGTTCTAAACTTGCTTCCAAAAATTCATACAAAATTCACAAGTAACAGCGTTCCAGATTTGAATTTGAATTTTTGGGCATTCAAAACTTTGTTAAAAAATTTTGTAAAAATATTGTAAATTCATCTTTTTACATGAGCAATGCAGTGGTGCAAAAATATGTGGGTAGTGTTTTTATAATTTTTGCATTTAGGTTAGGACTAGGGTTTAGGATTAGGTTTTTCCTCTTTTTTTTTTCCTTTTTGTTTTTCTTATTTTCCTTTTTCCTGGTTGGGTGATTTAGCATTAGTACCTGGTTAAGGATGTGATTAGGTTAGTAACTGCGTGATTAGCCTAATTCGTGACATGGGATGTCACAACCCTCCCCCTTAAAGGAATTCTCGTCCCGAGAATCGCTACGAATTAAGGAGAGGGAGTGCGAAAATTTACCGATTTGTGTGACGTGAGGAACTCGGGAAAATTCTTCTCTAGAAAATCCTCTTGTTCCCAAGTTGCTTCTTCTTCGGTGTGGTTACTCCATTGCACTTTGTAGAAGGTGATGGTGCGATTGCGAGTTACTCGGTCGCTTTGATCGATAATCCGGAGGGGGTATTCGGGGTAGGAGAGATCTTCTTCTAATTGATCGGTGTCGGAAATGACCACATCTATCGGAGGCTTCAAACATTTCTTGAGTTGAGATACATGGAACACGTTGTGCACACGAGCAAGACTTTCCGGTAGTTGCAATCGGTAAGCAACCGCGCTATGCTTTTCCACAATCGGATAGGGTCCGATATAGCGGGGTGCTAACTTTCCTTTAATTCCAAACCGAGATACGCCCTTATTCGGAGGGACACAAAGATAAACGTGATCTCCTTCTCAAATTCCAACGGGCGTCTCCTCTTGTTAGCGTAACTCACTTGACGAGATTGTGCGGCTTTCATGTTGGCTTGAATTTGTCGAACCTTCTCTTCGGCTTGGGTGACAAGATCGGGACCAAAAGTGGTTCTTTCTCCCGCTTCCGACCAATTTAAGGGTGTACGACAAGAGTGACCATACAACGCTTCAAACGGTGACATTCCCGAACTCTCTTGATAGCTATTGTTGTACGAGAATTCGGCGAATGGAAGACAATCATCCCAATTTCCTCTATTTTCCATAGCACATGCTCTCAAGATATCCTCCAAATATTGATTCAATCTTTCGGTTTGTCCATCCGTTTGAGGGTGATATGCGGAGCTTCTAATGAGGGTGGTACCAAGACAAGAATGCAATTGCTCCCAAAAGCACGATACAAATTGCGGACCTCGATCGGAAACAATAGTTTTAGGTACTCCATGCAAACACAACACTCTTGAGATGTATAGCTCGGCATACTTCTTGGTATTGTAGGTAGTATGGACGGGGATGAAATGTGCGGACTTAGTTAACCTATCCACAATAACCCAAATTGAATCGTGCTTCTTTGATGTGAGAGGCAATCCAACGATAAAATCCATAGCAATGTCCTCCCACTTCCAAACGGGAATCTTCAATGGGTTCAATAATCCGGCCTTTCTCAAGTGGTCGGCTTTCACTCGTTGACAAGTATCACACTCGGCCACATACCGTGCAATCTCACGCTTCATGCGTGTCCACCAAAACTTTTCTCTTAGGCCGCGATACATCTTGTTGCTACCGGGGTGTATGGAATATTTAGACAAATGTGCCTCATCCATTATTTTCTTCCGTAATTCCATATCCTTCGGAACAACGAGACGTTGGTTGAACCATAATACACCATTGTCATCTTGTCGGAAACATGTTGCTTCATCTTTCTCAATCTTTTGCCGAATAAATTCCATACCTTCGTCCTTCTTTTGCGCCTCAATAATTTCCTCACGAATGGTAGGAATGAGAGCTAGATTATATAGCGAACCATAGGGAATGACTCGAAGACTCGGTTCGCTAGAATCTGAAATTTCCGAGCTTTCCATAGAACAACCGGTAATATGATTGCATTGATCCTTGCGACTCAAAGCGTCGGCAACCACGTTAGCTTTACCCGGATGATAATGGATTTCCAACTCATAATCCTTGATTAATTCCAACCATCTACGTTGCCTCATATTCAACTCTTGTTGGGTGAAGATATATTTGAGACTCTTATGATCGGTGTAAAGATTGACAAGATTTCCAAGTAGATAATGCCTCCAAGTTTTCAAAGCAAGGACAACCGAGGCTAGCTCCAAATCATGAGTGGGGTAGTGTTGTTCATGCTTGCGAAGTTGACGAGAAGCATAAGCAATGACACGACCTTCTTGCATTAGCACACATTCTAGACCGGTGCCGGATGCATCACAATACACGTCAAACGGCTTGGTGATGTCGGCTTGTGCTAACACCGGAGCGGATGTCAAATGCTTCTTGAGAGTTTGGAAGGCTTCTTCACATTCACGGCTCCATTTAAACTTAGCATCTTTCTCCAACAATTTTGTCATAGGCTTGGCTATGCTTGAAAAATTGGGAATGAATTTCCGATAGTAGCCGGCAAGACCTAGAAAACTTCGGATTTGTCTCACCGACCTTGGGGATTTCCAAGTAAGCACTTCTCCCACTTTACTTGGGTCAACGGTGACACCTTCCGCGGAAATAATGTGTCCCAAGAAAGGAACTTGCTTCAACCAAAATTCACATTTGCTAAACTTGGCATACAATTGATGATCACGAAGCCGTTGGAGAACAACGCGAAGGTGTTCGGCATGCTCTTCTTCGGACTTTGAATAAATAAGAATGTCGTCAATGAAGACCACGACAAACTTATCCAACTCGGGCATAAATACCGAATTCATCAAGTACATAAAATGAGCCGGGGTATTTGTGAGCCCAAAAGACATGACGAGATACTCAAAGAGGCCATACCGCGTAGAGAATGCGGTTTTGGGAATATCTTCGGCTCGGATCTTGATTTGATGGTAACCGGATCGGAGATCAATTTTTGAGAAAACCTTAGCACCAACTAATTGATCAAAAAGAATATCAATCCGAGGGAGCGGGTATTTATTCTTGATAGTCACCGCATTGAGAGGGCGGTAATCCACACATAGACGTAGTGTCTTGTCTTTCTTCTTCACAAAGAGAGCGGGACATCCCCACGGAGAAGAACTAGGGCGAATATATCCTTTATCCATAAGCTCACCCAATTGCTCTTTTAAGATTGCTAGCTCATTGGGAGCCATCTTGTACGGCCTACGGAAAATTGGTGCCGTACCGGGTTGGAGCTCAATTTTAAACTCGACATCCCGATCGGGTGGCATGCCCGGTAAGTCATCCGGAAAAACATCGGGAAACTCACATACCACGGGAATATCCTCAATCCGTTTTCCCTCAAGATGGTAGATTTTTAAATTGGAGAATTTTGGATGGGGCAATCGGAGAATCGATGAACCATGGAGTGGGGAGTTTAGGTGAACTTTACGAGAATCGATGCGTAAAACAGCTCTATGGAGTTTCATCCACCTCATACCTAGAATTATATCTATTCCTTGCCCACACAAAACTATGAGAGAAGAGGGGTATATTTTTCTTTCTAGGTGTAGTGGGACTTGCCTCAACTCTAGGTTTGTTTTTATCTTTCCACCGGGTGATGTGATGATACGGGGAATATCCAAAACGGTGGGGGTGAGTTGTAGGGTTTTTGCACATGCTTGACTAATGAAATCATGAGTTGCACCCGAATCAAAAAGAACCAAAGTGGAGTGGTTGTTGACCGAAAACATACCCAAAAGTACCGGTTCTCCCGCTTGAATCTCTTCGGCCGTGGTATAGTTGACTCGGCCATTCTTAGCGTTTGGAGTGGAGGATTGATTGCGATTCCCATTCCCATTATTCCCATTGCGGTTTTGGTTGTTGTTGCCGCTTCCGGAACCATTGCTGTTGTTGTTGTTGCCGGGTTGCGTGTCGGGACACGGCAATCCTTTGCGAAATGACCGGGACGTCCACAATTAAAGCACGGACCTTGAGGACCGGGCCTAGCACCTTGGTATTGCTGCTGTGGAGGGCGGAACGAGGTGGTATGCTGCTGATTTCCACCGTGGGAGTGCTGGTGTTGCTGCGGCACAAGCGGCGTGAGCCCCCGTCGGTGGCAATGCGGCCCGAAACTTCTGTCCGGTCGGGGAAGTGATAGCTAGCTTGTACTTGGGCGGAGCGGAGCCGGATGGATTTCCTACGGCACGCTTCCTCTTCTTGTCCTCTTGGTGAGCACGGATAGCATCTTCTTGTACGATTGCGGCACTCATCAAGTCATTGAACGTGCCGGTAGTGACTTGAGCCAAGCGATCTTGCAACTTCGGGCTTAGCCCCGAACGAAAGCAATCCTTCTTCTTGTCATCCGTATCGGCATGATAGGATGCATATTGGGCCAAGTAGTTTAACTTCCGTGCATATTCTTGCACGGTTCCAGTACCTTGCTTCAAACTAAGGAACTCTTGCAACTTGCGCTTCATGAGACCGGCGGGAATGTGATGTGCGCGAAATGCGGTGCAAAAGTCCGGCCGGTTCACTTGAGTACCGGCGGGAAGTGCGGCGGTGAAACTTGCCCACCATGCACTAGCGGAGCCACGAAGTTGTTGAGCCGCAAAGAGAACCTTTTGCTCCGATGTGCAATTGAGGAGAGCAAACTTCGACTCAATGATGCGGAGAAAATTATCCGCCTCCAACGGATCGGTAGTAGCTTCACCAAACTTGGGCGGTTGAGTGGCCCAAAAGTCGGCATAGGTGGAATTCCTCGGCCCTTGGGGTGGCGGTCCTTGGCCTTGTCCTTGGTTGGTTTGACTTGCAAAGAACAAGCGGAACATCTCGTTTTGGTTGGATACCGGTTGTTCCAATGGCGTGAGAGGTGGAGGGTTAGGGAGTTGTTGTTCCCTTGCACCATGACCACTTCCGGAAGCTTCACCACGGCGGGTATTCACCATCTCGTAACGCATGAAAAAATTTCTCACGTTAGCTCATTAGACCAAGAGCTAAAATAGCAAGAAAACATGATATTGGGCATAAGGGACCAAAAATTTCAGATTGCATGTACGAAGAAAAAATTGATGAAATAAGCATAATGCATTGGCAACACACATATTCCATAGATTCTAACATAGTAGCAACATGATAGAAATTTTTGATACACGGGAAACCACGAATCCGATACAACACGGTCTTAGGTTACATCACATGTGACCCACAAACAAACACAATCTCGGAGAGCTTAATTAACAACACGCGGATCGTTTCCAACACGGTTACATGCCTCACGAGATTACAAGTCCTACACACATAGAGCTACGACCACCGGTCGTGACAACTACTCGTCGTCATCGCCGTAGTAGTCGGCGTCATCCCTCATGGGAGAGGGTGGTGCTCCGTCCTCGACGTCGGAAGCATCCTCGCCATCACTCATCTCCACATCCTCCTCGGGTGGGATGATCTCAAGTGGCTCGGGAGGTCCGCCATTAAGGATGGCGTGCAGGGCATTGTTGGCGGCTTGGAGATGCTCAATGGTAGCGTTGTTATGGTCGTGCGGGCGTTCGGAGGTCTCCCTCCAGGAGAGTAACCTCCAACTCATCCTTCTCCTCGAGAAGGGCATCCACCTGGCCGGAGAGGACGTAGTTCTCCTCATTCGCGGCGGTGAGCTGGGCATCACGCTCATCGAGTGTGGCCTGCAGAGCGGCGGCTCCATCGCCCTCAAGGGCAAGGTGGGCGTCGTGGAGCTGCTCGAAGAAGTTCCAACGCTCCGTCTCGCTATACTCGAGCTGCGTACGGAGGGTGTCCACCTCGGTAGTGCGCTCGGCCAGCTCGGCGGCGCGGGCAGGAAGCTCGGCGTCGCGGGTGGTAAGCTCGGCGTCGCGGGTGGCGAGGGTGGCCTGCAGGGCAGCACGCTCCTGCTCCAACTCGAGCACCCGCCTCGCGAGGTTCTCACGGTCCAACATGAGCTTGCCGGGGGCCATCTGTCGGAGAATTTTGAAACACAAGTCAAAACTCAAGATCCAACAACAAAACATGCTAATTAAGTAAAGCATGAACGATATAATGGCACCAACTTAGCAAAGGAATACAACAAAACCTTTCGTGCAATCCTAACACGGTTCCATTTTTCTGGACAGATTTGATACGTTACGGAAACTCGATAATTACCCCTGTTTCTAGGCTGAATCAAACTTTTATTTTGTTACGAAAGTTTTAGAAAATTTCTTAAGCTTTCCAACGCATCCTAGAACAGCTCAATCCGACTTGTCGTTTGAAAGTTATGCACGATCTACGACAAGGACAGAACCGGAGCACATTCTGGAATTCCAGAACAGCTCTCTGTAATGGGCAATTCTAGCTACGTTCCAGATTTTTACAAGACCTGAGACTAGGATATTGTTGTAGTGCATAATACAAGCTTTCCAGAAAGTCCTTATTTGCCTTATTTGGATAAGTAACTTGGAAGTTATGCTCATTTTCATGGAAGTTAAGAAATCTGCCACGTTTTTGGTTTCCGGTTTTCAAACTTTTATGAGAATGAAGCTATGTGTTCCATTTTTCGTGATGATTTCATTTAGATAAGTTTACATGCATACGTTTGACATGATGACATGATATGCAAGGATGATTGGATGCTCAATATGTCATTCCGTACGTCCTCACAAAATTAAAAGACCGCGCCCGCCGATACAAGTATCGGACAAGCGCATCGGTGGCACACACACCTCTCGCACGATACTATATGATCTAAAGCGTTGTTATGTACCTGCAAGAGATGGATTCCAGAAACAGTACATCAAATTCAAAAGAAACAAGCCAAAAATAAATCCATGTCACCTCGCCTCACATAGAGAGCTCTCGAATAAGAGTGTATTCGAGTCACACCAATAATATCATGCGAAAATTGACAACACTCAATCACATACCTTTGCTCAAGCCGTAGTTGCAAAATATTTAACAATCATAACACGGGGTTAGTTTTGCCACCATTCTATATAGTCCTTATATTGGCCTTTCTATCTAGACTCGTACCTCACCGTGACTCAAAAACGGGTTTTAAGATTTTTAGAATGAGTGTTAGCATGACGCAAATCCCAAGTCGGCTCGATACCACGTGTCACACCCCTATCCCGGAAGATAGTTAAGTGTGGTACGGATCGCCTTGGGAGATAATTGACGAAGCAACCATACATAGCATCACATTAACAAACATACACGATTTGCAAGGTTACATAATTAAGTTTTGATTACAACATAGAGTTCGAATAAAAGATACATTATGTTCGAAATTAAGTCTTACATAGCCATGATCTTTGTTCGAAATTAAAGTGCGGAAGCGAAATACATAACTTGACGATACATAGATAACTTAAAGGAACCATGCTGGCCTAGGCCATGGCTCACTCATCATGGGTCGAAGAGCTAGGGACCCATTCAATGGTCCACTCTTTGGGCTCTTCTCCATCCCAAACCACCTTACCACAACAATCACAAAAACCGGCTTGCGGGAAACTTGTAAATCAACATGTAGTGGCAAAGCCCGAGTATCTAACATACTCCGCAAGTCTTACCCGTCAAATTGGCCATCTAAGACCGACTCCTAGATGCATGGGGCTTGACCGGTTTAACTTGGCCTTTTGCATAAATAGCACCTATGCTAATTAGGTTGGCAAATTTATTACTTAGCCAAATTAATAGGGTTGTTGCATAAAGAAACTTTAGTGAGCATACTAGCAAGACAAGAGTTTGCAATACAATTTAATATCAATATAAAACAGCAAGCTATTCAATCACTTTCCATTACTACACATTGCGAACTGCTCGAATCAAGTGGTACTCATTAACCGAGAGGAAACGGCGATAATTATCGAATTATTAATCCTGCAGGAAAGAACCCAAATGCACGACATACGCATCATTTAAGAACACGTATGGCCACCGTTCGCGAGTTCATCATAAAGTAAAACACGGGGCCACCGACCCCGAGTACACGTCCCCCTTGCGACCGTTCAACTCGCGCCCAAGGCTTAACCCATGTACTCTCCAACGGTCCTCAACCCGTGCAACCACCGTGCCAAACACATCACCTCCGGGTCGGTGAGATATCCGGCTCACTTTACAACTTACAAGCTACATAGGTTTACCAATCCCCATAAGAAAGGTATGCAAGTGGTACACAACTCAAACTTGTTCGCGGAGCCACAATGGGGTGTTCTCAATTTTAAACCAAATTCATCATGTTCACATTTAGTCATAAGCCATGAGTGAGATCCCCAAATCTATCGTTGACTCCAAAAACATAGCATAGCACTTCTAACGAGGATATGACACATAAGCGACATAGGACATATAGGAATTTATGCATGTGGATTTCCAATCAACGCCTAAACTTAAATGCACATTCATCATCCTTAATATAGTGATAAAAGAAAGACATTTCAAATAATAGGAATGCACCGGGCTTGCCTTGAGAGTGATCGAAGTTAGCACTAGCCTCACAAGCGTTGAGCGTGGCAACCGTCTCTTCCGGCGGAATCTTCATATGCACAGTACCAAAAGGAAATTAATTACCAAGTTTCATGCAAAAATAATTTATATAGATTTAATTAAAAATTAAATACATAGAATGCAAGAAATGCAATAACTTGAAAAATATGAAATGAAATGCAGATCTTCCAGTGCCAAAAATTCATGTGTGTCTGGGTGAAGACTTTGGCCAAGTGGCATTTAATTTGGATTTATATTTTTAAAGTTATGGCTTAGTTAAGTTTTCAGGGGTTGACTTTTGTCATTTTTGTAAAAATGCGAAAATGACCAGATCTGATGAGTTCATGTTACTTTTATGAAAGTACACGTCTTCTAGTTTCCAAAACATTTTAGTTTGTAATTTTTGGACGATTCAAACGCTGGATACGAATTTTTCAAACTCAAACGAAGTTCGGGTGTATTTACGAGAATGCCACCGGCAGTTTTTTAAAACAGGCGGCGCGCGGGCTCCGGCGGACGGCGGCCGGCGCCGGCGAGGTTCGCCGCGGCGGCGTTCTAGGGCAGCGCATGGGCCGCGCTTTGGCTGGGAGGGAGCCGGTGCGACGGGGAGTTCGTGGGTGAGGACCACGGGGCCCAACGGCGGCCGGAGGGGCGGCGCGGCGAGCGGCGGAGGACCGCGGAGGTTCGGCAGCGGCGCGCGCGTGGCTCGAGGAGCGAGAGGGGGAGGGAAAGGCCCGTGAGCATCACCCGGGGGTGGGGGTCGTCGGCGCGTGGTCGGGGCGACGAGGAGGGCCTAGAAGTAGGGGCTCGACGGAGACCGGCGGCGGCGGCGGCGGCACCCTTTCTTTGAAATTCGCGGAACTGGCTGCACCCAAGTGGAACCAGGTCAGGGGGAGGTCTAGGGGGTGCCGGCGCACTTAATTGAGGGAGAAAAGGGGAGGGACGAGGCTCGCCTAGAAGCGGGAGCTCGGGGCGGCGTCCATGGCGGTGGCGGCCCGATTTTCTCTCTGCGCGAGCTGCGGTGAGGGAGGTAGTGAGGCGGTGGTGCGGCGAGGAGCGTGAGGGAGCTTCCAATAATTGGTGGCGAAGAATTTGCGGGCCTTGGCGCCGTTTTCTAGGGGGCAAGGGACGGGCGGCGCACGGCCGGCAGGGGAGGTCCGCGCGGCTTCAATGCCGGCCTCTCCTGTTGGTTCGCGGGTACAGGCGGTTGGGGAGATGGCCAGGGAGGGAGCTGCGGATGGGACGGGGCAGGAGCGTGCCCGGGGCAGGCGCGGGAGGCGGCGGACCGGCGGGCACGGCGCCATGGCCCGTCGGTCCTCGTAGCTTGAGGGCAAAAATCGAAATTTGAATCTGGGGTTTGAAGATTTGAGTAAAATTTGTACTTCCAGTGCTCCAAAAATAGAACCTAAAATATGGGGAGATTCAGGATGATGTGCTTTAATTTTCATCTTAAAGTTTGAAGTTCTAAACTTGCTTCCAAAAATTCATACAAAATTCACAGTTAACAGCGTTCCAGATTTGAATTTGAATTTTTGGGCATTCAAAACTTTGTTCAAAAATTTTGTAAAAATATTGTAAATTCATCTTTTTACATGAGCAATGCAGTGGTGCAAAAATATGTGGGTAGTGTTTTTATAATTTTTGCATTTAGGTTAGGACTAGGTTTTAGGATTAGGTTTTTCCTCTCTTTTTTTTCCTTTTTGTTTTTCTTATTTTCCTTTTTCCTGGTTGGGTGATTTAGCATTAGTACCTGGTTAAGGATGTGATTAGGTTAGTAACTGCGTGATTAGCCTAATTCGTGACATGGGATGTCACATTTATAGTCCGGGAGTGCAGCCAATCAAGAGGCAATCCGAACCTAGATGGTTGTTCAATGAGAACAATCACAATCCAAGCGACGGAATGACCCGTCCTACTCCGGATCGTCTAACCAACCACTTGAAGAAGATGTTGCAATCAGGCTTTGACGATTCAGGATGCCAAAGAGTGGGCTTGGCTTTCAGCTCTTCCAATCCTCGCGATCCTGTAAGTACCTCCTTTCTTGCTAAATACCGGTATCCCAAATTCCTATATCTTTATGTTGCTATTCTCTTAACATGTATTTTTATTTAGCACGGGCCCTCGACAGATTCAAAAGCCACCCCCTCTTCCAGCAAATGATTCATGGGGCAAAGATTACGAAGCAAATGCTCTCCCCAATCCTATGCATACCGAGCATGCCGGCCCTCGCTCTTCCCCAAAATATTCCGGACCGATCTGTTCTTTCTCCGACCGGGCCATCACAAAAGATCTCAAGATCCGGGGTGCAATCCAAGCCCCCAGACACGAAGAAACGTAAGTCGGCCTCAATCCCTACTTCCCCGCCCATAGATACTCGTACGAAGCTCGGAAGATTGAAGATTGACGGAAAGAGCAAGAAGCACTCGAGAGGGACCGCCAAGCCGCCGGGGCCGTATTTCAAGGGACATCAAGCGGAGGATCTCAAGGAGATCCGCAGTTAACCGATTCTCTTGCCAATGTTCCTCGGAGGTCCCCGTATGCGTCCCGGACCGGTACCCGGGCGATCCACAGGAGATTCTACCTCTGCACCCTCGGCGCCGTCGGTAGCCAAGAGGAGTGCGGAAGAATCAAACGAAGGCTCCCAAGTTCCCCAACAAAGAAGACCAGGACCTTCGCAGTCTTCAAGAAAGCGACCACGTAAACATTTTTCACTTAGTTCCTCTTGATCTTTTCACTATCCGGAATCATCATTATGTTATTCCAGTCTTTAACTTTATCTTATCTGCAGGATCACTCCAAACCTTCGAGCCAATATTGCGGGCCTGTTGAGAAACATGTCAAATATTCCTTCCACTACTCCAGCAGCTATCAGCAACAATACATGCCCCCGAACCAACCGCAATGATTGCTGAACAGAGCTCGGAAGCCAAGGGTGCGGCAACCACGGAGGAACCCCCTACCACCTCAACGGAAGAACAATAGATTGCTGGTGCTTCGCTACAAAGCTGCCGAGGAGCAGCTTAATACTAAAACCACCGATATTGATACGTCGACCGGTGATTTCCCTCCTCAAGCTTCGTTATTCTAGACCGCTCCGGAGCTCCCACTAGGACCGGTCCGGATCGAAGAAGTACCCCACCGTCCAAGGACCACTCACAAGACTCCAAGCTGGACCAAAGCTCGCCAAAATGGTGATTGGCGACGTAGAAATCGACAGTTCCAGCGAAGCTCGAACATTTACTATGACGGCCAAATGGGATTCCCTCCAAGAAGAAGAGGCCTCTAAGTCCGGCCGGTATTTCTCATTCCTTACCCGGTATTTATCGTTCTCTCGTAATCTTCATAACTACAATTTTTATATTATTTGCCTTCTTTTCAAGTTCTTCCGAAGAACTCGGAAGCTAAGAGTGCTATCATAGCTCGACTAGAAGAAGAACTGCACCGGACTACTGGACCGCCTACTCGAACTTAAGTCTCGGACCGCGAGTCCGAGATCCAAGGAAGAGGACCTTCGACGGTGGGAATCAAATCTCCTAAATACCCATCGCATAATGGAAGGCCGCCGACAAGAAATCATCCGCCTTAAACAAGAAATTCAAAGTAAACCTCGACTAAGTCGACTAATCTCAATCATCTTGCCTTTGCTTCAAATATCCTAACCGGTCTTAAATGTATTTCTTCGACTCTTGACGATCTTGTTGCAACCCATAAGAAGGCGAAGCGATCCTCGCTGAAAACCTGCTGCGCAAGATTTGGCCCTTCAAGAAGGCTCGCGAGTCGAGCAGAGGCAAGCTGTCCGCATTGGTGAGTTGGAAGGCAAGCTTATTGCCAAGGACGACATCCTCGTCGCGAGCTCTCGGATCCAACAAGATCTTTGAGAATGAAAATGTTCAGCTCAAAGCTGAACTTGCGGAAGCGCTTGAAACCGCTAAGACCGCGCAAGTGGAGAAAGAAAATGCCATCAAGACCGTCCACGAGTCCGCTCAATTAGCACTCAAGGCGAAGGAAGATGAAATTTAAAGGTTGTTAAAGAATGAGGCCAAGATAAGGGCCTCCAATGTCAACTTTAAGGGCAGATTCAGAATCTTGGATATCGAGACATAGGCATAAGTTTCTTTTCCTCTATCTTTCTTGATAAGCGAGTCTTTAGCTACCGGTCCGAATTACTAATATTCTTTTGAAATTTCCTTCACGAGAATTTCCAGCGGGCTATAAGCGGGTCCTAGAATATCTAAATGGGGGTCAACCCCTCCAATATGATAACATAGACCCGGAAAGCGCCATTTGGGATGCTCCTCGAAGAATCGGGGAGCACTCCAAGACGATTGCCACTATGGGAGGAGGACACATCGCCGTAACTATCCGAGTCTTGGACTCCTGTCAAAGATAGTGATTTCAACTTTATCAAGGCGGACGCCCATCCGGAGACTATAGTAGACCGGTTCAACGAGTTAAGGAATTCACTCCTTGGTACCGTGATAGAACTTATCGAAGATATTCCTCCGGATCCTCCTGGTGCCCCGCTGAATGAAGCTGCAGCTCTTCCCACTATAGATCAAGACGCTGCTGCTGCTTTTAGGCAAAACCTAGATGATGATTATGATGACCTAGATTTTGATCTTCTATCTTCGGCGTCGGATTCGAAGGGACGATTGATGACAAGCCGACCACCGATCCCAAGACCGGTAATACCGGTGATTCAAGCGATCCTGCTCAGTACATGTACTTTTGTAATGGATCCTATGTATGCGAGAATATTATGTCTCGAATATTTCGTAGTACAATCCTTTTATATGACATATGTCCTTTTAATTATGATTAATCTTCATCCTTCCCCATCTATAACAAAGTCTTTACGCTCCAGGACTACAACGAGTCCAGACTGGTTTATAGCCAACCTTCCAAAATCTCAAATTTACTACCTTAAATCCACCAATCAAGTCTATAACCAACCAACGATAGTTACTTTCAACACAAACCAGCTATGACCAGTCATTGACTCTAATTAACACAGAATATAACTCATAAGGGCAGTCTACGTAACAAAATTGTGCCGTATAGAAAAAATGACCAGTCTTAAGACTTAATATTGCATATTATCCCGGACTCCTACGACAAAACCGCCCCACCGAGTCCTTTCTTCCAAGACCGGATCGTCGGTCTTTATTTTCGTAATTGTAGCTTTTTGAGCCATCTTAATAGATGGTTTGCTCAAAACTTGAAGAAATACACCAGAGCGGTATTGTGCCTTGACGAACCCAGTCCGGCTAACTCATCCGTAGCGAGTTGTTTCGCACAAGATACGACAAAAGCGCAGACCAACAAATTTATCCTCAAGTTTTCGAACCTCCTGTCTATAAGCCATCATATGTTTGTCATGGGCATCCCACACTTTGTTAATCCGACTAATCACAAGCATGGAGTCACCGTAAACGTCCAAACACTTGATACCAAGCTGAAACAGACTATCCGAAGTCCATGTAGCAAAGCTTCATACTCGCGGCATTATTCGAAGCTCGGAAGTGCATATGCAATACATACTTCAATTGATCCTTTTGCGGAGTAAAAGTATTACTCCAGCCCATGCGCCTAAAAGCTGCAGGGACCCATCGAAATACATCTCCAAGTATTCCAAGTTCGAATAGCGGGCGATATTTGAGTCTCAAGCCATTCGGTGATGAAATCAGCTAACGCTTGGCCCTTGATGGGCGTTCGCGAGGAAAAAGTAATTTCATACTGACCAAACTCTATAGGCCACTTATCAATTTGACCAATTGCCTCTCTATTACGCACTACATCCCCAATGGCAAACCCGGTCTTGACTTCGATCGGATGTGTTTGGAAATAATGCTTTAACTTCCTTGACGTTATCACTACTGCATATATCAACTTCTGCAACCGAAGATACCGCACCCTTGACTCTATTAAAACTTCACTCACAAAGTAGACCGGGTGCTTGAACCAGCTACGGATGTCCTTCTTCCTTTTGATCGACCGCCAAGACCGTGCTAACAACATGGGTAGTTGCAAATATGTATAACTGAATGGTCTCATCTAGCTCCGGCGGTATCGCATCTGGCGGGTTACTAAGATATCCCTTGAGCTGCTCAAATGCAGCCTCGAGCTTCCGCTGTCCACTCGAACTTATCCTGCTTCTTAAGCAATTTAAAGAAGGGAAGTCCTCCGATCCCCGGACTTGAAATGAAACGGCTCGGAGCAGCCATGCACCCGATCAATTTTTGTACATCCTTCAAACAACTAGGGGTTTAATATTAACAATTGTTTGGATCTTTTCTGGATTAGCTTCAATACCGCGCCATGATACCAAATACCCGAGCAGTTTTCCTGATCGGACCCCAAACACACATTTCCCAGGATTAAGCTTCATGGAAAAATTCCGCAGATTGCTAAAGGTTTCTGCCAAGTCGAGAGAAAATCTTCAACTTTCCGGGATTTAACCACTACGTCATACACATATGCTTCAGCGTTTATTCCAATTTGAGAATCAAAGCAACGTTGCATACCGCGTTGGTAGGTCGCGCCGAGCATTCTTCAAACCGAACGACATAGTCATGTAGCAAGTAAGCTCCAAAGGGGGTAATGAACGCGGTCTTAATCTGATCTTCAACTTTCGGGGAATTTGATGATACGAGAGAATAAGCATAAAGGAAACAAAGACGCTCGCAGCCGGCGATCGAATCAACAACTTGGTCGATTTGAGACAGTGCGAATGGATCTTTAGGACACGCCTTATTGAGATCGGTGTAATCAACGCACATTCTTAATTCTTTGATATTCTTCTTTGGTACAAGGACGGGATTGGCAAGCCAATCTGGATGATATACCTCCCTAACGAACTTAGTTGCTAAAATCTAGCAATCTCTTTCTTAATTGCTTCCTTGCGGTCTTGGGCAAACCTCCGGAGCTTCATCTTGATCGGCTTCCCATCGGACGCACCAACGGTGCGTGCTCAATCTTCTCCCTAGGAACACCCGACATATCGGAGGGTTATCATGCAAAGATGTCCCTATTTTCCTGGAGGAAAAGAATAAGCGCGCTTTCCTATTTGTTCCCAAGGTCGGACCCAATATGGGTGACCTTGGAGGGTCTGTCTCATCAAGCCCGATAGCCTTGGATATGATCGCCTTAGACTTCAGTTTCTCTTTGGCGACCTTCTTAGATGGTCCTTCTTCTTCAAGCGGCGTTTATGTTTCAAAAATGTCGGTTGCTCGCCTGATTTCCCGACGTTCTTCTTCCGAACCGACATGAGTTGCCAATTCGGTGCTATGTACCTCACAAGCATACGCGGTCTTGATGTTAGATCGGAACGACAGGGCCCGGGCATCTTTAGCATCAAATACTCGGTAATTTGGGATTTCTATAAACTTGGCAAGAGCTGGTCTTCCCAATATGGCATGATATGCTTGAATCTATGTCAGCCACGTGGAATGAGATGGACATGTTGTTGAATGTATCACAAGGGGGACGTGTACTCGGGATCGGTGGCACTGGCGTCGTACTCTATGATGAACTCGTAAACGGTGGTCATACGTGTTCTTGAATGATGCGTATGTCGTGTTATTGGGTTTTCTCCTGCAGGATGTAAATCGATGTCTATATCGCCGCCCATCTCACGGTTAATGAGGCCTACTTGATTCGAGCAGGTTGCAATGATTAGTAATGTGAGGATGGTAATGATACTTGCGCATATCTATTGAGATACATTTATATTGCAAATTCTCGTGTTAACAATGCTCACTAAAGTTATGTTTATGTAACGATCTTATTAATTTGACAATGGATAAAATGTTATATAGAATATAATAGGTGTTGTTTTATGCAATTTATGCCAAGTAAATCCGATCAGCCCTTGCATGTTAGATGTTGGTTTTAGGTAACATTTTGACGGTTAAGACTTACGGAGTATGTTAGATACTCATGCTTTGCCTAATTGTTGTTTTCAGGTTTTCCTCAAGCAAATTATTGTGATTGTTGTGGCAAAGTTGTGTGGGAAGGTGAGAAGCCCAAAGAATGGTATATTTAATGGGTTCCTAGCTCACCGACTCACGAAGAGTGAGCAATGTTCTTGGCCGGCATGGTTTACTTAGCTATCCATTTATCGTCGAGTTTGTTTTATCGCTTCCGCACTTTATTTCGAACTCGGAGCATGTATGTAACCTAAATTTCAGGGCCTATGTACCCTCTTTATTTGAACATAAATTGTAATAATGCACTTATCTATGTAAATTTGCAATTTATGTATGTTTGTGTGTCCGATGCTATGCATAGTTGCTTCGTCAACCATCTCCCGATGAGATCCTGAGGGACATCACCCTATTGCTCGGAATAGAGGTGTCACAGATACACAAAATCTGAAACATGTACTAGAAATGATGCAAAATTGATGGTTTCATAACCTACGCCATCTCTCAACTATTCATTCTATCCTGAGGGCCAAACTGGTTGTTTCCACCATCACATAACATTTCATTATTAACATGTACTAAGTAATGAAAATGGTTTATAAAAGATAGAAAAATCTAAATCAATGGTTAAGAATACTTATAATTTCTGATGGTTCGTAAGGGAATTATATAGCTTTTGATGGTTCAAGAAATTTGCTCTATTTCCACAGTGATGATATAAAAGCCATAGAGAAAATACAAGGAACACATTGGCTGTAAGAAATAAATGTTGATGGTAGTGCTTTAAGTAATGTTTTTTCACTGATAATTTATTCTTCCATGGATCATAACAATTGTTTCTCGTGTCAGCAAGCTAAGAAGAGACGTCACTCCTCTCGTACCAAGGAATCCAACCGCTAGAGTAAGGCAGAAAAATGATAGTACATCCTTTAATTTTGCATACGATTTATTTGACTCCGTCGCGGCTTATTACGGATGCAGGTCCTGGCTTCGGGCTTCCGAGATGGGCTTTCGCAAGCAGAGGCGAACAGGCTTCCGAGAGACATATACATGCTGATTTCGCTCGCTGCCGCTTGCCCCTCTTCGTCCACCTGCATGTGGCAATCAGGCAAGATCCTCAGGGTATGACAGTTCAGGTAAGATGAAATGAAATCCCATGGCGGAGGAAAGAATGGGCTGTGATTAAATTGCTCTCATCTACTCTTCCCGGAGCAACGCAGATCCTACCGTCTCACACTATCACCACTGATTCACCCTAGATCCGCCTCTTGAGGTATATTTTTCTTGTCTATTTTTTGTGGACGAGGGATCGTTTTATACCACTTGATTTCAGTCTATGATTCTTGATCCAATGCTCTACTTGATTATACCGTAGCACCATGCTGTAATACACATATTGCGTAGGATCGTGGGAGATATTCCAACATCCCTCTTTTGCCGTGATGACCAGATGAGGTTGACAAATATTAAGTGATAGGAGTCATTCTTAATTAGTTTCCATTCCGTCAGTTACTTGATAATGACTATAAGTGAGGTGTCATGAGATAAATTGTGTTGATCCATTGCCTTTCCATTTTCATTTGACTAATGATGAAAATTCAGTTTGGCATAGTTGTAAATGCACCATAGAACTACTCATTAATCCATTCAGAATACTTCAATCTAAGGTCACTTCTAATAACCGGTTTACATTCTAATAAGTGCATAATTCTTATGCTAGGTTTGCAGTCATGACTTGATTAATCATTATACTTTGAATACTTCGACAGAAGAAAGTTAATGGGGAAAACTTCAAATTAGATAGCAGGGGCTCAACAAAAATGTATGCTAATTTAATGAAATTCAGATGCAGGATGGACAAAGGAACACACACATGAATAAAAATCGGAAGTGTGTTGATTCAGATGCAAAATATAGCTATTGTAAAACCTTCTCTTTTGTGGGAATAGAAAAGATGGTTGTACATGTTACTAAGCTACTAGGCACCAACCAGTTCACCCAAAAGCCTAAACTGACGGGGAATTGTGAGGTTTTTATTTATACACTTCAACAGTACGTTCCATACACCAGTAGAATCAAATGGATAATCCATATCCACATTTTGCCATACTTTAATTCAGCTTAACGAGTGAACTATGAACAAATCAATATGCAACAAAACTACCGTTCCTCACTATAAGAAATTTGAAAAAGTGTCCATAACTTGGCTCCTTAAACCATGGACAATGTAGCTTCTGTATTCAAGTGAAGCATATGAACAACAGTCATGATACTTTATATTCTCCGCTCCCACAACTTTTTGTGATCTGCAATGGCCATATGGGAATGGTACTTGGTAAATTTGTCCGAGAAAAATATTTCCATACAACTTACTGTGTTTTTAAACATATAATGTCTGAAGTTGATAGTTTGGATTGTTTGGAGGTATATTTTTTTTCCACAATGTCACTCATTTTGTCGATGTGGGAATCACTATAACCGACTTTTCTTGTCCTTGTTCAAATTATAGATGTCTCTCCTCCTTCACGTAGTTGACATATTACACTAATGCGATTTTTAGGCTAGCTCACAATATTCAGAGGAAAGATGTCGCAGATCGACAAGGATACAACAAAATCCATGGACATGAAAGCATTGGTGAACTCCATGTCTCGTGAACTTGATTATTACTGGTCACTTGGTGAAGTTTCTGAGAACCGGGAAGGGTCGTGTACCATCTACAAAGTTCAGCAGCACATTCGCATAGTTGACAAGTTCTCTTACGAACCTTGTGTGCTATCTATTGGCCCTTATCACCATGGAGCCCCAGCCCTGCACATTATGCAGAAAGAGAAATGGAGCTATTTAGATTTTATTCTCAACTTAAATACTGATAAAACCTTACAAGATTACCTGCTTGCACTTGAAGGCCTGGCAAAACAAGCTAGACTCTGCTACTCTGAGGACATCAAAATGGAGAGCGAGGAGTTCTTACAGATGCTATTACTCGATGGATGCCTTGTCTTAGTAGCTCTTGGTGGAACCAAAGGACTTTTTGAAGCCGCAAGACATGTGCAAGTGGGCGAGTTAAATTCTGAGGAAACACAAGTGGCAAATGATGCACAGAATAGACCTCATCCTAGTGATGTTAACGAGGCTGATAAAACAAGAAATGAAATAGTGGACCAAGAAGGTGGACAAGAATGCAGATTTATTGAAGAGGAACGCACACAATACCAAGATGCAATTGGGCTATGGTTTTTTAGGTTTTTAGTTCACGACTTTTTCTTGCTGGAGAATCAAATACCTTTCTTCATTGTGAAGGAGATATTCAAGGTAGTTTCTAATGACAATATATTGGTTGATGCACCATTTACTGATGAAATAGCAAAGTACGTCGAAGCTGCTTTGCTGTGGTTCCCAAAATCAATCCAAGAGCCTGATAGGCCAAAGGAGTTTCAGCATTTGCTTCACCTGTGCCACATGTACTTTAGGCCAAGCCAGAAAGCAGATGAGCATAACTATCAAGCAGTACCTCATTATATTATAAGATTTCTAAGCTTTGGACGGAAATACTGGAAACTTGGAAAGTACCATGACGAAACTGAACAAGGTCCATCACCATCAGTCAATCTTGATATGCCTTGCTTACATAATGGCCAACAGTTGAATCGCTGGCGCCGAGCTGCACAATACCTCGAAGCTGGAGTTAAATTTAAGAAACGTGGGCATGATAAATCGCATCCTCACTCACTATTAGACGTACTTTTTAGCAACGGGACAATGGAAATTCCATGTATTGTTGTTGATGAGTACACCGGAACTCTTTTCAGAAATCTTATTGCATTTGAGCAAACTTGTCCCCAGTTTGGAGACGACTTCACAGCATACATTGTTTTCTTATCTCAGCTTGTAAGTATGCCTGAAGATGTGACACTACTTGCTCGTAGGGAGATCATTGTGCATCATCTTGACAGTGACGAAATGGTATCAGATCTGTTCACCATGCTCAGTAAGGATGTGGTCTTTGATTTTAATGGTCAATATTATCTGAAATCCTTATGCCAAATGATGGAAAACTATTACCAAAGTCGCCTGAATAGATGGATTGCATGGCTCTGGCTGAATCACTTTAGCAATCCATGGCTGGGTTTAGCTGCACTTGCCACCGTCGTTGTTCTTATCTGTACAGTAGTGCAGACTGTTTACGGAATATTGGCCTATGTTAACCGACCTATGTAAATATGTGAGTTTGCGGTTATGAACTAGATATAAAACTAATTCTGAACAGTCGATTTCTGTTATTGACAGAAAAGAAAACCTCTAGTTCAATGCTTCCCAGTCATCTTCTACAACTGTCTTCAAATAAAGCAGTTTTCATAAACTTTCATCAGTCATTGCTGAGGCAGATCAGAGCAACAACCAGACACTGCACAATACTGGACGACTTTGTTCAATGGACACTACTGATTTTGATCACACTGCTCGAGATTCTGAAGCTTTGAGAATAATATAACCTAAGCCAACAAGATCCTCTTTCCCACTAAATGATTGAGATTTGCTAGTTCTCTATGATTTTTCACTTTTGTCAGTCAGATTTCCGAACAGCTAACATTATACTCAAACAATAACAATGTACTGAACTGAAACAATGAAAATGTACTTCAAATAATTAATTCTAAGATAGATTTTTTTTGTTTTTAAAGAATATTTTGTTTTACACAAGTGAATAAAAGATCTTGATGATTGGATCAAGATCCAATAGCTAGAAAATGTGACTTAGAGATGAGCAATTCTAAGGAGACAAACCTAAATAGTAGTTGTTTGATAAGCTGTAACAATTATGAACAATATATCTATATTCATTAGTAATTTGCTGGGGATATATAGACTGATTTATAATAGCAATATCAGCTTCATGTTCAAAGTAAGAATTTGTGTCATAGTGTCATGTCTTGGACTCTATCTGATAGCCGTTTTTCTGTTTGGCTATCGAGAACGTCCGTATGAATTGATTCCCTTCTCAGGCGATTCGCGGTTTATCTCACTGAGGTGCGAACTGTTGTTGTTAACGCATTCGAATTGATTAGTGGTAAGTCCCGTGGATCCAGTTCCTCTGCATTGCTAATGCTAAACATGATGCAGAGGACTGTAACGATCGCCTCTGATATTGCAGTGTACCGGAACCTCCTCAGCCGCCCCGCGAGTCCATGACCCGCATGCCATCATCCATCACACCAGCACCACGGCCGCCACCGCCATCCGACCACCACCTCCCCCGCATCACCTGCTGCCACTCCACACCCCGCCCCTTCCACGACGCTCGCCGCCTCCCCCTGCCCTTCCCTCGATGTCCACCCCGTCGGCTCCGCCCCCTGCCCGCACCTCGCCGCGCACCGCCTGTCCTCGCGCCCGCTCCGCTTCCTCCGCCGCTGTCTCCGCGTGCGCCCGCTCGGCCGACCCGAGATCCGGCGGGACCCACGTGAGCTCCCGCGCTGCACGCCCTGCGCCGCCGCATCGCCCTCCTCCTCGCCCCGCCTGTACGCGTGCCTCTCTTGCGCCGCCGTATTCTGTCCCTCCCACGCAGCCTCGCACGCCGCCGCCTCCGCGCCCGGCCACCAGATCGCCGTCGACGTCGACCGTGCCGAGCTCTTCTGCGCCGCCTGCGGCGACCAGGTCTACGACCCCGATTTCGACCAGGCCGTCTTCCTCGCGCAGTCGTCCTCGCTCCTCCCCTCCACCTCCCATGCCTCCCCCGCCCCGGCGCCCCGCAAGCGCCGGCGCGTGGACTACCGCGCGTGGGCGCCAGATCCGGCCGAATTCGCGCTCATGAGCTCCGCCGACCCCACCACATCCGCGTCCGCCGCCGCGCCGGCGGGGCTGCGTGGCCTCAACAACCTCGGCAACACCTGCTTCATGAACTCCGTGCTCCAGGCGCTACTCCACGCGCCGCCGCTCCGGAACTACTTCCTCGGCGATCGGCACAACCGGTTCCTCTGCCCGCGACGCACGCCCGTCAGGAACCGTGCCGTGGAGGCCGACGCCGCCAAGGTCGCATGCCTCGCTTGCGATCTCGACGAGATCTACTCCGCTGCCTTCTCCGGAGAACGCACGCCTTACAGCCCCGCCAAGTTCCTGTATAGGTCTGGACTCTGGATCTTAAGCACTTGCTTGACACTGCTTCATGTCGCTTTGGGTTTATAACAGCACGCTGCCTTTCTTTCTGTTGGATCCATTATTGAAAAGTCTAAGATATGTTAAGTGAAATGGGTGCGTCGATAATATTGTAATGTTGGGGAGGGAATCTTGCCCGGCATGTTAAAGTGTACTTATCTATTGCAAATGATACAAGTATTGTTGGTATGCTATGTATTCGTGGTGTGTGCGCATAGATCATGATCATACTGATTGCAATGGAACTGCTTAACAGTCGACCGGAGGAAATGTAGCTAAATGTAGAGGCATATTGTACTACTAGTATGCCTTGATTTGTGATTCTTCAAAGAGAAGTTGGTTTCGCATTTTGGTGCACTCACCTTTTTGAGTAAATGCCATCAATATGTCAGACATTTATCCTTTTCTCTTAAGATGACATATTGGAATTTACTGCTTAAGTGCCTGTCCATCTGTTCCTCCCTCCAGCGGGGTTGGAGGGGATTGAGGAGGGTTTAATCCTTTACAAACTAGGTAAGGATTTAGCCCTCTTCAATTCCCTACAGTCCCTTCCATAGTTCCATTCCCTATGCAACCGAACAACCCCTAAGTTGGCTGGCATCCCTAGCAGTTATCAGACTGTCATTGTGAAAATTACAAAAGATCAAATGCACGAGCAGCTGTAAATTCAATGCAGGTAACTGTTTTTAAGGTGCATTTGAAGGTATTCCTGCCTTCTTGGGACCTCCTCTATCATACATGGATTGTATGAATTGATGATTTGGATTAAGTTTTTTCGGTCCTCTATGATATATTGAACATAGAGAACAATGCATTCATGTGTTTAATTTAGATTATGAATAAAACTATTTTTCTCTGATTATTGAGTAATTGTGATTTTAGTTGGTGGCAGCATGCGTCAAATCTTGCAAGCTACGAGCAACAGGATGCACATGAATTTTTTATCTCCATCCTTGACCATATCCATGAAAATATAAAGGATGATCAACACAAGTCACATACCCAAGGTAGTTAGCTTCTCTTTTCCTATTCTTGGAATCAAAGATATTTGCATTGCATATGTGGCACTGAACTGATATTTGTTCTTCATTGCAAGTTAATGTGCGCCTGAGCTATAATTTTGCTTCAACTAAGTTTAGCAATTATAGGTGGATCTCATAATAGAAGTAACAAGGGCATCCTTTCTTAATTCTGTGAAAAACACTCAACAATTGATAGTGCAAGATCCGTCTGCTGGAATTGCAAAATTTGCGCTAATTAACATATTTTGTTGTTGGTCCCACGCTCCCACTTCTCCTTTGGGGACAGCTCTAAAGAAGCCTTGCACCAAAAAGGGAAAACAAGGAAAGTGTAGTCTTCCTATACTATCAGGGAACAAATCAGGCTAATATGTTTGGATAAAGTGGAGACTGGATAGTAACCTTCTTGTTGTTGATTTGCTGTACCATGCTTTATGTTTGGCAGGTGGAAAATCCTGGTCAATATTCTATTCTAATATTGACTTTCATTGTCACAATAGGCCATGGGGACTGTTGCATTGCCCACAGAGTGTTTTCTGGTATCCTGAGGTCCGATGTCACCTGCACAAGCTGTGGCTTCACATCTACAACTTTTGAACCCTGTATGGACATCTCCTTAGACTTGGATGCTGGACATAACAATTGTATTGGTGTTACAAACACAAAGCAGCATGTGCGTAATGGGGAACGAAGCTTGGCTGGTGCGAGTTCCAAGGCAACAACACTCATGAGATGTCTGGAGCGCTTTACTAGAGCTGAGAGGCTTGATGCTGAGCAGAAGTTCTTCTGTGAACGTTGCAAGGAGAGGCAAGAGTCCCTAAAGCAAATGTCCATTCGGAGGCTTCCATTAGTTTCCTGCTTTCACATTAAGAGATTTGAGCATTCGTCAGTCAAAAAGATGTCCAGGAAGGTTGATAATTGTTTGCAGTTTCCTTTTTCCCTTGACATGGCACCTTACCTGTCATCCTCCATTCTCAGAAGTAGATATGGTAATCGCATATTTCCGTCAGAAGCTAGTGATGCAGATGCAATTCCAGAGCTGTCAACAGAATTTGAAATATTTGCAGTGATCACACATAGTGGTAAATTAGAAGCTGGCCATTATGTGACATACCTCAGGTTGAACAACCACTGGTACAAGTGTGATGATGCTTGGGTAACCAGAGTAGAGGAGCATACGGTGCGAACTTCTCAAGCATACATGCTCTTCTATGTGCAGAAGACGCTTTACTATAAAGCTTGTGAAAGAGCAGCAGCAGTCTGATTTGAACCAGGCATTTGGTCGTGCTACTCTATGTAACCAGGAAAAGTAGCCACGGAATCAGATATACATAGTTCCATTGAAAACTGAGCCAGCACAGCCATCGAGACATGGTGGTCAAGTTTTGCATTCTCATTGACTTATAGTTCAATCGGAGTGGGGTTTTTTTCTGGCGATTTTCTATACAGCCAGCTGCCCGGAAGGAAGATGGATGGTCCAGTTGTATGTGTTGAATCATCTTATCACACTGAGTCATGCATTTCTTGTGGTGATTTTTATAAATGCGCCACCACTTTCTTTGTTTTATATAATTGGTAGTGGCAATGCTCTAACTAATCATGGTTGTGCTCAATGTATTGGACGGAGGGATGTGGGAAATGTAGAAAGGAAAGGGAACCAATTTTTTTTATGTGTTCCTTTCAATAACGGTGTGCATCTCTCTCCTGAAAGTAACAGTCTTATTGGTGTCAATGCTCTATATCACCCTCATTTCGTTTGTTCTTGTGCTACAATGAAAAGCAGTTGCAAATATGAATCTAGTTCAACGGATCGAAGTGGGGGATATATGAAATGAATTATTGGGTAGAGATAAGCACGAGTTTTGGACATTCCCCTGGGAAAATTGGCCACTTGTTCAAACAAGAGGGGGTGGTGAATCTTAGCAAAATCCCATATTTAGTACTTCCTCCATTTTTGTTTTGATGATGTTCGGACAGCAGAAGATTTTAGTAATGGAGTCCGAATACAAATTGAATCTCGAGACGGTCTATTAGACCACTTGTACAATGGATGGTTGTTTTAGTTGTCCTGTAGAAATTGCTATTTCCTAAATTTGTGAATGAGAAAATGAATATTTATGAGTTACATAGCAACTACAACTTGTACAATGGTGTGTAAGCCGTCTCATACTCCTAAATTCTAGCGTATGAGGTGGTTGCTTCGCGAAACAACCACCTCTTTCTCTCACCTCCCTCTCTTTCTTCTACATCATCAAAAATCCTATGTGACATTGTATGAGACGGGCTATGAGACTACCGACGTGTAGCGTTGTGCCTGCCCTTACGAGCGTAGAACCTCCTCCAAATGGGCATACACTAACGCAGGATCCATGAAGAATTCTGAAAGATGCCTATCCTCAAGTTCTGCATTAATGACCTGATATTTTGAAAGATTAACATGTTGCTTCCAAATTTGTCAAGCTGTCGGCGTAAATACTTCCGTGAAGAAGGGGCTATTACTTTCTGCAACCACATCCGACTTGTCACCAGCTTGTGAAGCCACCACACGGAAAATCAGCTCCCCTCGCAGTTCCACCGAAACCACACTCCTCGAGAGATCAATTTCATCTTCTATCCCCAAGAATCAAGTAATACAATATAAGTACTCTTGACTTGCGCTAGTGGTGCAGCAAACAACTCGTCCTTGAAGATGAGATCTGGCCATGACCCACCAACTTTGACACTAACTACAGTGGCCTCAATTGCTTGCAGAAGAACTGCATATCTCACCTCAAGTGTGCTACGCTTGCTGGAGCAATGCCTGTGAATCACAAATGCATTCTTTTCATAAGGAGTCATCATGTTATGCTTGAAGAATTTGAGGCTGAACACTTCGTCCTCAGACTCTATTTCCACCTTCACTTTTAGATCAACTTCGAACGTGACTGGATCACGTATCACGACCGTGCGGGACGGACCTGTCAACACAAATATATGAATCCTGCAAGCATCACAATTAATAAATTTCTGATACTTGGTTCTTCCATATAACGAGGAAGCACGCTGCAGCAAATTTGTAGAAAATGTAGGATCAGGTGACTAGTATCACAATCATCGTTCCCTACAGTTTAGAAAGGTTTTTGAATCAACTGGTTGTTGCTGATTATGATTAATTTCAATAACAAGTAAGCAGAATACAACCAATATATATCAGTAAAAATACTACAATCAGGAGAGTGGCATATAACAGTATTGAAACCATCAAAGTTCTCCTTACTCATGACCGTTTGTGAGGATAAACATGTATGGTTGGGATAAAGACATAAAAGAAACAAAAACACGGCTCAGTTGAACTGCCATCTTGTATCTTCACCTGAATTTTTATCTGATTCAAATCAGTACTATTCTGTATGTTCACTGAGATTAGTTGACTGGATATTGTGCGTATAAAAGGGAAGTAGTTCAAATCCTCCCTCCTGATCGGATGAGTAAATCCTCCCTCAATCCCTCTAAATTTCTCGATGTATAGGCTGCCTATCTAACTCTATCAGCTAAAAGTTTGAAGTGTGGTCCAGTTTCTTCATCTCTGATACCAGAGAATAAAAACATTGAGACTATGGGTCCTATACATGAGATTAACCATAACTAATAACAATGGTGTTTCCTTGTTTGTATACAGTTATTCAGTGCTAAATCACTAAAATCACCTGTTGAGTTTCCATATAACTAGAGTAAAAATCATCTCAGCCCTTATCTCACATGCCAATATATCTATACAGTTATTACGATACTCGGTGGCAAAGAAAAGTAGTCTATACCATAGGTCACAAAACCGTAAACCGCTCGGTTTTTCTGTACAACAAAAATCGAATGATAAATCGTAAAAACCGAGCGAAAACTGTTTTTGCTATAATAACTATGTTCAGTTTTGCTGAAAAACCGATCTATTTTAGAAACCGAACCGGACCCATAAGTCCGGTTTTTGCGGTTTTCGAGCGGCTCTATCTATACTCAGGTTGGACCTCGTTAACAACCCAAACCACTCGTCCCTTCCGAGGCCCATGCCGGGATGCAAGGAGATAGATGGAAGCGTCACTCGTGGGAGCTGTCCACAGGATCTGTTCCTGTTTTTTATTTTCGTTTTTTGGGCCCTTAAGTGTTAAGTCTGCTTAGCACTAAATTAAAAATACTTTTATAACTTAAAAATTAATACCGATTTTTCTAGTGGTATAGTATACATAGACGCACCCATTAGAGCTTTACACATCCAAATATGGTGACAATTTTAAAATAAAAATTCCTAAATTACGATAGTTGTTAAGATATAATATAATTATTAAGTCATCCAAACCTTCTTCATTTTTTTAAAAAAATGACCTAAATTTATTGCATCTATAGTAGCATCGACACATTTTTTAAAGGCTAGCTTATGTTTCATAATTTTAAGTTGTTTAAATTGTGTTCAAATTTAAATTTAAATTCAAAGTTTAATTGACCATATTTCGAACTTTAACTCCTACTAAGTTTCAATCTAGTAGTAAGTAATATGAAAATGCTTAATAGAGTTAGTGTTCCAAATACGGCCAATTATAATTTGAATTTAAATTCAAATTTGAACACTATTTAAACAACTCGTAGTTATGAAATATGACCTAATCCTAACAAAAATATGTGTTAATACTACTATAGATACAATGAATTTAGGTCAATTTTTTCATAATTTTTCAAGAAGGTTTTGATGACTTAAGAACTCAATTATCTCTTAGCAACTATCCTAATTTAGGGATTTATATTTTAAAATTATCATCATATTTGGGAATGTTCAAAGCTAAAACGGGTGCTTCAATGTCTGCTCTACTACTACTACAAAAATCAGTATTAACTTTTAAGGTGTAAAAGTATTTTAAATTGGGTATTAGGAAGACTTAACAGTTAAGCAAAAAAAAATGAAGAAAATAGGAAAGGATACTCCACGAGTGTACCTATCGCAAGCGACCCCTCGCACTGAACACTCTTGTCTCCCAACCGGCAGGCGATAGTTGACAGAACGACTATTTTCGCAATTTTATAGATCGAACGATTATTTATATTAAATAATTGATAAATGCGATTGTTAATAAAAAATTTCGAGATAGATGGGCTTTTGGGTTGGCGTTGCGTTGTGGGTGCTTGTGCAATGTGCATTGGCCCATTCGTTGGTCTGGCCTGCCTGCTATTAGTGCGGTTCAGTGGTTCACGTTGGCCAGATAACGCACCACTCTGATTAGTGCTAAACCATTGCGCACCGCAAGCAGAGTGTGGAGTCTGCATTTTGCAAACAGTCCAGAGTTGAAGACCGCCGCGTTCCTGGGAAGAGAAGAAACGCACATCGCACGCTAAAGCGTTACACTTTCCATCCAAGCTTCGCTGGCAGCATAGTTCTAAAGTGTTCGTACCTTGAGAACCTTTTTACACACTGAAATGTGGGTCAAACCACGGGTTCCATGACCGGGCCATGCGATCCATGGCAGTATGAGAAGTAGAGAACTCAAAGTTACCGGATGTCGCCCAAAACACAGCCAGCAACAAGCAAAATTTTGATTAACGAGTGCACGCGAAGACCAAACTGAATAAGCCTAATCTATTGCTTATACCGTTTCACCACGTCCTCTTGCGTAAGGATATCTGCATATGTAACTGCATTTGAATACATCTCTCATATGTGTACGCGAGCAATGAGACCCGTCAGTTCCCTTGATCTTGAATTATCATTCAATAATACTGCAACATGATCACAGAAGAAGACGGCATCCATTTGGAGAGCACTTGCGAGGTCACTGGTCATGTTGCTGTCGATCGCATCTATCATGGAGCATAAGCTGCTATACTAAAGCATAAAGCAGCAATTAGATAAGAGAACGATCCAACTCCAGCCAGAACAACGCGGATGACTGGTGTGTTTGTGTGGGGACGACGCGTCACGGCGCACCAAAATTCGAAATGAACTATAGCGAACTTGTATCTGCCAAAGGTGCGCCTCTTTTCTTCTGCGTCTTGTTTACTATCACCGAGGAATGATAGGCCATCCGTGTTATTGGCCAAGTTGGCCACGAAACGGGAAAGCAGAGATAGGCAAGTGTTGTCCTGTTATGCTGTTCCGGGATGGAAACCAAAGCAACCACCATGAGTCCATGAGTGGATAATACTTGTTCCACCTGGTGGCAAAAGCAGAATACGGTGTTATATCCCTGGACCGATAGAAAACGTAGTGATCCATCCGGCCTCCCAAGTTTCAGTTCCATACTTCATGTACATGAACCTGATGAATCGAAGTTAAATGTTCAGTTCAGTATACCATGGACGATTGTCTGTCGGTTTCTGTCCGCTCGCTTGGTCTTCTTTGCAAGCCTTTCAAGGTACGGCTTGTGAAGCTAACTGACGGGCGTGTTTAATACTCTTCCACGAAAACGCTCGCAAATCTTAATTTTGACGTCTCAACGTACCGTGTAATCCAGTCCGTTATCGATCGCCATTTGACCCACACGCCACAACTAATTAATTGTTGCAAGAGTGGAAGGATCTGAAACGCCCAATTAACCCAGCATTTGAGGCTCTTAAACAGCGTGATCTGTACGTCCCGTTGAGCAGCAGTTTTGCACGGGCCACTCGACCGACTATTCCGACCCAGCTTCATAACGGCATGACGCGGAGACGAAACGGATCTGGGCCCCAACACAACACGGCAGGAGCAGGAGCATGAGGCGGAAAGCGACCGGGAATCCCCGTCGCATCCGCCAGGACAGCAATGGCCGGTCCGATCCCTACACCTCCACGACCGACAGCCACCCGCACGCGCGAGCCCAAAACCACTGCGAATCGCAAGCAAACTCGCCAGCCAGCCAACCAGCTGCGTCTCCCGGCTCCCGCGCTTCGTTTTCCCCGTCGCGTGACGCCGAATCCACCACCACCGCCTCCGCCCCGCACCGCCGGGCGCGCCCGCCTCGGGAACACCAAAATAGAAACTTCCGGTGGTAGGTCGCCCCCGCTTTACCCCACCCGACCCACGCCTCGGCAAAACTCCTCCTCCTCCGCCTCGGCGCCTCCCTTCCCGGCCCCGCTCTTTCTGTGAGGAGGGAAGCGGGGCGGATGACCAGGCGACGGGGCTCAAGTACCGTAAGCATGTGCCGCCTCCGGGAGCAGGTCAGCTAGCCCGCCGCGCTGCCGGCCCCGCCCGCGATTAAATTGCGCGCTTGCTGCCTTCTCGCCCAGATAATTAGTGCCGGCAGCTGTTTCTGGGTATGGCTCCCGGTCTCAAGTACCGGGCTGGGCTGTGCCTCATCGTCGCCGTCGTGCTGATTTGGGTCATCTCTGCGGAGGTCACGCAGGTAAAAACCTTTTCTTTTCCCCATGTTCCTTTGTTTACTTGTGCTTTCTTGCGTTCTTAGATATTGCCCGGGGATCTCCGTATTTGGTTATCCGATTAATTTGAGTAGACCACCGCGTCGGGGTACTGTTCTCCATTTGGATTTTTAAATGTTTCCGCAGGCTTTGCCTGTGATTGAAAATTGTTTTGGGGGAATGTTATGTGTCAGGACAACATTCTGAATCCAGCTGAGGCTGCGGGTGTTGGTTTCCTCCTTGATTAAAAAAAATATATTCAGTTCTCTAATCTTTCTGAATTTGGAGCAAACGTTACAAAGTGCTTATTCGTGCATATTCTTAGAAACGTGTTTGCTGAAATTGCCTTGCTGACGTGTATATTCGTATCATGACTCGTGAGTAAATTCTTCTCTGCTTAGCTTAGCACTTAGCTTGCCCTCTTCTGGTAACTCGTGTCAGATCCTGAGCTACTTGAGGTAGTTGTGACAGCTTGGCTCTAATGTCTAGCTGATTGGAGGTGGTTGTGATATTATTGATCACCTGCAAGGTATCATTAACACCTAGATGTGGAGCCTTGCTTTAGTTTTCATTTCGTTTTCACTATATTATTCTTTTAATAAATTCTACGTTCGAAGTGATAATCTTGCATATAGCTTGGAAACGTTGCAAAGATATAAAAAAGGGGGGTTCTTGCTTAATATTCTTCTTCTGTGTCTTTACAGAGTTCTGGCAAAGTTCATCTTGTGACATATATTCTTTTTTTTTCATTGTAACATCTGAATCAACTTCTTTTGCAGGGGATATTCACAAAGTACAGGCATCCATTCGCAATTACTTACTTGGGGGCCTCCCTTATGGTTATATACCTACCGTTGTCATTCCTAAAAGATTTTATATACAAGTTGATGAGAGGGCATTCTGGAAGCTCTAGTGCTTCAAAAATAGCATGTAAATCTTCCTTTGGCGGTAGTGCTCCATTGAAAAATGGTGAAATTCAGAAGATGTTGGAGATGGAATCGCAGAAAACGATAGTGATCAATTACGCTGATGTGGAAATTCCTATAATACAAGAGGCAAAACCACTTATATGTGGGATCACCGAAATCAATGATGCTGTTTCAAAGAAGCAGGAGCTTTCAGCTAGGGAGATTGCAACTTATGGCTTGTATCTTTGTCCTTTATGGTTTGTGACAGAGGTAATTTTCTATGGTTTTACATTTTACTCTGTAATTATTCTAGGGGTCATCAAACATGCACACTAACAACTATGGGCGTGTTTTTTTCCTGAATTTGATTTCGATCATACAGCAAGTACTCTGATTAGTAAAGTTTACTCATTTTCTCTTATTCTGAATTGATGCAGTATTTATCAAATGCAGCACTTGCAAGAACTAGTGTTGCCAGTACAACTGTACTGTCTTCAACTTCGGGACTCTTCACTCTTTTTATCGGTGTATTGCTTGGACAAGATTCAATAAATGCTGCAAAGGTTATTGCTGTTTTCATTAGCATGGCTGGTGTGGTGATGACAACTATGGGCCAGACTTGGGCATCGGATGAATCAGATGTAGGAAATTCCGCGTGAGTGATTTTCTTAGTCCTTGGAAGTGTTGCTAGTAGTATTCAGTTGGTTACCTGCTATTGACTTGGTTTTGTGTCACAATAATTTTGATATCGTTGTGTTCTGTTTCCTTAGGACTATTTTGATAGTAGTATTCAGTTCATTGTCTGCAATGACTTGGTTTCATGTCAAAAGCAACCTGAAATCTTCATTTTAATTTGCGCTCATATGCTAAAAATGATTTTCATGATTCAGAAACAACTTTTGGGGAGAATGCCTTTTATCCTTATTTCCATGCTGCTGACATGTAGATTTTCAAATGCAGGGCCACACAGAGGACTCTTTTAGGCGATATGTTTGGTCTTATGTCAGCCATTGCCTATGGTCTATTTACTGGTAAGTTCTTTCACTTCTCTGCTTAATTTGTAGTTTTTTTCTCTTTTATGAATTTAACCCCTATTTGTTTCAATTTTGTTACAGTGCTCCTCAAAAAGTTTTGTGGGGAGGAAGGAGAAAAAGTTGATGTCCAAAAGCTGTTTGGCTATCTTGGACTCTTTACTCTTATTGCTCTCTGGTGGCTTGGTAATATTTTTGTCTTCCAAATTAATTCAACTGAAGCATTTAGATTTGAAAAAAAATATGTATGATCTAAAACATACTTAATTGGTCATGCGTTTATGATTGGTCCTTACTGTTTTGTCTATGTCTATGTGGTTGAACATACTTAATTGGACACAAACATGATAAACTTTATCTTTATTGTGTTTTTATTCCAGTTTGGCCACTAACAGCACTAGGAATTGAGCCAAAGTTTTCAATGCCCCACTCAGCTAGAGTGGATGAAGTGGTGGTCGCAAATAGCCTAATCGGAAGTGTACTATCGGACTACTTCTGGTACGCACTACTCTTGTGATCATTTCACAAACTTTACTCTTGCACTTGTAGTAAAGAAAATTATGGTGCCCTTCTATATTATTGTATTCCTGTGGTAATCTGTGATAATGGCTCTGATGGCCAGGGCTCTTTCTGTTGTTTGGACGACTCCCTTGGTGGCTACTTTAGGCATGTCTCTCACAATTCCTATAGCTATGGTCGCTGATATGCTCATTCATGGTCGTCACTATTCGGCGGTCTACATACTTGGTTCTGTCCAGGTAGGAATGTCTGCAGCTAGTCTAGTAATTTTCTTTTGACATATAAGTAAAATCCAAAACATTAACCAAATGTTCTGTGTTAAAGGTGAATCAGAACTACAGCTTTGTTATTGCCATCCCATTTTCAGTTATTAAGTGCCTCTCAGCCGTCCCTGCTCACTATCATTTGTTTTACCCTCTTTGACCTTTGTTTTACTTCTTGCAGGTATTTTCAGGCTTTGTCATTGCAAACCTTGCTGATCGTGTTTCACGTTCTCTAGGGCTATAGTGGCATGAAAAAATGGGTTCGTGTCAGTGTACATGGGAAAGTTCAAAATTTGAGTTGGTTAGGCAATACTCCAGAAAACTCTGGTCTATAGTTTCACGTGGGTTGGGAAGTGTCGGTACCTCTCTCCCTTTGCCCCTTCACACATAGGAATGGTGAATTTTGCCGTGATGGATAGTGGAAATCGCAGCAGATGAAGACGAAACAGTATGTTGTTGCAAGTAGCAACCCTTTGCAACTGTAAATTCTCTCACTACAAAATGCTTGTCAATGTATAACTACCGTGGATCTCGGCCATGTCAAAGATTGCTTGCTTGCACTCTGTTCCTTTATTCCTTGCGAGTTCATGTTCGTGTCGTCACTACTTTACTTGCATCTTCAGGTTGTACACCTGTGCGAAGAAAAGAGAGAAATAATAGTTGGAGGCAAAAATGAATTTCGGAAAAACGAATTACATGTTGGAAAAATGAATTAACAACTAGGACAATTGTCCTGTATGGCACAACAAATTAGTAGAACAAAAAGTAGGGAAAAAGAAGACGACTCGCTTCACGGGAAATTAAATGAAGTGGATCGGCATCGCGTAACAAAAAAACGAAAAAAGTCAACTCCCCTGTTGTCGTAGTTGGACGAGATAGACGGCGAAGGCGGCGTTCTGATCGGTGTCGCGCAGCAGCGGCCGTACGACGCGGTGAACCTCGACCACGTCGAAGCCGTGCTCCCGCAGCACGTCCACGCACTCCTGGACGCCGTCCCGCACCTCGCTCGCCGCCCACCCGACCGTGATGCCGCCGCGCCACAAGCCCCGAAGCGTGGCGGCCATCGCCGGCATGTCCTCCGGGTCGTAGAACACGTCGGACATGAGCACCACGTCCACCTGCATCACTGTCGAGCTGGTCGCCCCACCGGAGCTCACGAACATCAACCCGCGACGCGTCCAGCCCGTTGACCTCCGCGTTGGCCCGGAGGCCCGATAGCAGCGGCGCCACGTCGGTGAGCACGCACCTTGCTGCGCCGAGGCAGGCCACGGCCGCGATGCCGGGCAGGCCGGTCCCGGCGCCGAGCTCGAGCACGGTGGCGCCGCGTAGCTGGACCCGGGCAGCGAGGTGAGAGGCGAGGACGAGGGCCGAGTCCCAGAGCCATGACCCGGTCAGCGCGCGGCCGGTGGCCGGGTCGTGCGTGGCGTCGCGCTCCACCACGGCGAGGGCGTGCCCGGCTACGACGACGTGCATCGTCACGTCCATTTTGCTCTCCCTAACGTGGCCGCCTAGCTACTACGTGGCTGTCTTATCATCGCCGGTTGTGTTTTTTTGCTCGTGTTTAGTCATCGGTCACGCTGATCCAAGTCCATGGCAGGTAGTAGAGAAGAAGGTGCCACCTGCCAATGTGATCGTTGCTGAGTGACGAGGGATTGATTTGCCAAATTTGAGGATTTTATAATTCGAGAATGTGACGGTTGGTGCCCACTTTTTACATTTTCAAAACCCAAATTTGCATACATTTTCAAACACACACTGAACTTCTTTGAAAGTATTTCCTACTTCAGTGCTTCCGATCCAGGGAAAATAATCATGGTACTAAAAGTCTTAACCGCATAATATTAGCACACCGACAGACCTGACATAAGAGTGCATCACACCGAACCAAATCAACTAGATCAAATTATTTAGAGTAAATTTCGTAAAACTACAGGTTTTGTAGCAAAACTATCACAAAACTACATATTTAAAGAAGTGTGTTACAAAACTACACATTTAGTGCACCTTTGTATCACAAAACTATTAAGTTTAACAATTGTTATCGCAACTTCATTATTGTGGAGAAACGATTTCCTTCAAATCTAGAGCGTGCAGGCGTGTGCGAGAGAGAACGTCTCTCAACTTTATTGTCGTTTCGTTTGCATGGGCGACACCTCTGGCACTAACCGGAGTTGTGGCGCGCTCGGTTGGTGCCGACTTTTAAAATTTTCAGAAATCACAGCTACCGTGCAATTTTGCGTGCGCTGGATCTTGTTGCGCCTGAGAGGGACGTCTGCTGATGGTGGTTTATTTAGGCTAGATTTTTCTCAGTGTCGACAGCTCAATTTGTCAATCCGATATTCCCATGTTGCATGCTTGGCTCGATCAGTTTGTATTTTTACCATAAGTCGCAGACAGTTTGTGGGAGTGACGAACGATTGGATTGAAACGAGAAAAGAAACTGTACGATGTTGCTTTTGAGAGTGACGAACCATTGGTTTGCCATACCCACATTGGTGATGCTCTGCAAATTTGCGTGTGCATGGGATGCTCTGGGCCGAGAGGAATGTCCGCTGATGGTGCTTTGGGCTTGATTTATTCAATGTTTGTCAGCCCAATGAAGCCAGTTTGTGTTTTTGTCACTCAGGTTTCACGCGCTGCCTCAGCTCTTATTAACCATGCACTAATAGCTTTTGTTCCTTATTCCCTTTGTTCTTATACTCGTAAATGTTTCGTTTCCTTTTTTAATTTGAAAATTGCAACCATCTGAATCATCTTTTCTTGTTCCTCTGGGATGTTGGCACCTCAGACTGGAGTGCATACTGATTCAGGTAAGGATCGAGTATGAATTTTTGACATGTACTTTCGGGGAAACACATCATCTCTATCCTTCATCTCAAGAATCTACCATTAGTACTTCATTCAACATTCCATAGTAAGCCCCACTAACACGAATCACGAAACAAATCTAACGGTGCCAGGCACCTTCGGTTTTGTATTAGCTGCAGGATGAGTACAACAGAGGACCCAGTAGCAACTTGCAAGACCCGGCCTGGCAGGATTGCCTGTGTGCTGGGGAGAGAAGCCGTGCTCCGGTGGATTTCGCTCCTTGGTTGTAATCAATGAACAGGCGGCAACTGGCCACAACACACTGCCAACTGTGCAAACTGCTGTTAACATAGATAGATTCGATCTCCCATTGGCCACATAATAACAAGTGACTGGGGAGAGGCACCTGCACATAACTGATGATGAGGTGGTCGTAATTAAACGAGCTGACAGCACTAGTTGACCACGCGACAGTGAGCGAGCCATAGACCTCGCGACGACAGCACTGCCCGGGAAACGTCATGCATGGATGATGAAGCACGCACCCCCTGCCACGTCGGTTGGCTGCACGCTTGCATACATGCACGGCCCGGCCCGGTGGAGCAAGCCAAAGCATGCCGGTTGATGGAGCATCTCCTTGGGCTGATCCGCAGACGAGCCGACCCACCCCGGCCGTAAGGAAGCAGGTCTCCCCGTGAACTATGGACGTTACGTGTCAACTGGCCACGGGCCCCATTCGACGTGGCCATGCGGCGGACAAGGTACCTGACAGGTCATCAGGCCCCCGTGCCCGCGTAGGAACACGGGACAGGGTCGCCGGCCGAGGGGAGCGCGCCGCGTGGCGAGCTTGCGTGCCGCCTCGCGTTGGACGCGGCGCAGCGGATCCTCCGCACGCCAAGCAACACCTTCCTCTTTCCCTCACGCAAACGCACTGCCACTTTTTTTTCCCCCTCTCCCTGTCTTCGAAGATGACCCGCCCGGGATCTTCTGCGCGCGGCGCGGTCGTACGCGTCACCATCCGCGAGGGTGATTACGCTACGCTTGCTCATTATTGACAGCGCGTTCTCGCTGGTCAAGTGATCCGCGAAGGAGAAAGGTGTTCTTGGTCGTCGTACAGTAGTACCTGATGAGCACATCATTTAAGCTAAGCATCTGCTATGGATCACTGTACTAGCTCTGTGTAGACTCTAGGTGTGTCGGCATCTATCAGCTATGTACTGTGGCTGAAGAGTGAAGGCTGCGAGGAAGAAGAGACGGACGGCATTATATGAGGCGAGGGCCCAGGCGTGTTGGTACGAAGCGACGCGGCCATGCATGGGCCACTCAAGGAACCGGAAAAGATGCATCATCCAGTCGCGCGGGCCGGGGTCGTCGTGTCGTAGCATCGTGTCTACACCAAGGCCAGCAGGCAGGCTTTGCCTCTGCTCATTTTTTTTAAAAAAAAAGAAACAAGGGCAGAGGCAGCCAAGGTTTTTGAGGCAGCGAAAAGACCCCTGTCCTGCCACGATCCGTCGATCGATCCCCGCCCTTTGCCTTTAATGCAGCCTTTTCCTTCTCCTCTGTCCCTTAAAAAGCCACCACCACCTCCCGCCTTCCTTCGTCTCCTCTTCCTCGTGCTCCTTGCTTCGCTTGCTTAGCTGGCTAGCCTAGCAGTAGTAGCTCTCACATGGCGTCTCGGTCGCCCAAGGTTGCCATGAGAGAAGCGGCCGCGAGCTGCGTGGACGCCAACACCACGTTCGTGCAGGCCGACCCGGCCACGTTCCGCGCGCTCGTGCAGAAGCTCACCGGCGCGCCGGAGATGGCGGCAGAGAAGCCGCAGGACCCTCATCGGGAGCAGGACGCGGTGGTGACGGTGGCGCAGGCGCCGCCGCCGGCGCCGTTGCCGCGGCGGCCGAAGCTGCAGGAGCGGCGGCGCGCGGCGCCGCCGAGGCTGGAGCTCGCGCGGCCGCACCACCAGGCCTTCTACTACTACCACCACCACCACCACAACGGCCAGTTCATGCACTCGCCGGTCTCGCCCATGGACGCCTACGTCCTGGCCTCCTCCTCGTCGCCGTCGCTCTCGTCGTCGTCGTCCATGTCGCCGTCGCCGCGCGGCGTCGTGATCAGCAAGGAGGAGGAGGAGAGGGAGGAGAAGGCCATCGCGTCCAAGGCCTTCTACCTCCACTCGCCGTCGCCGAGGAGCGCCGCCGCCGACGGGGACAGGCCCAAGCTGCTGCCGCTCTTCCCGGTCCACTCGCCAAGGAGCTCATTCTTCGCGTCCTAATTAATAATCACACCATTCATGTGTCTACTGTTTGCATTGCGCAATTATCTCTGTATCGCTCGCCTACTTGCATTGCGATTGTTAGATGGTCCCATCGCCATGAGTAGTGCAACTCTTGTTAGAATTAGCCTTGACTAGGTTCTGATATTCCTAATCCTGTCTCCTAGGTTCTGATTTCTAATTAAGCCGCTGCTACGTACTCTATATCATTGTAATCTAATTTTTATCACACGCAAGCCTTGCTTTGTGAAGGTGGGTTTCCGTGGAAGTTTCAACACATGCTGGACTCATGAGCAGCAGCATTCTTCCTATGTTTGTTTTCTGCATGCATGATCTTGTCATGTAGCAGGTCAACTTCTGGAAGGAAGCTGCCTATATCAAAGTAGTAGTATCATTATTTTCCCCAAAAGGTTCATATGCTTTGCAAAGCAATTTTATTTCAAGTTTCTGACGCATCTCTCGGACATGATCTCTTGTGATCATGCCTTTTAGGGCCGTCGTTGCAGGGTTAGATAGATGGTCACAGGAATCGGATGCTACCGTAAAAGTTGATTCCCCTTCTGTGGGGCGACTGGATGAGGCAACAAAATATTTATTTTGATGAGATAAAATGAGGCACTACCAGCACGAACTTTGTAGTCAGTCTCACGACTCACGAGCATGTGGGGGCCCACCAAATTATCGAGGGGAATATCTGTGCGGAAAATACCCCAAAAGACAAGCAGGTCACGGGCGCCAGGCCGCCGTGCTGCAGAAAACCTTGCTCATGGTTCACATGAATTGCGTAGGAAACATCAAGATTCCGTCGAAATTTCGTAGCGATCGAACCCCCCCAATTCGCTTCAGATTTCAGAACTGGACTGCACACTCGTTTCGCATGAACACTAGTTGGCATAAATGAGAAGCGAATTCTCTATGCCACGAAGAAGCCTGCAATAACTGCACTTGAACTGCGGCATTGCTTGCCACGGTTTTCATGGAACACGAACAATTGCAGAGCATGGGTAGCTTCACTTCGTCGGGGAAGGAAGACGATGCCTCTCAACCGGATTCCCGTGACTAGCTTGCAGCCCAATTACTGAGCCACCCGGATCGGAGTTGAGGTGTGTGAGCCATGACCCATGAGCATGCTCTAGCACGCCGGTCTCTGACCGACCGACACTGGTCGACCTGGCGCCGAGTAAATGGAGCCGCAATGAATAAAAAAGCAAGCGTTGCAGAGCAGTGCAGCATCAGCAATTCAGCACAGCATGCCATGCATACGCATGTGTACAGAGAGCGAGCCAGGGGCGCCGACCAGGTTGCAGAATGCAGAGCTGCATCTGCATAGGAGGAGGAGGATGGCACGCGGTATCAATGCATGGAGGCATTGGTGAACGCATGGGCATCAAGCTGAGTTGACCTCGTAAGGAGTTAAGGCATGGTGCAGCATGTAGAGGTGACCACTGCCTTGCTCCTGCACCTGCTTGCCGCGACAGCTTAACTGTATTTCCAGTTCATGCCTGGTCTCAGCGTGTGGCGTCTGCAGAAGCTTAAAATGTGGAAAAGTGTTGCTGGCATCCTGATACGGAATCCAATCACTAAACTATAGTATAATTTGAACGGGAAAAGGAGTGCCAGTAAAGTCTGTAATACAAGTTGGTCGGAAAAAATTGTCGGCTCCAGGAGAAAAAAAGGCATAGTACGAACTCCTAGTTCCTGTATTCCGAAAATGATGCAAGCTTACGCACTCCTATTTCCTGTATTCCGAAAATGATGCAAGCTTCGAAGCCATTGACCCCCGGCAATAAAAGTCACTCTAACAGATTCAGTTTGCTGTGCTCCACTCTGCTACGCTACTGCCTAACAACAGCTTAGTACTGTCAACCAGTCCACGCCTGGTATCAGTGGTCGGCGACTGCAACAGCTCAGCTGTCGAAGGGTTGCAGGACCTCTGATAAGGCACTCGTCAATGATCACACTGTGTTAATCCCGTTTAAGTAAAAATAGTAATAAAAATATGTACCTACAACAAACGACCCCACGCTGTTTATGAAGTCCGGCGTGCTCTCAGCAGCATTTGCAGCCAGAAATACACAAGAAAAAGGCCAATAATAAGGGATCTTTGATGGATCACTAGGCATCTGATGTACTAGTACTCTATATCCTATTGTTCTGTCACAAAAACTTACAGAGGCAACTATATTTATTAAGCACTACAGCTACCCCAAATTACAAATGATTTATTACAAAAGCTATTCCGAAACTTTTGTACAGTTTAACTACACGCTCGCTCACTTGGATAGGGCAAAACTCTGCTATCAACAGCCTAAGCAAAGGAGAAAGTAACCATCATCCAAAATATTGTAGGTCTTATTGAGAATGCAATAATCTTAACTGACAGAAGTGCAAATAGACTGCTGAGAATAGAGACCATTTATTGGGTTCATGAATGGCTGTGGCCGCCTTCGGCGTTTTGAAACCACTGTAAAACCCTCTGTATCTTTCTCACCTTTTGGTGCCTCGGTTGCTTTATGTTGTTTATCAAACTCTTTGCGTTCTGCAGCATTCTTGCTTATGGTGCTGCTCTGTTCAACACCAGCTTCATCTGATCCACTTGGTTTTCTGTCCAATTCAGCTCCATTGGAGCCTAAACTATCGTGCACTGATTTCACAATGAAGCTGAGCAAAATTTGTCTCGCAAGTTCAGTTTTGTATGAATTTCGCGTCACATCTTTCCCTCTGGTTTCCTTTCCTTTACCTGAAATGACTTTCTCAACTTGACCTGGCTTTTCCTCAGACGGCATCTCAGCCTTTACTTCATCTGCAGTCAGCGATGTCACCACTTGAGCAGAATCATCAGTCAAAGCATTAGCGTGGCTAGGTTCTTTGTTAGCTGCATCAGATTGTTGCGATGTTTTTCCAGGTACAAACTCAGCAGCATGGGGATTCATGGTTGTGGAGGTGTTGTTACCCCTTAGAATAGTGCTCTGGCTGTTTGTGGTGTAACCCTGTTTCCTTTGGAAGGCATGCCCAGTACGATAGTACAAGGTGGACCGAGGACCACGAGGCACCCTAGTATCAACGGCATGAGGGAGAATTTCCATTGCCTGGCTTGGAATTGGTTGAAGAACAGCACTAGCATCATATATCGCCACTGTGCTGTATGGATGTGACATTGATAACAGAGATCCAGGATTAAATGGAGGCGCTGAAGCTGAAAGTTTGCTTCCAGATGTTTTCTTAGGAGCTGATGGGCTTTCATCGCTGTTGCTATCAGGAGCTGTTTCTACATGATTGACTCCATCAGAACTCGAAAGAACCTCATTGCTGCTGTCATCACATGGCTTTTTCTTATCCTTTTCTGTGAACTTCTTATCTTCTTCCCCAGATGATAGTGTTAGATCAGTGTCGTGTCCATTATCCTTGTCTTTTGCTTCCTTCTGTTCCAGAATTGGTTTCAAGACTGTGCCAGGGGGTGAAACAGCCACATCTTTGTATGACACAAACTTGGAAGCTATGCTAGCTGGTCTGTTCATTCCTGCAGGCTTTGCAATTCGATCAGGTTTAGCGGAAGCATTGCTGGATTTATCTTCAACAATGCTGGGATCTCCATTCAATTTGTCTTTCTTCAGAAAGCTACCAAAGGAGAGTTGGCTGGGAGCGCTTACAGCATCTTCTTTACCTCCTTTTGTTTGAGGCTGTGAGCCAGCCCTTGCAGAAGCAGTATGACCATCTTCGAAGCGATCGACAAATAATTTTGTGAGAGCTGGCTTCCTGCGACTGCTTTTCTTCTTTACATTTGCTGATCGTCCTCTCAAAGTAGCTGCTTGCCACCCTTCATCGGAATATTCTTCAGGTGATAAAACTTCTGCTTGCTTCTGTTCATCATGGACAGAATAATTTTCTTCAGATACCACTGGAGGATGCACATCCAGTTTTCGATCTTCAAAACTATCATTGCTAGATTCAAGGGAAGTCCCCAAGTCATGCTGGATATTTTCCTTTTCTTCAACTGATTCAACATGATGGGCTCTGACATTATTCTGCATTTAAAACTATATGTGGTGAAAAGGAAAGTAAGAGGTAATAGGGAAAGAAAAAGGCTCACATTATGCTTCATGATAAAATAATTTTGAGTAAGAGTTTACACAATAGCAGAAAAAAATTGCTGCTGAAATTGGTTATATTGGCAACCCTTGCTCAGGATAATATAATCTAAAATAAATAAATAAATTCTGTTAATTATTTAATAAAGATATGAACTGATGGAAGATATCCTGAATCTGGACAGCCGGAACCGTAGCATTTCTGGAATGCTTGGCAGTGTCTTAAACATAAATATTTCAATAAGTTGTGTTTATGAAAACTCTCTAAGTAGTAACCAAACAGACAGATAATGTCAATAACTTCATGTAGTTTTGTGTTCCAAAATTCTGACCGCAGACAGATATAGTGATTCCATAAACCAGATAGGTACTGACACATTAGTTGGTTCATGTAAAGCACCCAGCATGAAAATTATTGTTCCAGCCCTATTGTCATCTATACTAATCACAGATCTTGACTGCACCCCCTCTATATTTATCTTCTCGATGATTATCAACAGTCTTAAGTAACAACAATGTTGAAAAGTAAACATATATCTATTCCAATTATTTTCTAACAATGTTTAAGTCTATGCATGTAACATGTTTCATAATCACCTTAGCACGCCTGCTCTTCTTTTGCATATCCTTCTCTTTTCTCTCAAGGTCTGGGCTTATGAAGTCAAGAAGATCTGATACGCTGGAAAGATAGGTGTTTCAATCTAAATAAAAATAATTTAAAATTGACAATGCACACTTTATTCATAGTTTCATACCTAAGGTGTCCTTTACTTGCAATAGAAGAATCAGGTTTTGGCATGCCTCTTCGAGCAGCCTCTTGCTGTTCTAATGCTTTTGACTCGAAATACTCTAGCCATGCAGCAGCATCCTGCAGCAAAAATAATGTGTAAAACTTCAAAATGGTATTGAAATATAGCCTTCATTACTGTACATTCTGAGAAAAAAGAACCTGAGTTCGAAGGTCATCTTGGCCAAGTTTCTCCTGAAGTATCTGCAATGTAGTTTGCTCATGTTGCACACTTAGGGAGTATGCGTCCATCATTGAAAGGGCTATGGCTATGGCATGGTAGCTCGCAGCCGTCTGATTGATTTAGAGAGGAGCCTCGTTAGTTAATGGTAAACAATTCCAGTATTTTATGCTTACAATCTATCTAACTCAGCCATGTATTGGATGTGTGTATATTCCATGACAAGATGTTTTCACCCCTGGTTGGACAGCATTTAACTGAGACAGTGACACTAAATATGACAATTGACAAGAAAAAGATATTGTACTACCGCCTTTCTTTAAGAGGAGAGAGAGAGGCTCTGATTCCATGTTGATTGGGGAAAAATTGCTTGTCTATTCCAAACCCTAGGAAGGGTAATAATGTACAGGGTACAATGGGCCAAAGGCCTCTATACACCAACAAAGAGAAATAATGGCATGGTGATATGGGGACCATGTTAACAAATACGATTTTGGAACTTGAAACACTTCATATACGACTATAGTAGGTTTACTTAGAGAATGTAGACATATTTAATCATTGCATTTAAGGGTGATAATGCTGACTGCTGAGAGCTATATTGAAGTTAGATTGGGCATCCATTGTGGCCTGTATAGCCTCAAGAGGTATCTTACATGTGAATTGTTACAAGATATGCATTCCAGCATAACTATGCAATTCTAGAGAAACATCGATGTGATACACATCCTTTGGTAATGTAGTTAGGGTTTGACACAAATTACAAAATGAAATAACGGAGTATATTGAATAAAGATTAGAATTTGATGTGCATCAACAATTTCTATAAGAGACCCTATTTACTGTTTCATGCAAAATCCTCTTTCTAAAACATCAAAACATGGCAAATAGAGTGCTCAGAATTACATATAAAAGCTCTTTAGCATGTATAGACAATTAATTTTTTTACCTGAATGTGATCAGCTCCTAGCAATCTCTTGTTGCACTTCAGGGCTTCGTGCAAGTAGCGAAGAGCAACATGAACATTTCCCATACCTTCTTCCATCATAGCCACATTTATGTAGGTGGCAGCAGAATTCGGGTGTGAAAGCCCACATGAAAATTGAAGCAGATACAATGCACGATTGACGTACCTTCAATAGAAGATGCAATAAGTATAAAATCAACCAATATATACAGCGACAGAAGTTGGATGATAAGTGTGATTGATGATTGCTATCTAACAAACATGGTGTCCAAAGCATGAACTTTCTCCCATTACACACAAGAACTAATCCCATACCGTAAAATAAAATAAGCCTACATTAACACTGGCTAGTACAGCAAAATGATGTAGGGCCTGTTTTAATATGTATAATCACCTAATGCACATGATGGCTAAAAACAAAACAGCACAATGATCCTTCGCGCAAGTGTTAATCTGCACCACCATAGACTATTCACGCAAAAGCCATAACGTTAACTTTTCGACAAATAAAACTGTGGCCACACTTACTTCAGAGCCATTTCAATGTGTTGCAGGCGGTAGTAGAAGACAGATAAATCACCATAACTCTTCATAGTTTCTGGATGGTCAAGACCAAGCTCCCTTTCATTGATATCAAGTGCCTTTTGCTGATATATAGTTGCCTGCCAAGGGAAAAAAGAGAGGTAATGAATATCTAAGGTTGAGATTGCCACATCAGCAAAAAGAAACAGGTCTATGTCAAACAGCCTGAAGAAAGGCACCCCTGTATGGTTCAAAATTTTGTGAACAAAGTCATCACTAGTTTGATTGCGGTAAAACTTACAGCATACTGTACCACTAGTATTGTCATGACTTTTGATCAAAAGGAAACAGGTATATGTCAAACAGCCCATCCAATCAATAAAATATAAACTACTTTCTTCTTAATGAAATACACACAACTCTCCTGTGGGTTCAGAAAAAAAAGGTAAGAAAAAACTCAGTTAAGTACCTGGTTAAAATCTCCAGTATGATAAAGCACCACAGCAAGAAGACTGTATGCATTGGCAGTCAGTCGATGGTATGGACCACATACAGCTATGATTTTGGACAAGGCCTTCAAAAAGAAGAAACATGTAGTAATTAAAAGAAGAAACATGTAGTAATTAATAAATAAGAAGATCCAAAAAATATTCTCTAAACAAAATGCAGATAGAATTTCAGTGCAGCAATTAATAATGAAGAAAAAAGACATAATGTATACTGTCGTGTCGTGTACCTTTGTTCCGTAGCTTACAGCATCATCTAGTTTTCCTTTATCCAATGCCATCTTTGATGATTCTAGTAAGTTTCGACCATCAATAGATGAGTAGACCACATGCTGAAAAGGAACACAAAGCCAAAGAAAATTTAATCAAATCAATACATAAATAGTTCAAGATATGTAAAGAAATAATATCCAAAGTTTCAGTAATATACTACCTTGCATACAGGAACAACACTGACAATGTCAGATTTGTCAAATGGGTTAGGACTATTCATGTCATAATCTCTTGCAACCAACTCCAGTCCAACCTGTGCAACAGACCATATCAATATGCCAGTTTAGAGAACAGAAAACATCGAGGTTCCCATAATTCACTTGGCTATCCATACCTTGCTGCAAAGCCCTCTCAGAATGATAGATTTTCGCAAGTGTGAAAATTCATCTTTCAACTGCCAGAAGTATCGTTTTGAAAGGAAGCTCTCTACCCATTTCAATCGCAAATTATGTTCACTATGGGCATCTATATCAGCATCATTTTCAAGTCTGGGAGATCCTAATAAAATGTTCAGAGTCTCGGCTATAGCCGCAGACATATTCTGCATGTCATCAACAGCTGCAATAACAGCCCGAATGATGTGCTTAAAGGATCTAATAACCATTTCATGTATGCATATGGACTGGATGTGTGGGAGCTTTTCTGCTAGTTCAACCTGATAATAAATTTATAGAAACAAAAGTCAGGATAATATGCTAATTTTGTTCAGACATAACAGAAAACTCCATTATGCGTAAAATTACACCTACCACGCGGCCTAAGGAGCACATGTTAAGTCCCCTTGTATGCATGAAATCTGTCATGGTCCTTCCATCTACTGGAGAGAGCTCAAGGGAAGCAAAATCAGCCACCTGTACAAATCAGCCAGTTAGGATATTAAACAACAATTGGAGGAAGTCTGTAGAGAAAATGTTCGACTACATCAGAAGTATCAATAAAATAAATCTGACGTCAAGCATTATAACGCACTGGTTATGAGATGATTAAGCACTAATCAGGTAAATAAAATAAAGTAGAAAAAACTTACAAAACTAAGTTAAGATTTTAAAGAAGGTTCCTCAAATATCTAACATAAACTTTACCAGCTTTGGAAGTGCCGTGTCATCATAGAAATCATGAGCCATCTTGGTGAGCTCTTCAAGGGACTGGATCAATACAAACAAATTAGGAAATAGACCATTAAAATTTCAACAACATATTGTAGGTGAGTTCTTTTATTCCTACATCTCACTATAGCGGAGATGCTAAAAGAGGTGTTTAGGTAAGAAAAAACGGGTTTATTTTTAGCATTTTGTGTCCTACAAATAGTTTTTTTAACGCGAAAACAGTAGGAGAGGCTCCCACTGCATTTTATTAAAAGAGGAACCGAGCAAAATACACAAATAGTTGTTGTCAATCTTAAGAGAAATGAGATGAAAGGGTGCATGAAAACATGAGTTTAACATGAGTTAACTCTTTATGACAGGAGACGTCAATTGATTGTGTTTGGAAAAAAATCTGTGAACTTGCATATATTTCATTGTAAGTAAGGCCTACCCTGTGGTTCTACATATTATTAATAGAAAAGAAGGGAAATTACAAGTTGATAGGAAGTATAGTGCAAGCAGTCTTAGAAATATTATTTCAAAGTGATTGAAGTTGCATAATTAATCACCTTTTCATGAAGGCCAGCACCCAAATTCTTCAAGCGAATAAAAGCATCTTCTGACATCAGCTTGCTGATATCAGCCTCCTTATGTGTCTCATCAATTTCTACCTTGTCTAGTTCATGCATGCCATTCACCGAAGAGCAGTTATTATTAGATTCTTCTTTCTCAGATCTGGAAACTTCAGTACTGGTTTCTTTCTTTTTAATCTTCCTTAACTGTTCAAAATGCTTTCCAAGACCTCTAACAGGTGGCTCTTTTTCAACCTTTGTTGCATTTCCTTTACCATTCTCAGAAACTGGAGAATCCTTTTTCTGCAAGTGTTGCAACCAAGAGGACCCAAGCTCCCATCTGATAGTTCTAGTATTTTTGCAAGGCATGGTATCTAGCTTTATCAAGCTGTCTTCAAGTACTGTGCGCGCTAGTTTCCTTGAAGGGCTATCAGTATGAGACTTTGGGGTAGAGTTACCAGTAGAGATGTCTGGATTGGCAAGTTTTGGGAGTGGTATTCTTAGACTGAAAAAAATGAAACGGATGCAGAGAGTTACTTGAAATGTAGTAGCATATTTCCGTGTCAAATATGAGAAATTTGATGTGTATAGAAAATGTTTCACTTTAGCAAACACATCATGGATAACATAATGAAGTTGTAACAAAGCATGTAAAACTTCATAAGGATATATGCCAAACCTGTTAACGTTTAAGGCATTAGAACCTCCATCTGGCTGGTCAGGTACATCAATGTTAAACACTCCATCAAGATTATCAGATATATCAGAGTTTTGTTTGCCATCATTACTATCTTTGGTGCGCCCGGAAACCTTCACAGTTGCTGTATATCCACAATGCTTGACAATCACCACTCCTAGTGTCGAGGTATCCTGGATGAGAATCATAAGTTCAAATAATTAGCTTCTCACATGTTCATTAGGGTAGGTTGAGCGAGTGTGTACTAATTGGGTGAGTATGCATCCATGTATGTGAGTGTTTGGATTTGTACTGTGTTTTACAGAGAAAAAATGGATGGAAATGTGAGAGTCACCTTAACAACAACACTTTCATCAGAAGATAAACCTTTCAGAAGATTCCTTTGTGATAAATCCATAGCATCCGTTTGACAGAAGGCAATTCCATCAACTTTGTCCTCCGACTTCAAACTACCATCCGCCTCATCCTTCTTTACACTAATATGCATGTCCCCAACACGTTCCTCAAGTATATTTGAACAATGTGTAGCAGTTTGCAGACTAGTTGATTTCGTTGATAGATCAATGAGTCGCCGTATTGTTGATGCAGCTCTAAAAATTGCTGTATCTACAAACAAATTGTGCAAAAGGAAAGCTTTCCGGTCCCTGATCACGCGCTCTTCCTCTGTTTTGCAAGGCATCCTAGCCAAAATAGAAAATTCTTTTGCCCACCGTCTCCGGTCGTATTTTCCACCGCGTCCGCTGCCACCACCATCTCCACCCCAACTCTCATCCTCCACTGGCAGTGCTGGGCACTTTATCGCAGAGTCAACATATATCGGAGGAACAAGCCATGTGTTTGCACGGAATCCATAAGGAAGATTCCCAAACTGCAGATGCAGACAAGGCAAGATCATCATAAGTCAAACGAACTTCAGGATTCTATTGTAACTTTAGTACACGAAGATGAATATTCACTATTTATATTACCTTGTTGTGATCCACAAAAGCCTTCATCAGCGCCTCATATGCCTGTGCAAAATGGAAAATAAGTACAACTTGATAAACAGAAGGAAGGAAAGCAAGTTAATTAAGCAAGCGTAGAAGAAAAGAAAGGTGTATGATTCATGAGATTACTAACATTAGCAAATGCGTTGCTGAGCTGTTGTAGCAAGTCCACAAGGGAGTGGCTCACGGTATGTGGTTTTCCTGCCGAGTAGAAGCCCTTTACCGAAGCAATTATGTGCAGAAGCTTCCCGTTGCAGACCTTAACCTGGGCACATGAACTCCTTCAGTTTAGGCTAGGAAGACTGTATGGGCAATCAAATGAAATAGCTCCTCATCGATTCAAATGAAATAAAATTTCCAAACACCTCGAGTTCGAAGTAATCGCCATCCTGAGAAGCTCCACTCGTCTCCTTCCTCCTGATAACTGCACAAACGAAGCCCAAAGTACGTGTGTCAGAAGGCAGAGACCAAATGCGAATGCGAGTGCTTCAACAGGGCAGAAAGGGAACCTTACAGTGAAAGGGCGGTGTGACGTGGGCGAAGGAGAAGAAGTCGTAGAACTCTCCCAGCTTCGGAGGCGGGCGGATGGCCGCCATGTCGTGCGCCTCCGATATCGCCGGCGGGGCCTCGCCATGGTCCCCGGCGGACGCGGGCGCGGGAGGAGATGGCGGCGTGACGGGCCTCCCGTGCTTGGACGACTTGTGCTTGGCGGCACCGTCGCGGGGCTTGGTGAACGCGGTGGTGCAGGCGACGATGTCCAGCAGCCGGCGGATGTGCGCCACCGCCGCCGCGTCCGTCGCGTACTCCTCTGCATTCACAAACCGTTGGGCTCAATCAAAAGCTGGGCCAGTTGAACAGTTGGGCTTCACTGAGCCTGTAGGCCTCGTCTTTTGGCCCAATAACTGATTTGGGAGCCTCCTTACTCGGTTAGTCCTTACAGGTCTCGAGAACGTGTTGGACTGGTGGGTCTCGAAAACGAAATGGAAACCAAAAATGACGTTGATGATGACGATGATAAAAAGATAATTCGTGCAGAAAAATCATTTTAGGAACTAAAGTCGCTTTATGAATGATCTTCCATGCATTTGGCTTGAGGATTGGGACAGGTATTCTATTCATGGACGGATACATCAAGTCTCTAATTAACATTGCTACCGATGACTGGAATTGAAGTGCACGAACGTGATTCTGCCAAGCGTCCGCCGCAGATTCCAAGAGGCGTCCCTTTGTCCCGTATCAGCAGCGTAGGACAAGAACCAGGAGTAGGGAGATCGTCAGGCTGATCTCAGGTAATTATTAATAACTTGTTAACAAACAACTGCAAGTTGCTGCCTGCACTAAGTGTCAGCGCATTGTTAATATCAATATTAATTATAGTGGACAGCACAACGAGCGGGCATTCGGACGGGGACAGGGCTCCCTACTAATCTATCTACCTATGCCCCTGTTCAAGTAAGGTCGTAAGCATAGCCTTAAAATTACTGGCAAAGTTCAGTTTGCCTTCTCCGCGTGTTCAGTTCTTGGACAACACGTTGCAGTGTCTGCCAGTGTAAAAATTAAGAGTATAACCCGTGTTAAGTAAGTTTGTGAACGTGCAAAAGCCGGAATTGGCTTCAACCAGGGAGTGGAGTGAATCAAACGCGCCCCTCCGAAGCGTCCAAATGCTACTCAGCACTTGCCGACAGCACAGGTCGCTTCTGCACTTTGGCTAAACGAAAGACCATGAAAGCACTAGCGAGCACTGACAGCGCAATCACTCACCTTCCTCCGTAGTACTAATCAATCGTTTTATATCACTAAGTACTATATGCAGTCAAACTCAAATTCTCCTCCAACTAACATCGTTTGGACCAAAAAGAAAATAAAAAACACTAATATCTGAACGAAAATCTGGCGACCAACGAGAGCAGCCCCCTCGGATTTCCGGGACACATGGAGCGACTGCGCCGGCCACGTTCCGTTGAAAATCTGGCGAGCAGCCGGTCTCGTCTCAGTCTCACCAAAAACGTTTGTGATGTGGTGATGGAAAGAGACGCGCATTGGCAGGAAGCTAAACATATGGGATGACTTGGGTGTGAGCGAGGAAAATTAGATGGCCGCCCCAACAACACTCCCGGCCGTGTGGAGGTGCTGTTAGTTTCGAGTGTGAGGAGCACTAGAATTAGATAAGAGTCAGAGACCGACACGCATTTGACGAATTTACTGGGGATTTTAGGTAGCCGTCCAAGCGACCATATAGGCGAATTGTGTTGCACGAGTGTGGCAACGTGATGACTCCATTAAAAATGTGTCTCATGGGAGAGTCGTATCTTAATTACCAAAGCAGACCTGTCTATGCTCATGACCTTTGGTTGGTTGTGCTTGTGATTCTGCAGTCGTGTCGATCAGTCCCGCACGGGCGGACTGTTCCGTAACGGACTCAACAAAGGGCACGTTACCAGCAAAGGACGTACGTCCGGTTTGTCCTATGGCAACTCGCTACTCTGAGCTAGAAACCAGCTAAACACGTTCGGACAAGAGGCGCAGCGCAAATCCAACAAATTAAAGAGAGAAAGAGAGAAGGCGGAAGAGAAGACCGGTAGGTGTTTCCACCACGCCTACCTTCCACGATGGTGAGCGTGCAGGGTTTCAGCGCCGCGATTTCCACGCCGTCGTCCAGCCGCTGCCCGCGCGCCTGTTCATGAAACACATGCCGCGGTCACACCAGTCACTCAATAAATCATGCGTATTACTTTCCATCGCATATTAATCAGACTATAGCACAATTCATCCTCTAATTAAAAGCAAGCGAGCCACCTACTGCTAGCTAAATGCGTGAACAATTAATTTGTTGTCAAGAGAATGTGTAGCGGTCCTACTCGATCGACTAGTACAGTTGCGCTGCAATTGAATTGGGAGAAGGTACTTTGGCAGAGAGCAGGAAAGAGCATTACCACATGGGAGAGTGAATAGTTTGTCAGGTGACACGTCTCCACATTCGACCCCAGCAGCTTCCTCACGTCCAGCACACGGTCCGTAGATATGCCCTGCAAACGGAACGGATCCTCAGCGGAAGCAAACAACGCTCGTGCGTTCCCGGTGCAAGCAATTAATTAAACAATGTGTGCTAGCTAGAGGCAATAACAACAACCCTGCTTGCAAATTGCTAGGATTGGTACAAAATACTATTGAGGTAGCGGCATCTGCTCCGCTTTCCCAAAGATGTCCACCTGTGTTATCAAAAAAAAAAAAAGATGTCCACCTGCATACTGTTCATCATCCCTCTTTTTAAGTGTGCGTGCTTGTCCGGTTAGTGGCTTTTGGTTGGGCGTGTTCGTGTGCGGGAGAAGGCACCATCGGGTAATGGAGGGAGCAGCACATACCTTGAGTGTCACCTGGGATTCATAGGGGGTGACGACCGCGACGTCGACGACGCTGGGCACAACTGCACAGGAAATCCATGCGTCTGTCAGTGTTTTGCACACGAGAAAACCGCAGCACTCGAATTGAGGAAGAAGACGGGGTTCAGACGGCTGCGCGATTCAGTTGGCTCTCGCGAACCGCATGACCCAACCGCTCCGCCCACGTTGTTGCACCAACAAAAATACCAGCAGGGCTATCGGAAACTCGAAATGAAATGGAAAGAAAAAAAAGGAAGGAGGCATGAACTCGTCGACATCATGCCCACAGCGCACGGAGCGCACCCTGGAAAGGGTTGGGCAGAGACAAAATCTTGGAATTCAAGTACGGAAAAGGCGTAACTAAGAGAGGAAGCTAATTAAAGCAAACGAATAAAGAGCAAAGAGAAAAGATTACTCCTACTACTGATCATAACAATCCTTTCTTGACCTTGTTTCTTACTACATGCAGAGAAGTGAAACTTTTTTTTTTGAATGAACCAGAGAAGTGAAACTACATGTATGAACAACAAAACTAACAATCCAGTGTTCTGAAGAACAGGATGAACGACGGGAGCAGAGAGTGAATTGGCAGGTCTGCGCCGCGCGGAATGGATACGGAACGGACAAAGGCTTCATCGGACTCGATAGAGATGCATCGTACCTTTCTCTTCCTTCTTCCTCTTGTCGCCGCCTTTGCCGCCGCCCCTGCCCTTGCCACGGCCGGCCTTGGGAGCCATTTCCACGCCCCGTCCGAGTCCTTCAGGCGCGAATGGAGCAGTGGCAGCTGGCCGACAGGCCGAGGAGGGGTTTAAGCCGCAGCAGCAGAGGAGGCGGAGGAGGAAGACGAAGCGGAGTGAGGACGAGGAGACACCGAGACGACGGAGGAGGCGAGAATGAGGAGGAGGAGGGTGTGAGGATATAGGATGTGAGGCGCGCACGGGCTCTGATCGAAACCCACGGATTTCGGCGCCATCCTGGCCTCTCGTTCACCCCAACCCCGGTACCGTCTGACGCGCCGGCCCCACGCCGTCCAGTCACGGCCAGCCGGGGCCCTTTTCTGGCGGCACATGCAACGCTTTCTTGCACTCAACGGCCCAGGTTGATTTGATTCCCATGCACGCTGCCGGTTGTCAGGAGAGGGGAGTACAGCTACGTGACGCATGCGCGAGCAGGCACGGAACGGAACGAAACCATTTCGACGGTCGCTAGAGAGCCCGGCACAGCTGTGGAAGGAGACGCACATGAGAGAGCCTGGATGCAGCGGCGGACGGTTGTGGCCAGATGGCTGGCGGCCGGACACGCGCAGGGCAGAGGCCGGACCCCTCCCATTGGACGAGACCGCGACCAGACCCGGAGTGGGAATCAACGTGGTGACAAAATCACGGCGCACTATTGAATTCCATGCACGACAAAAGGTGCGGTTAAGTCCTTTCACTCGCTCATCGCGGTCTGGAGCTGGTACCACCTTCTACGGACCATGGACATTGGAGATTGCTGATGATGTTGTTGTGTTAGTAAATGCTAGTGGTTCAAGTGAGTAGAATATTCGGGGAAGGTTTGATCATGAGCTTGGAGAACACCGACCGGTGCTCAATTAGCACCGATTGATTTGGACGTGGACGGAGGCAAGGCAGTCCATACGAAGTCGCGTTGTCTACTCTAGTATTGCTAGTCTTTATTTTGTGATTATTAATTAGATGCACTATTTCCTTCTTGAGAAGACATCGCTCCATTGTTTTAGACAGCGAGAAGAAAAGAAAGACATTTGCCAATCATCTTGTCTGAAATGTGAGTTGAACAAGAGCTTTTTCTTCTCTCGAAAACGCAAGAGAGCTACGTTTCATTGTATTACGAAGAAAATCGAATAAGAACCCATTACGGTCCGTAAACACACATACATGCCCACAACGACATCCCCACACGAACAAACACACCGCCTTGCACGCACACATGCACAAACATAATAAAAAGGACAACAGCTGACAGCTTTGGATACTTCAAACAGAGATTTTAAATTTCGTTTGCTAAAATAAAAAGGACTCACCAGCTCAAGCTTCCAGGAGGTTAACGTGGGACGTATGAAACCTGTTTGTTTACAAATCAAGCACCTTCTTGATTCTTGAGGAGGACTAATGCACCAGCTTGCATTGTAGTATACCGCAAATCTGGCATTCCGTTGGAGTAGATGACAACGAACAAGAGTCCAGCCAACACACACGGCTCTGGGTCACGGCTTACTGTACAGAAATGGACACTGGAGTAATGAAATGTTGTCATTGTGTCGCAAGCCCGTTGGGCCTGTACGCGTGCGGAGATGAAAAAGAAATTGTTCTTTATTTGTAGTGCAAGCAACCGAAAATTTGCAGGCTGCAATATTATTTTGTTTTTCAGATCATTGGATGCCATATTGCAAGACATCAGTACATCAGCTTTGGGACATGCTATGAATAGTAGTAGCAAAATTCCCCTCATGACTCATGAGGTAAAGCAAAGCGGAGCGCCTAGCTTTGTACTTTACCGATTCGGCTATTCACTCATATTCCCCTAAGAAGATTGTTCCCTCTTTGGCCTCCTAAAAATAGATATCACCGTACATTACCAACACTTTTCTGTCTGCTGTCGAGGACTAGATCAACTGCGACCTGTGAATAACAAATTTAACTAGCCATATAGGGAATGCCGCTTATTTTAGTCAGAAGACGCGTGCCCAGCCGTACGCCGGGGTTCGTTTCATTGGCGCCGGCGGATGGAGCAAGCAAGGATGACGCGCTCAATGCTGGCCGGTTCGCCGGTGATAGCGTCCAAGACACCGAACGAATCAGCCAAAGCATGAGAGGCTGGGATGCCTCGTTCGGCTTCTGTCCGGGTATGAGACGCTTGCTCCCGGAGAATCTTCTGATCATTTTTGGCTCCCATGTTTTCAGGTGGAGCACTGGAGCTTAGAAAATGGGTTCGGTGCCACGAGTCCGTTGACCGGAGTCTTTGGCAGCCGCCATATGTCAGAGAACTGATGGGACAAGGAATAAAGGATTTGTTTGATGTGACTAGGCATGTATGTTAAGCTAAAAGATGGGACAAATTGGGTGGCTGTGCTGGCTCAGTAATTGTGCGTCGATATTATGGTTATAAGCTTAACTTTTCACGTTCGTGGAACTGTAATTGAAGCAACTTGATGAATGCTGGGCGTGTTGCAGTTGACGTAGGATCCTACAATAAGCATGGTTTCTTACATTGAAAGATAGCTTTGTCATCCAAGAACTGACAGGCGAGCATGTCAGATAGGCAACTACAAGATCTTGTTTCTTTTTTCAGTTCAGGTATCAGTTCAAAGCAAACGATATCCTTGATGCGCCTGCGCGTGAAACACAAGCATGTACTTATGCTATTGCTATTTTTTCGTGTCCCCGACGTCACAATCTAACAATACAGCGATCCCTTGCTGTGTACCAAAGATAAATAGCAGGTAGTAACAAATCCTATGGCCAAAAAGCCTGGGTAAGATCATATTCTTGTATTCACAAGGATAGCAATATAGGGTGTCCAACAAAAAAAGATGGGTACCAAAAAAGGAAGAGCATACCAAGATAGACATAAACACCATGATGGTAACTATGCAAGATTGCTTCGATAGCTCAGTTTATCTCCATAAGATTTACATATTTCTGAGTCAAACATTTATCATTAGTACATTACTGAGCTCGAGCTAACCGATTAACAAAACATATGTATATGTGCAACTGATCGAATTGCACCGGAAAAAAATGATGACTGGTAGTCTGGTACCAAACCAATCCCAGAACCATCAAACCACGGACAGCAGCCACCCTTGAGCCTCACCCCCAAAAACCAGAGGTGCACGCACCTATGCATGCACATCAACTGGACCTATCTGAAAGTTGAACTGTCCTATTCTCGGAGATCACGCATAATCGGTTGTGGAGACCACTTCAGGTGCAAGTTCAACTTCCCGCTCTTTGCACCGTCCAGGTTGAAGCTTTCCGTGTATTCTTCTTCCAGCAAAACCTTGGTTAAGGTCAGGATGCATCGGCCCATGTAATCCTACAGAACAAACAATCGATTAGTTACCACAAGTGCATCTGCAGTTGACAAAACTAATAAGCTGGTATTTATGGAACTTACTCTACTGAAAGTGTCGTGATCATAAACTTCCAACATAAGCATATCATGTAAGCCATCTTCAACAACAAAGTCAAAAGTCTGATTCCAGACTGGGTTCAAGCTCTCGTTCACAACCTGCAGTCAATAACATGATAAGCTTCCACCAAGCAATTTCTTATTGTATACAGCATCTCAAGTATTATGGTTCCTACTGATCCAACTGTAAAGGATTCAAACACACTATATCACAACTGTACATGTTACTTTGCAGGTCATCAACAATTCATGACATGTCACTAATTTGTATTTGATGAAGAAATTACCCTTGTCTTATACTTTGTTTTTGTCTTTTTGAGAGAAATTACGACATATGGGTCAGACTTTCCATTCATATCCATTGCGGGCAGATCTTCCCCAGATATCACAGTCACTGATAGCACTCCACGCATGATAATATCCCTTTTCTTCCTTGAAGACAGCCTGTCAAAACTAGTGCTCCCTGATCCATTTCCCATACTTGTCATGGTCCTCTCCAGGGAAGTCATCGAAAACTGTTGTCTGAAAGGATTCGGCGTCTCCACCATGTCAAATGGACAGTACAACAGCTCAAGGTGCACCTGTTGAGGTAGTCACAAGAAAAATGTTATGTAGCCATTTCAAAATGCCCCTGATATATGATTATAACTGACATAAAAATGCTAAAGCTTGATCTAAAATGAAATCTAAAGAAAATTTCTAGGGTCAGAAAATAGAAAAATGAAGCAGTTGTTTGCTTGAAAATTAGGCTCACCTGACCCCGATCTTTCCTGTCCCTCTGAATCTCAAGATCTTTTACAAGCTTCAACCACACATCCTTCACCTTGCCTGGTTGCAGATCCTTTAGCCTAACTTGAGCACAGCCAATCAATTCAGATACCTGAATGCCATCATCATCATATATCTTCACTGTCACACTTTGAGTATCAGAATCTTCAATAGTAAACTCAAAGTGTTCATTCCAGATAGGGTTCAGATCATTGCTCTGTAAAGATGCTGACAGTGGTTAGTAAGTGTCCATAAGGCGAAGCTCACAACTAGGACGAAGTTGCTACACTTACAATTGTTTTACTCCTCTTCATTTTGTCTGGTAATGGGCGGACATACACAATGGCAAAAGGGTCAGATTTTCCTATCAGGTCTTTGTTAGTTAAATCTCTTGCTTGCACAAGCTTGACCTCCAATGTACCAACAGGCTTGAGCTCCAAATCACTGTAATACATAAGCAGTCACGGGCATTCCTAATGTGATTTAACTACAAAAAAACAGTAAGAGTGGTACTACAAGATTCGACCAATAGCTACCTGTAGTCCCCAGGTATTATAGGAATGACTTTCCTTACTGGCCATGTTATTGAGTCTTCAATCGCATTTTTTATAGTTTCCTGTAAGAAAGAATAATTTAACTCGAGCATCAATTATGGTTATGGGAAATACAAAATCCCAACTTTCAGCCATAACCATTAAAAAAAAGTATTGTCAAACCTCAAGAGCATCTGAAATCCCAGGTATAGCAGAGATTTCGCCACCAATGACTTTCAGCCTAAAATCCAGCTTTTTCTGAGATGGTTTGAGGTGGAGAAATGAGATAAAAGAAGAAACAACTCGAATGATCAGAGAAAAAAAGAAGAGAACCTTCTTTCGTAGAGAAAAACAAACAGCACCAAAGCATGGTAGCTCTTCAACCAGTGGTCTGAAAATCAAGCGGAAAATTCCTGTGAAGCCAATGTCTTTCACCTATATAGCAAGAACACAAACAATATTAGTGTCTATCAAATACATATTATCATAATAGCCTAAATTTGATTAATACCCTTCTATGCATCATTAACTACGGGCATGGACCATTTTGCACTATTCAGGATACCATGCACAGGATACACAATAGACCTCACACCCTGAGATTAATGAATTGGCTGATGAATTAACATCAAATACGCAGTTTGGTCGAGAGTAAAAGGAAGGGGAAACAGAGAATAAACTTTTGAAATTCAAGCAGATTACCAAGTCATTATTCAAGAGAAGGAATATGTGTAAACCATACTGATCAATCCGTGCGCATAATTTATATTGTAGCATTCATACTACACTTGAGTCTTATGGGTTTCATCTCTGGCCTACCCCAACTTGCTTGGGATAAAAGGCTATGTTGCTGTATTAATACTACAGAACAAAAGGCATAATCAGGAAATAGGTCACCTGTATCGGAAGTGCCACACCAAGTCTAGTTTTTACATCCAGTATGATACTTGCGTTGGCATCCCAATTCATCTCCAGCTCCATGACGATACCTGATTCCTTGTTCTCAATTATTGAAATACCTGCAACAAAATCAGAAGGGCCACTTATAGGTTAGCATCCACCACATAATTATGTAATTATATTATACGCTTAGAGAGCTCAATGAAGATTAAATAAGACAGGTGACATAGATTCTGAATTAGATGAAGAGCACCAAAGCAAATAGGACACAGTTCTGTTTCTTGAGTCTTGACAAAGTTTGATACATCCAAAAGACCCAAACGAAATATTCACACAGTGAATCCTCAGAGTTAAGCACACTATCAATAATCTAAATACTAACCACAAGTTATTATCTGCTCTGAGATGAATGCAAACTTGTGTAAAACATGCAAAAGTGAGTTCATCGGCTCCTACTAAAAAATTATTGCAGCAGCTAAAGAGTTAAATAAAGTGGCATATGTTATATACTCATAAAGTATTTGATCAGTACTGCCCTCTGGATTTTATGAGGCATATACGACAATCTCTAATATATTATACAAATGTTCTCCGTTAGACATAAGAACAAAATCGTGGCCATACAAAGCAATTTCAGATACAAGTCTAATAAATGCATGATCGTCAGGCCAGTCTCAGTGGAGAGTGTCATCTCTCATACCATGATACTCCCTCTCTTCTCTCTCATGCCATGTCAGTAAATTTAATGCTCATGACACTACTATGACACTCCCATTGAGATTGGCCTTAGTTTGATTATGGAGTGGTTGCCTTATAAATATTAATAAAGGAAATAGTTCAGCGAAACCTACCAGTAAACTGAGGTGCAACAGTACCAAGAGTGAGTTTTGAGAACTTGAGGGAAGCTAAGATTATTGGTCTATATTGTTCAAGAACAGGTTCAACGGAGGTTTTGATCAGTTCTGATGCTGCCTGCAATGACACATGAGCGAATAAAAATGCATAGCAGATAAAAGGAAATTCAAGTCAAACAGAATCTAGGGCTAGTAAAAGCTTCGGAGTCCTGTTGAAAGATATACATACCTGATCCACAAACGGCCAAATTTTAATCAGCTCTTGATTGAGCCATTTTACCTACAACAATGCCCCGTCAAGATACATGCATTCACATAAAGAGCAGAAGCATGAGAGGTAACTAAATATAGCCAAATACCTTCTGCTGTGATGAGAAAACAACCCAGGAAGGGTACAAGTCAGATGGGAGTAACTTTCGTGAATCTTCGATCGTCATTCTGGAGAAGCTGGCGATTGTAGCAGCCTGCATCAATAAAAAACAAGGAGAAGTCCCTCGTCGCTTCAGGCATGGCTACAACTTATCACTCACGTAGATGGCATTCAGAATTCTAATTGTACAGATCGCTATAATGATAAGCATCAGAACAGGCCACAAGGCTAGTGAAGATGGCATATTTACAATCAATGAAAGTGGCAAATACTAGAATCCTGATCGTCGCGCAGTTGCACAATGAGACGGGGTGACCATGAGAACGAAATTGTACTTGTTGTCAGGTGCTAGCCACGGCAGCCAGTAATAAAATGGCATGGAACGAATATTGGATTATTGCGGTGGATCTACATTTCACAACCAGTCCTCATTGCCGTGGGGACAACAAGCATTTTACACGTTGCTTAGAAATGCTTTAACGAGAGCTTATAATTGTGCATAAACCTGAGCCGCCAAAACGGGTGCTTAAGCTCCCAGGCTCCCAGCAATTATTGTAAGCCCAGTAGACAAACCACTTGTCAGCAGCAGGAAGCCAAATCTACCCCTCCCAAACCAGTGTAAGGCAAGCCGACAGGGGCTCCCCACCTAACCCACTAGAACAGCAATCGTGGCAACAACTTAGGCGATTCGTCTTCGCTCCGATTCGTATTCAAGACTGCTATTCCTATGCAAGCATCACGCATCGAGAGAAGAGGAAGGGGCGGTAGCAGTTACCAGCTGGCGGCGACGCGCGGCGCGGGAGTTCTCGGAGCGGGCGAAGCCGACGATGAGCGCGACGCCCACCGCGATCCCAAGCGCCAGCCCCACCAGGAACCCCATCCCGCTCCTCCTCCTCTTCCTCCGTTAGCCGACAAGCCGGAGCGCGTCCGGGGGCCGGCCGGCCGGCCGGCCGGCTGCGGCGTGGTGTGAGAGCGGACAAGCAACGGGGCCAGCGAGCGGGGGCGATGGGCGGCAGTGGCAGGGGAGCAATGCCGGCGCGCGACGGGAGGGCGGAAATGGATTGACAAGTGGAGGCGCGTGGCCGCTGCTGCTTTCTTCAAGCCTGGTACTGACCGGGTTTGAAAAACGGGGGAGGAGATGTGGAGACAAGGGAGCGGAAATCGTGAGGGGGAGAAAGCGAACGAGCACAGAGGGGAGATCTCGCTCGGGAAAGCGAGGAGAGAGAAAGTGAAAGGGGAGTTTTGTTGCGTCGCTTGCTTGGTTGGCATTTTTGTCAGTTGAGCGGTGTCCTACTGACAGATGGGGTCGGGAAGCGGGACCCGCTGTCGCGTGGGTGATTTGGGTGGAAAGTGTAGTGATTGATGATCTGGTGCGGTTGTTTTATTCGGGGAGACGTGTGATGAGTTGGAAAAGAGAAACGGATCGGTTCGTATTCGAGGCTTCCTGGGTCAAAAGATAAGAATAAATCATAAAATAAAATTTGGGGATTCTATTGTGTGGTCCGGTCACCACAAGAACGATCACCAACATTATTAAAATGATCTTGCCGACTATAGTACTACTTAGAAATGTGACTGTCACGGGTGCATGAAAAAGATTGCTTTGCTAGGGGTGGATGTAAGTTAACTTCAATACGTACTTTGTAGTATTCGTCAACAAGGTCACTGTTTCAATTTGACCTTCATACTTAGTCAAACATATGAGCTTCGGTTGTTATCCGGTCCAACAAAGCATATGAGCCAAAATAGTTTGTATTCGTCGGCCAAAACGCAAAATACGCTTTGCTATCATCAGGAAAACGCATCATTCTCTTCGCAAAGAAAAAACGTCACGCAACGCAAACTTCAAACTACCGTGTATGGCATTGATGATGGACCACTTCTCCAACCATTCTCGTTGATGGGCCAGGCCTAGGTAGTAGATTCTCATGGGCTACAAGCCTGCAATGTGGAAAGGAAAGACGAAAGAGCGACGAGCCGACAACACATTTTTCGAGAGCGAGAGGATCCGGGGAGGGAGAATCTCGCGCCTCGGAAGCCGAGATTCCATGAGGAGAAGGGCGCGCACCTTCGTTCAAAAAGGGAGACACGCGGACATCCATGGGGCAAACAGGTGGCGAGCGCTCGGCCGTGGATCGGGGAAGACGTGGAGAGACGCAGGAAGGAGCGATGCGGTGATTTGGGAGAACCCGAGGGGCGATAGAGGAGTTTTTCGGCCAGCTACGGTTGCTTCCATCCCCACGGCTTCCACCTAGGGTTCGCGACCGCGAGGTGGAGGGGAAGTTTTGGATCCGACGGGACCTCCGGAAGGAGAAGTCCTTCACCCCGAGCGAGTGTTTCCGGTAAGCATCGGTGATACCTTGTCCGATTCGGTTGAGGTTTTCAATTTTGCGAGAGATTGTTGGGGAAAAGGGGAGAAGGAGAGTTTTGCACGGGTGTTGAGGAAGACGATGGCGGGAAGAGGGAGAGGTCGGGGACGAGAGGGGTGGAGCTCGGGAGGAGGACCGGAGTGCTTGGGGACCATGGAACCGGTTTGGGCCACCGCCTCGGTTCTACCCGCCGCCACCGCCGCAACAGTTTGGTTTCTTCCCCAATCAGCCGTATCCGCCACCACAACAGTTCTACAACTCCCGACAGCAGGGTTTTAGGCCGAGACCTCAAGCGGGACTAAGACCGGGTGGCTTCCAAGGGCAAAGGCAAAAACCGGGGGCGGTAAACAAGCACAAGAGAACCGGAGAAACGAGGGAGCAGCCCGAGCGATTGAGCGCAGATCGAAATCGAAAAACAAAAGCAAAGAGGTCAAGGTAGATTGTTTCAACCGTGCAGAACCAGGTCATTTCAGTTCCGATTGTCCTAGAACAAGGGTGTGCCACATCTGCAAGAGTAAAGATCATACTGCAGACAGCATGTCCGGAGTGGAAGAAACCCATGGGGATTGCTGAATACTATGGTAGTGCTAACGATGGACTGGGCTTCTTCCATGTTGATGTGGAAGAAAGACCAGGGAGACACAACGAATCGGAGACAGTTTGATAATTGTGCTCGTGGTTGGTGTAGAAGAAGGAGAGATGAGCCAAGAAGGGATAGCAGAAAGATTAAAGGAAATCTTTGATAAGGATTGGAACTGGCAGCTGAAACAAATAGATGAATACAGCTACATCACAAGGTTCCCACCGCACAAGAAGCTGAAAGAAATTGTGCACTCGACATTATATACTTCCCCTTAAGCAAAGATGGTGTACTTGGCTTTCTCAAGATCTAGGATGGTGAAGTGGAAGCCCATGGAGAGCTAATAGATACTTGGGTGCAAGTTAGAGGAATTCCACCAAAATGGAGTGACTGGTGCACATTCCAAGCAAGTGGCTTCAACTCTAGGTAGGATGGTTGAGGTGGATTGGGGATCTCGGATAACAAGTTACTTTGCAATGATCGGAATTAAGATTGCTGTAAAGGACCCATCCAAAATTCCCAAGGAAAGACCGATGGAGATGAGAAGGAAGTCATTCCGGATTAGCTTCAAAGTAGAAGGTGATGTAATGCAAGTAGATGATGGCCATGATGGAAATGAAGATGGTAATGAAGATAACGAAGATAAGGCAAATGGGACAAATGGAGACATAGAAAAGAGCGACACAACTAGAACAACACCAAGACAAGACAATAAAGGGAAGGAAGATGACATTAAAAGTAACCACAAGAGTGGTCAGCGGGGAGGGGTAGGAAAGTCTCGGGTTGGTCGCATCCGTGGGGAAATAATGCTTTGGACGATCTGTTGCCGGAAGAATTGAGCAACTTTAACAACTTCAACTTGCTGAGAGAAATGGATCCGGTGGACTCGGAGAATGAAAGTGTATTGGAAGAGGATGAAGATGAGAGGTGGGAAGAACAGCAATACCTACCAACAGCTTTGGTAGAGAGCTACACCAAGATGAGAGGGGAGGGGAGAGTTCCAAGGGAGAAGAAGGACATGAAGCACATAACTACGATGCTTGTCCTACCTAGTCGGTGGGATTATGAGACAAAGACAGTGGCGAGACTCAAGTGGAATGGGAACAAGGAGAGAATCGAGTGACGAGAAATAGAGAAGGCAATGGGAACAGTTTGTTCAAGACCATTAACGGAACCCGACATGGAACTCCGGAATGAGGAGTCTCAGAACAATGTCACCGGTGAAGAAAAAGGGAGGAAGAAAATGGCATCTCAAAAATGGGGACCAACTCTGGTAGAAAGAAGAAGTACACGATCAAGAGTAGGGGAAGGCAACATGTTGGAGAGAGCTCGGACAAGGAAGATGAAAAACAATCCGGAGGACAACAAAGGTACTAGTTTTAATTTCCCTAAAACCCTAGACAAAAAGAAAGTTAAGAATCTTGCTTGGTAATGTAGGTATTAAGGTAGACTCTAGCATTAAATCGGTAGATGAGATTGTGGATGATATCCGTGCGAGTAGACATGGACAGAAATGGGGTTCTTACTAAAATCTGTTCTCATGATGGATGTAAATGTTTGGAAGTTAATAGGACTGATAGTGATGTAGTAACTCGGGAGAGCTAAGGGAGAGGCCCCGATCTTTCAAACGAACGGGTTACGTGAACCATCGGATGGATGGCGAGGAGGGATCGGGCCCAACGGATGGTTGGACCGGATACTCCAAAAAGAAAAATAGATCAAAATCAAAATGAAAGGGGCCTTTTGGAATATCGGAGGTTTGAATAAAACCGAGAGAAAACTAGCTTTGAGTTGCTTTATTAGAGAAAATGAGCTAGATTTTGTAGGAATCATAGAAACTAAGAAAGTTGTTTTTCCGACAACTATCTAAAGTCCTTGTCTAGGAAACCTTTCAATTGGTGTCATTCACCAGCTGCTGGCACAGCTGGTGGTATCTTACTAGGTTTCAATAGCGATAAGTTTAACGTTTCTAACTCGTAGTGTTAAAAGTTTTACTTTAAGTCTGGATGGTTAATGAGAAAAAGAGTAACTTCAATTGGAGAATTGTAGTAGTGTATGGATCTCCTTATGAGGAGGGTAAACAAGATTTTTTAAATGAACTAGAGGAGGTCATGGGTGAGTGGAATGGCCCAACGATGTTAGGTGGAGATTTTAACTTGTCTAGATTTGCTAAAGATAAGAGTAATGCTAACATTAATCATAGGTGGGCGAGATAATTTCAATAGTTGGATCAACAAGTGGGCCTTGATAGAGTTGAATCCTGGCAATAGGAATTTCACCGGGCTAACAATCAGGAACATCCGGTGCATGCTAAACTTGATAGGATTTTTGTCTCTACAGACCGGGACGCAATCTACCCACTAGCTAGAGTTAGTACTTTAGGGAAAGGTAATAGTGATCATACACCTCTGCTAGTGGAAGCAGGTGACAACCTCCTTTTAAGTAGAAAGAAGTTTAGATTCGAAAAGTGGTGGTTAGAAAAAGAGGACTTCGCAGATGTCGTGAAGAAAGCGTGGGCCACCCCTTGTACCGATTCAAACCCAATGGATATTTGGCGGTCTAGAGTGAGAACAACTAGAAAGGCGATAAAGGGTTGGGCGGCCAACACGGTGGCAGCCCGGAACAAGAGAAAGAAAACCATAGCTGAAGAGTATAACATTTTGGATATTAAGTCGGAAAGCTATGTTTTAACTAATGAAGAGAGGAAGCGAATGAATCACTTAGACAAAGAACTAGAGCAGCTTTGGGCTTTAGACGAAATTAAATTTAGACAAAGGTCTAGGGAGAAAGAGATTAAAGAAGGGGATCGTAATACAGCCTACTTTCAGTCGTAGCTAACCAGATGCAATAGGAAGAAACATATCTCGGTTCTAATAGGTCCAAATGGTCCAATGAATGGAGAACTCCGACATGACTAGGATTGCAGTGGATTTCTATAAAACCCTCTTCAAAAAGGAGGACAGGGAAGGAGTGTGCCTAGATCCCGACCTCCGGAAAGAAGAGGAAAAGGTGAATCTTCAGGAGAATGAGAGATTAGAGGCTCCTTTTACTGAAGAGGAGATTAAAATAGTCTGTCTTTAGTAGTTATGCCGAGGGTGCACCGAGTCCGGATGGGCTACCCTTCCTTTTCTATCAAAAATTCTGGAACTTAGTCAAGAGTGACTTATGTAATATGTTTAGTGCTTTGTATGAGGGCAAACTAGACTTATATAGAATTAACTTTGCAATGCTCACTTTGATTCCAAAAGAGGAGGAGGCCAAGGAAATGAGGAAGTTCGAGCCAATTAGTCTCCTTAACCGTAGTTTTAAAATTTTCTCTAAAGTACTTACTCTAAGGTTAGGAACGATGGGACGGAGGCTCATTTCTGAATATCGAGTGCCTTTATTAAAGATAGATACATTCTAGAAAGTGTTGTTATTGCCCATGAGCTAGTGCACAAGCATTAATAAATCTGGTGAACCGGTGTTATTATTAAGTTGGACTATGAGAAGGCCTATGATAGGGTTAATTGGGATTTCTGTTCGAAATTTTAGAATTGAGAGGTTTTGGGAGTAAATGGATAGGTTGGATCAAAAAGATAGTAGTAGGAGGGTCGGTGGGGGTTAATCCGAATGGTGAGGAAAGTAAGTTTTTTAAAACAGGGAAGGGTTTAAGACAAGGAGATCCCTTGTCTCCTCTTTTGTTTAACTTGGTGGGAGACGTGCTAACGCGTATGCTTGTGCAAAGCAGTTGATGAGAATTTAGTTGAAGGTTTACTTAGTAACTTTAGGAGGGGAGGTGTCTTAACCTTGCAGTATGCGGACGATACAATAATTTTTTCCTCAGCTGAGGAAGATAAGATTACTAACCTAAAAATCATTCTTATCCGGTTTGAAAGGGTCTCCGGAATGAAGATTAACTTTAATAAGAGTGAAATTTTCCCTATGAACCTAGAGGAGGACAGAGCACATGTGCTCTCTCATCTTTTTAACCGTCCGAGTGGGGGCCCTGCCTTTGAAATACTTAGGTGTGCCTCCGAGCCATAGTAAGCTCGGAAGAGAGGATTTACAACCTCCGGTTGATAAGGTCCTTAAGAGAATAGCTGGTTGGAGAGGGAAGCTACTCTCCTATGCGGGTAGACTAACTCTAATTAAAACTTGTTTGGCTTCTATTCCCATTTACTTGCTTTCTTTTATTAAATTCCCAAAGTGGGCAATAGATTTGATAAATACCAACATGGCACACTTGCCTCCGGAATGGTTTTGACGAGAATAAAGCTTTCCATCTAGCTAACCGGCCAAGTGTTTGTATGAGGAAAGAGTTTGGTGGGATGGGGATCCCCGACTTGAGGGACCTAAATATCCGCTCGTTAGGTTCCTGGATTAAGAGATATAATGAAAGTGATAACAAGCTTTGGAAACAATTGATTGATTACAAATACAAAACTGATAAACCGAACATCCTTAGTTGTAAAGATACTAGATGCTCCCAATTCCGGAAGGGTTTCATGTGGGCAGCGACAGCAGTTAAAATAGGTTATAGATGGAAAGTAGGTAATGGTAAGAAAGTTAAATTCGGGAGGACATTTGGCTAGGTTCTTCTAGTCTTGCAGTCCAATTTTGGGAAATTTATGTGCTGATTAATGAACAAAGTGCCACTATTGCTGATACTTGGGATGGCACAAATGTTAGATGCACATTTAGGAGAACAGATAGATGAAAGGTTAATGGGAATCTGGGATGAAGTCGTTCGGATTGCCTCGACGCTTTCTTTAGCGAGAAGAGGAAGATAAATTAATTTGGCGAGTATAACTCAAATGGAGTTTACTCGTCACAATCTTTGTACAAAATAGTGAGTTTTAGAGGAGTACAACAGATTTACATTCCTGCTTGTGTGGAAGCTGAACATTCCTCCTCGAGTACATATCTTTTTGTGGTTAATGTCAAAAAACAAGCTGCTAACCAGGGACAATGTAGCTAAAAGAAAACACATAGATGACAAAACTTGCTTGTTCTGTTCGGAACAGGAAACTATTATACACTTGTTTTTTGACCGTACGAGTTGCAAAAAGAATTTGGTCGGATCTGTGCCAAGTAACCTTAGTTGATATGGGGTCGAATTTTGAATCCGTAGCAAGGAAGTGGTTGTGCAACAAGAAATATATAGTGTTGAATATTTTTAGCTCGGCAATTCTGTGGGGAATTTGGAAATTGAGAAATTCTCTTTGCTTTCGGAATGTAGGTTGGAAAAGTGCTCGAGTACTATGGCTCAAGATAGTGGCAATCTTGAGAAACCGGGTAATCCTGTGTCCAACGGAGATGTGGAACAAGTACAAGCTGCTGGATGGAGAAACTAGAGGAAATGGCGCCGAGACCGGATCAACCGAGATGAAGGAGAGCTGGGAAGATCCGGTGACAATTGGCTATGAAGCTGAACCGACACGGGAAGAGGCGAGTGCTATCCGGAGGATGGAAGATGCAGCCATCAGGACAAAGTTGGTGTGGATGCAGATCAAGTGAGTTGAGCAATGTCCAGCTTGCACGCCGAGGATGGTGCATTGCACTCGTATCTTGCTTTGCGGTAATTGTCCCGTTTATGTTTTGTACAATTCCACCGGACTGGGTGCTCTGTTCGAACATGATGTAACCCTGTCCCGATTGTAATACAAGATGGACCGGGGGAGTGTTTTATCTCCCTCCTCAAACTCTAAAAAAAAACCGCTCGATTGATGCTCGAACGACGGCACCGGCAAGTGCCCTGGGGCACCGTTCGATGTCAAGCACCGGCGGTGGCTGCCGAGGATGCTCGGACTTGTGTGATGCATGTCGGCCGAGGAGTTCAAGCCTCACCCGGATCACAACCATTGGTCGATGGCTTGTGGGTACGGAGAAGGCGTCGAACCAAACGACGAAGCGAGAGCGTCAGCGAAACGGGTTTCGGCGCCGGAGGCCATGGAAAAGGACCGTCCCGGATGAATTTATAAACGGGCATTAACCATACGATTCGGCCGACCTTTTGCCTTCTCATCGCGCATCCGAGCTTGCAATCCATTTTGCGCTTGCAAACCTTTTTGTTTCTCGAATACGCAGCCACGCAGAGAGCTGCGCATGTCTATATTACATAGAGTTTGTCCATGACCATTTACAACGCGCAGGCTCTCTAAGAGGTGCTGCTAGGTAGTCATACATGATATGGACATAACAAGCTCTAGAGGACTACCTAAAAGACCGAAAGAATTGAGAAAGAAAAATTGAGCTACCTTAGAGCAACTCCAGGTGGAGGCTTCAATCCAAGCCCCAATCATATTTTTTAAGGTCTAAATAAAAAATATCAACTCCAGCGAGGATCCCAAAACAGACTCCTATTTTTCATGGATACCAAAACTTCATTCTTCCACCCCATTCCTAAGGGCCTTCAATCCCACTCCAAAACGCGGGCCCCACCATTTTTTTATTTTCCTTTGCTTTTCTCTCTCCTTCTCTCCTCTCTCTCCACGCCGTCGGACTGCCTCTTGCTGACCGGCCGTGTCGCCGCCGGTCTTGCCTCCTTCTCCGCGGCTCCGGTCAGATCCCGCCGCCTGGCCGAGCCTCCTCGTCCTCCAGTCGCAACGCCTCCGTCTACTCGCGGCTCCTCCTTCTCCATATGCGAGCTCCATCGTCCGCCATCGATCTGCGCTCGACCAGGATTGGTGCCCCACGACGCTGCTGCGAGCTGCCAAGCTTCGCGGGTCGCCATGGCTGACGCGAGCTAGGGGCCGAGCCAAGCGCAGCGCAAACCGGTGCCAAGCTTCGGCCGCCGGGCTCTAAGATCCGCACGCGGTAGCGTTCTCTATTGCCTGCGGCTCGGTCGCCGCACGGCTATACGTACGCGGGAGCGATGAGCTCGGACGCCGGGACGCAGGGGTGGAGGTCGCGGCACGGCTCCGATGCCTGGACTCGGGGCTTGCAGGCGCGGTGCCAGAAAACGGACGCGAGTGGCGAGTGTGGGCGTGGCAAGCACGGTGCTGACAACGAGATAATCTCGCGGCGAGGGAGCGACGGCGCGGTCGGGGATCCAGAATCCGCTGATAGCTGGGGTGAACACCAGATTGGGGCTTGAGTTACGAAACCGCTGGAGTTGGGATCCATCTTTCGGCCCGCATTTTTTTCAGACGAGACCACAAATGCGTTTTACGGGCCTTTGTTTAGGGGCTGTGGCTGGAGTTGCTCTTATGAGGCTCCAGCAATATGAACTTGGGCAAAAGAAGGGGAAGAAAACATCTTTGTGTTTCTCGTGTAGTCATATTAGTTGGATCCACGTGGCAGGGCGGCAGGCCCACAAAGTCCTATGCTACTGTTAGTACTATTCAACATAATTCTACAGGATCCTGTCAGTATTCTCATAAGAAAAAAAATCTTCCTCTTGGTGCAGTAAAAGGTCCTTCTATGCCTTCCCCAAATTATCAGTTACTAGCAAGCTTCAGAATATACTACTGACTTTTACTTTGCCAAGTCGAACCTTCTTCCATCTGCTTTTGAAGAGGAAAGGGTGAAGACCCAGTATGTGTTCAGGCATGAAATCGTGCCTCGTCAATATGCCAGCAACAGGTGCCCTCTGCATTGATCACAAATATAAGCTTCAACAGTGGAAATTATGATAAAGTATACTAGTACTTTCAGATACTCGCAAGTAGAGGCATACAAATAATGAATATCTTATTATTTCTGTAGTGGACACAATATGGTTAATCAGAGTAAAAGGACCACCAATCAGCAGTTCAAAGTTCAACAGTGGAAATTATGAAAAAGTATCATTTCAAATACTTGCTAGTACAGGCATACAGATGATGAGTATCTTATGAGTTATGTAGTGGCCACATCATGGCTAGTCTCAGTAAGGACACATAAAATTGAATACTCAAATAACCACCAAAGAATCAACTTAAATGCAACTTGCATCACTAACCTTAGAGCATTTGGGTAGAACTAAAAGGTGCCTCAATCCAAGTTCACGGAAAAGTATAAGAGCCTTAGCCAAAGACATTGTCTCAAGGACAGTATAAGGTGAAGTGTTTGTGAATGGATGCAAGTCTACAAACATTTCCAATTCTTCTGCAGTCAATTCAATATCCTCAATCCTGTCACGTTTTCCTGAGCCAGGCTTAGCAAAATCATCAGGTGAGAAATACTTTGAAGTATCCAGTGTTGAAGTTGTGCAACCAGGGATGAATTCCTTTTTCCTCAGTAGAACAAGAAGATGGGCTCGAAGAATCAAACCATATAACAAAGGATCCTCTGAAAATGGTGGCTCATCAATTACAGGGAAACCGCTATGACCAGTTGTCTTCAAAACATGCACTATGTTGCCAACCTTCTCTATGCCATTGAATGTCTGTAACGGACCAGTAACAATATCACTGACTGACAATTGCCTCATGTAGGGTTCAGCATACCCTTCAAGATGCGGAAACCCTTTCAATCTAACAAGCAAATCATAGACATTTGCGTTAAAAGCATCTGCCACCAATTTTGATATGAGAAGAACAAGCATAACCAAAGGAAGCAGAAGCAGATTATTAGTCAGTTCAAGCATAATAACACAAACTGAGACGGTCATCCTCATTGAACCACCTAGCAGAGCAGCAGAGCCGAGAACAGCAAAAAGTCCATGGTCTAAAGTTGATTGCGACCCAATCAGCATGCCTACCAGACGTCCATAAGCTGCACCAGTTAAAATAACTGGCACAAAAAGACCAGATGGTAAAGCAAGACCATAGCTGAAAATGCCCAGAAAATAGGAGGCACCAAAGAAGATGAGCATTGAAGAGAAGTGGAACTCATCATCAGTGCCAGCACTATAGAGGTTTCTAATAGTGTCATCATTAGTGTTGAAGAACAGGCTAGCCAAGTCATTGTATTCATTCATTGCACATTGGAACTTCTTGAAATTACCAGATCGCCCTATTGATGGACAAGCTTCTTCTGTGCCAATTGGACAAGGTTTGCAAGAGGCAACCCATGGTAACCCAAAGAGACAACATGATGTACAAGTGGTGACCGCTGCAGCAAGGAGGAGTTTGTACATTTTCCCTTTCCTGAAAGTAAATAAAAGACTTTAGGCAGGAGCATATTGAACTCGTTCGGGTTCAAATGGATCTTAATTTTTTACAAGTCACGAAGCCAGGTTCAGTTGATGCATATTGCAATTTTATGAACCGTTTTAATTACTGTTTTCTAAAATTGATGGAAGAAAACAGTACAGGAATGCAATGCATTTAGGAATTTTAAAGATAAAAAAAAGGAATGCATGCAGTCTTTTTTTTTGCAAAAAACAAAAACAAAAAACAGTGAACATTTGAGGCAACAGAGTACATACTCATTGATGAGGTTGTATAGACGAAGAACCTTGCCCAGGAAAAAGTTGTACAAACTCCCCAGTATTCCCCCAAGAACCCCTAGAGTGATTACCGGGGGCAAATCGACTAAATGGTAGGTTACGTAATCTGCTGTCACATCAAACATTATAAGTCCGCCTTTTCCAAATAAGCCACAGTTTCCGCTTTTACAGAAGTCTATCAATGCCCTAAGCACAACAGCAACCATTGCTGTGGTGAAAAAGGCTCTCCAGAGTAGGGCACTTCTCCACCTGCAACAGAACAAAAGGATGTTTAATTGTTTTGTATTCCCCCTATTTTTTTCTATGTAATTTTAAACTAACCAACACCATGTATAAAAAAATTGGATGGGTATTTTTGTGCAGAACTTCATCGGGTATAAGATTTAAATGTCTACTCCTTTCAAAATTTGCATAAGAGGCACATATAGTGCATCAATACTACCAGTGCTTTAAGGAAACTCAATCAGCAGATTCAATCTTTAGTTCCAATCACAATTATGGAAAGTAGTGAAATAAAGACAATTTTTGTTTGAAACTGGTAAAAATAGCAGGAAGCAACCACAGGGCCAAGCACTCCTCTCCTCACATCCACGCATCCAGAAATACTTCAAATCATTTAATTTTTTTAGGAAATTCAAACTGCTAAGTCAAGTATGGAACCTGTACGTTTTATTTAAAGAAATATTGTTCTAAATCTTTTCTGAGAATGGGAGCATATAATTTTTTTATCAAGAAAGCTTACTCATTGAGGTGTTTAATGATAATTCTAGTCAAGGATCAAGTGTGGTCGAGCATGAAGTTATCACTTTTTGTCTTCCGACAGCAATAAAAGGATTATGACATAAAGAAGTTGATTCGTCAGCACATTCATTTTCAAAGAATTTACCATGAAGATACTGTTTCCAGTGCAAAAAGAACTCCACCAACCGGTGCCCGGAAAGCAGCAGCAATCCCAGCAGCAGCACCACAAGTAACAAGGTCCCTCCGATCCCTATCATTTTTGAAGTACCTTAACCATTTCCATGTGATGTGATATTTACGTGACCCACCTTGCCCAAGTATTGATGCAATGCAGGCGCCAATGTGCACCAATGGACCAGCTTTTCCCACGTGCAACGATGATGATACTGCAGCAATGCAACCCACAACCTGCTCAAAACCAGTAAATATGATTTTGGGTAAAAGAAGAGCAAGGCACCAGTAGGAGAAGAGTTCAAAAACTAATACCACTCTAGTCTAGTCAACCAGATGATGCATCATATGCATTCTAGATGCTCCATATCTCTTCCCAGCAAAAAGTTTCTAGTAACATAATTAAGAGGAAAGGCCTATGTTCACTCTATGTATGTTTCTATAACCACATATTCTAGTTAGAATCGATTACTAAGTCATGTTCATATTTCCATCAAAGTGGCCGATGAATCAAGAAAATCAAAGAAAGTCAAATATTCCAAAGTACGCTGAATGCCATGGATCTCAACGCTAGTTGCCAGACTTCAAACTTGGTTTTAGTTTACTGATTCCTTTATTTTAAAAAAATGAAACTGCAAGCCTATGGATGTCAAATAAAGGTTTCTGTAGAAATCAAACATTTTTCTATGATAAACAGATAAGTATGTCATAGCTAGAATGGGCACAATAAAAATGTTCAACTTGTATTATGTTCCAATTCTTCTATGACAGGCTAAATACTGCGAAGATCTCCTAGCTCGTACAAGCCAGATCATATTCATCAACCCAACTATGAAGGCCACCTTTAATACTATCTCGAATTTCACTTCAAGCAAAATGAATATGCTATGGGCCAGCTGGTCCAGCCCAACTCTGCAGCAGCTGCCCTTAGGGATAGGACTGCAGTTGCAGCATGGTAACAGAACTACAGCAGAATCCATGAATAATTAGAAAAATATTTGCTCCAATGCTCTCGAGTGACAAAGCTAGTATCAATCAACCGGTTCATTAAATCAAAGAAACCACTGATCCAGGTCCCAGCTGTCCATCAATACATGATTTCGCATTGAAATGTCACAAGTGAAAGAGACAGGAGCTAGTACCTTCACCATCAGAGTTTTCAGAGAGAATATGTTGGGCGCATCGACACCATTCAAGTAGGCCTTCACCTCAGGAATGCCTGATCCGGCCGCCGCTGGCGCCACAAACACCGTCAGCACCGCGGCCAACATCGTGAGCGTAAAATTTGAAGCCAGGAACACCGCAAACGCCGATCCGTGTCTGACCAAATTAATTTTTCAGTCAACATCGGAAGCTCAAATCCACGGCCTCAGCATAGAAACCTCTGTGCCAGTGCTGCTTACTTGCCGTCAAGCATGAGGTTGGAAGTGACGACGAACTTCGCACCGGCGACGTTCTCGACGCCGAGGTTGGCGACGAAGCCGACGGCGGCGGCGAGCGCCCCGACGAGGAAGCATAGCGCCCACTTTAGCGCCACGTAGCGCGCGATGTGGCCTCGCTCCCGCGCCCTCCAATCCTGCTTGAACACGTCGTTCTCGATTAACCTGCACAGGCATCGATTGATCAGAGCCAAGCGGAAGCAAGCGAACGGAGTCGAATTGGGGGAAGTTGTGGGTGCCGTTACTCGTAATCGAGGCTCTCGATGGGGCATACGTCCGCGCCGACGAGCGCGACCTGGGAAGTGGTATTGGAGTGCGAGCGGCCGCCGAGGAGGAACCGCCGCCGGCGCCGGTGCTGCTCCTCATCGCCCTCCCCATCGTCGTCGTCCCCGTACACCGCGTCCCGGAAGAACGACGAGCTGGAGGAGATGAGGGGGTCTCGATGTCGGCCTCCGGATCCGCCGCTACGCCTCCCCCGCCGCCAACGACGCCGCCGTCCTTGGGGTCCCTCGGAGCCATCGCCTCGGCCACTCCGTTTCACTACCGGCGCTGCCGCCACTCTCAAGTCGCAACTGACACAAAGCAGAGGAGGGGACGAAATGGTGGTGCTGGGTGGGTTTAGTAACGATACAAAAATCAAACTCGAGGGACAGGGAGATAGTTTTAGTTATGACACTGGCTGTGGGGCCGCAGATACCTCAAATCCTTGTTCTCTACAAAAACATATCTCGAGGCCCACATGGATGTGACAGTGGGTAGAGATTCACATAAGCGCGTCTGAGTTTGGAAACGGTTGGAAGACGGCGGCTCGGAATCCGGCAGCGACCATGCGACGCCCGCAGGGGAGGAGGACTGAAACGCTTCTCGACGAGATCTCTTGCGTCTTGCGGCTCTGCCGTACGGAAGTTGTGAGCTGTGCGTGTGCGTTTGGATCTGATCCTTGTGACGATGGAATTTGTGTTGGACCATTGTGTCTTGCGTTGTTTGATTCTCGATTCTCTCTTCTGCCCAGGAGTCTTTGTTTTCATCAGTTTTTTTAATTCCCTGCTTAAGTGGCGGTCACTGGTTATGTACTTACGTTGACAGATCTATAATAGACCTCTGAGGAAACTAGATCTGGTGGATTAAATAGAACTGTCTCTTTCGTGTAGCATCACTTTCGCATGAGAGATCCGGAGCACAAATTGCTACCGTGCCTAGAAGATCATGTCATCATCAGTCCTCTCTCTACGAATGCTTTTTTTTTGTAAAAAGTTATGCTTTTACAAGCAGAAGCGCCCAAGATTGTCAAGCTTTTGTGCTGGTATTTGTTGTCTCAAACAGTACGGAGGCCAACTGAAAAGAAAATCGTAGCGTACAATTTACATCAATGTGTCGGAAGGTAACTTCGTGTGGTCGTGATTAATATCATACCAATAGCAGTTTATTAAAATGGAGGCCTGCCTCATAATTAGCTAAATTTTGTTCAACATCGGTGTTACTTTGGCTGGAAACAGAAAACAAATAATCTCATGTCATCGCTTCTGAAACATGATCGTTGGTTATTTGCAGGTCCCAGTGCCCAAAGCGCAAGCAATGCTCCGTTTTCTGAAGAAAGAGCAACAGGGATCGTGAGAATACTGAACAGGTTTCACTTCTAAACGATTGATGAAGCAGACTTATACGAATGCTTTTTGTCAAAAAGGGCTATACTTTTAAAAGATAAGAATTCCGACCTCTAGAGCTAATATCTTTTCCTCTAAAAAATGTACATGCTCCGTATTCTGTGTCTGAAACTGTGAGGAAGCATAATCAAAGAAAATCACCGTCTATAATTTACACCAGTATGTCGGAAGATAACTTTGTGCATTTGTGATCATACCGTTTATTAAAAGGATGGAGTGTTTGTTGAATCGACACGAAACATGTCTTAGAATTAGCTAAGTTGTTAAAAATTGGTGTTACTTTGGCTCGAAACAAAAACAAAAAGGATTCAGCAGCGGAATTCATGCCATCGCTTGGAAGGCTCTGTCAAAGATGTCTTCTGCAGAGGACATTCGCTTCACAAGCATATGGTCTGGGTGTGCTAGCTTCAGTTGGCTGCAAAATAACCACAGCGAATTTTGTTAATAAATACAGATTATGCCATCTCAAGTAGTATAACCAACCAAAAACAAATACACTAGTATATCCAATCCTAACACTAGGCTTTACTTAATCACTTACTTGAGGAAGCGTGTTGCCGGTTTTCCCAAATTCAGACTGCACACCGTAAGATTGGCAAGAGTTTCAGCATCCTTGGCATCCTGAACAAGGTATAGTGTGTGCAGTTCTGTCAATTATCACCTTGTTGAATTTGACAGATTGAGAATTTCGCTCTTGCGTGTGTATGGATATTTGGAAGGAGAGAACGACCGGTATTCGTTTTTTTTTTACAAATGACAGAGAAATAAATGGCCGTTTGGGTAAGTATTAACATTATAAGCGCTGACTGACCTTGTTCAGTGATTCTAGCAGCAATGCCTCCGCTTCCTCAAAGTTCCCCATGTGCATCGAACACAGGGCTTTCCCGTTAAGAATCATGCAGGTCGTTGGGTACTTCTCTGACAAGTCTTGGAAGATGAGGTGAGCTTCTCGGATCTTGGAGCCACCCTAGGAATACGGCAACAAGTCAGGAAAGTCTCCTCAGAAAATAAGGTGGCTGAACTGAAAGCCTGAAACTGATGACAAATTCACTACTAATAACTTTCTCTAAGGTTATCTCTTCCCCTAGTGGGCTCTCTAAATCGTAAGTAAGTTGCGACAGGGACGATGCTGTGTGTGCGTACCATGACAAGGTCCACCCATGCATTCGCGAGCTGTGTGAGTGTGTGGTCTTCATCCAGCTGCTGCATGACCCTGAGCTGCTTCTCCGCGTGGTCAGCCCTGTTCATTTGAAGGTATATCTGAATGTTCAACGCAAGCCTGCATCATCAAATTTGCATTTTAAATTTCCTCTGATAAATGAACAATCTGAAGTTAAGACTACTTCTGTGTATGTGAAACAACTGCATGACGAAGCTTACAGTTCCATGTTGCCACCAGAGTTGGTGTGCTTCAGAGCCTCGGCATAATCGCGTTCATGCATGAAGACGGTGCCTGCCATCAACCGGAGGATCGGATTGGTCCCGACCGCGGGATCTCGCAAGAGCTCTTGAAGCCTCGAGAGGACCCGTTCCTTGAACGATCAAAGCAGACGCGTAAAAATGAAGTCAATGCGGCCGGGGAATGCACGGATCTTGCATTTCAGGAAACCTAAAGGGAACAGACCTTGTTCCCGGCGTCTCCGGAAAGGTACACGGCGAGCAGCTTGACGGCCTGGAGCGGCGTGGCAGCATTTGGCCCGATCTCATCGATCACCAACTGCAGCAAGGCACGAACATGCCTCAGTTCGTCAGAACCTGTGCCGCGCGCACCGGCAACAAGCACAGGAACGTGGCGCGAATGTATTTACCCGGTGAGAGCCGATGGCGAGGTAGGAGCGGTAGAGGAGTGCGTCGCGCTCGACGACCTCGTCGGGGAGAGGGCGTGCGCGGGTACGGACTGACTGCTGGTGATGGCCGCCTGGTACGCGCCGACGTAGAAGCGGTTGCGCAGGCCCAAGAGCTGGTCCGGCGGCGACGCCATTCTCGATCCGCGGCCTTCTCCTACGATCGTCGGGTTGGACGTGCGGTGGACGATGGATCGAGGAGACGCGAGCGCGCTAGGACTGGGAGAAGGACGCGGGTATATGGATCTCCGTAAGGCGTGGCTGTTACGTTGTTCAACGTGGAAAGGGGCCGTATTACGTCTACGCATATCCCGATTTACGTGTCGAGGTGGCGCGAGGATGGCATTAATTAGCAGGGGAAAAATAACTCTGCAAAAGAGGTATACTCCCTCCATTCTTCAAACATTAGGAACGTTGAATGATGACAGGAGTCAGGAGATGACGACCGGGGCATTTTATTTTATTTATTTATTTTGCAAGGGGAAATGGTGGATTTTATTAAGTCATAGAAGGGTTACAATCCGTTGCTAAAAAATTAGCAACAAAGTCTGGTGCGGTATGGAGCCATACCTTAACAAACGACTCCACACACGCTTTATTTGTTAACACATGACTAACCCTATTCCGAGACCTCTTACAATGAGAAACTTCCACCCCTCCCCCCTCAGCTCAGCAGCGAGCTCTTTAACCTCCCGGGTTAGTAGAGATAGGCGAGATCGATCCTCCATCAATGACTTTATAGCGTTGCAAGCTGATAGGCAATCCGATTCCAAGGTGATCGGCTGCGCCACCCACTGCAAAGCCAGGTTCAGGCCCTCCTTGCAAGCTAAGTAGTTCTGCCTCTTCCGCATTGCAGGAATTGAAAATCTCCCTCCCTGACGCTAGAATCACAACACCCACTTCATCTCTAGCTATGACTCCAACTCCTGCCTTACCCCATCAACATTGCTCATAACGGTGGTTAATATGAAAACTATATAGTGACAGTAATAGATTTTTTTCTTGTTTTCTCTCTCTCCAAGTAATGTAGATTTCCACATCTTGAGAATGTAAATGGCAGCAATGTTAACTAAATTTTCACATCTTGAGAATTTAAATGGCAAAAATATGATGACGAAATTATTCACATGTGATATAATATCTTATGTTAGAGCTCGATAATGTTGAAAATATTTCAAAAATTTTCTCTCAAAAAAGTATATACCCATTTAGATAGTATGATCAATAGTATAGAGAGTATATAGTTAGCTTTCAGAACTATAATAATAAAATTATACAAGGGAAGAACGTAACGTTGGAGGAATATTCATCTTATGTATAGACCTGGAAGGAAATATACGAGTTTTCTAGCCGTGTTTAGACATTATTAGATTCATATGGCAATGGAGTGCCCATCAATTATCCAAAATCAAATTAGTCTTATGGATGAGTTGTTAACTTTTGCATGCAATGGTGAATTATATCATAATGGAGTACCCATTTGTTTTTACCCTTTGTGTGGTTTGTTTTTTTTATGATAAAGCTCGACGAAATGACGTTTTCACGGATATTTCATAATTTGGAAATAATTGCTTCACTGCCCATTTTAATCTCTAACTGCATATTTGCCCCTTTTTTCAAGTTAGCACATTTACTCTTTGTTATTGCACAAATTAGAGGGTGTATTGGGGAATTTATAGAGGAGTAAGGAACGGAGAAGAGGGTGGCAACCCTAGGGATAGCCGTCCCTGGTGCAAGAACTCCCCTTCCCTAAATCTAATCTTTGAAGTCATATCACTTGCTTCGACGCCTCCATTCAAGTGTAATATAGACATGCATGTAACTTCAAAAATTTTGCATTGGATCCAGCTTTCACACTTATACTATTATGGTATAATGATTGCTTAAAATCTTATCGGATATAGTACTACTCCCTATATCTCTTGATATAGGGCATTTTTAAATAGGTAGGAGACAACTTTGACCATTCGTCTTATTCAAAATATTTATAAAAATATTAATTAAAAATATTTTGAATAAGACGATGGTCAAAGTAGATGTGTGAAACTCAAAAACGCCCTATATTAAGGAATGGAGGGAGCAATATGTTGTAATGATTATTTTGCTATTTTAATAGATATTTAAGAAAATAAGCAGAACTTATTTTGTGGAGTAAAAAAATATACTCAAGAAGGTGAATGATTACTTTATATAAATATGAATGATTATTTACAATAAAATAACTATAACCGGAAAAATAAGCAGGAATTTTTTGCTTCGGTGGTGCAGTGCATCTTGCCGGCGTCCAGCGGTTGCGCGCCCGCGTGCAGCCACATATGTTGATCAGCCAGGCCCACACCAATCTACGAGTCGCTTGGCGCTGTGCCAACCGCGCTTGGCTTCCTTGGGGGCCACACGTCGACGGGGATCCACCCAGCCGAGCACCACCAACACAGCGCAGTGCCTCACCACCGGCCGCCGCCATGTCACGCTGCTGCCCCTGCGCGATCTCTTCCTCCTCCTCCGCTCCCCTGTTCTTCCTAGTCTCGGTTCCCGCAGTTGCCGGAACCAGCGGCACCAGCGCTGCCTTCTCCTCGTGCAGTGGCGCCTTGAGGCCTGTTGTGAATGGGAGGCTGCGGCGCGGACTGCGATCGATAAGCGGGCGCGTCACAGTCTCGGCGAGCAGCAAGGATGGGAGTGATACGGTGAAGGGAACAGAGAAGGAGGACGATGACCCGGCGTTCAATCCGTTCGGTTTCGTGACGGACAACCCTTCCAGCCGCAACGCGATCCAGCTGCCGGCGGTTCCCGCCGAGGACGGCAATGTCGGCCAAATGCTCTACGTAATGCCTCATGCCCCGCATCGCCTCCTATTACTTATCTATTCGATCAGTTAGTATTGACTGACTTGTTGCGTCCAGAGGATAGAGGATAAGGGAAGGGAGTATGGTTCGTATGTGAGAGCAGGGGAGTTCAAATGGTTTCTCAGGGAAACAGGTACACTTGGTGTCTTGGTTCATCCCATTTGTTGACCAGATGTCATGCTTGCTAATTAGGACCGACTAGTAAATCTTATGTAAAAATGCATGAACAGTAGCCGTATTACTGTTTAATTATATTAGTAATGGAGCTTCACCATTGCTCAGTGTACATTCATCCAATAGGGTAGTTGCATTGCTGAAGGAAATGATCCAAAAGACTGAAATCACAACCATCTCTGATACCTACCCCTCTATTATGTATTTAGGGTCATCTGATGCACGACGTGGGACTATTGTGTTCATTCATGGGGCTCCTACTTCATCATTCGGTTATCGCATGGTTATGTCTCAGGTTAGCTTCATTGACCTTGTAGTCCATTGGACTACGACAGCTTATTTACAGTATTCAACCATAATGACTGTTAGTTTTGGCAATTTCTTTCAACAACTAATTGGGAATGTATCCTCAGACTTTCAATCATATTCTCTATGTAATTCGTATGTGCTTCATTTTTTCATTATAAAAATTTGGAGTCTTATACGATCACAACATTTTTTTCAAAAAAATCAACCAGGTGGGTCCATTTCATATATGGTATTGAAATAATAAGGATTCGCTTCAGATCATTCTAGCTGACAACTTCTATAAAATCTTGACAACCTCATGTCCACTGCAATACTACTCATCACACTGCTGCTTTTGTTTCAATCAACTATTGTTCCACCCCCTAAACATCTATTCAACTTGCTAGATGGCAGATGCTGGCTACCACTGCTATGCTCCTGACTGGATAGGATTTGGCTTCAGCGAAATGCCACAGACTGGTTATGGGTTCGACTTTAAAGGTCAGAAAAATGTGTGTAAATTAGAAGTATTTGCAGAAACTCATATGTAGTTCATCTTTGCAGAGGAGGAATTCCACAAGGCATTTGATGATCTTCTTGGTACTCTAAATATTGCTGAACCATTCTTCTTAGTTGTCCAGGTACTAACTTGGGAAATTTATAGAATTCTGGTTCATAATTTTATTTTTATCTCATATACATCATCTGAACTGTTTATTTCATTTTCGTTGAAGGGTTTTCTAGTAGGTTCTTATGGGCTGACATGGGCACTGAAAAATTCAAGTAAAATTCTTAAGTTAGCAATCCTCAACAGTCCACTGACAGTTTCTTCTCCACTGCCTGGACTGTTTCAGCAGCTCAGGTCAGCAATTTCTGATTCGTTTTCACTCTTAGTTGCTCTTCAGTTATTTTCCTTTATGGATGAATCGGTATACTTTGGTAAATTTCAGACGCCTTAGTTAAAAGTTTTGAATTAGTGATGTGAATTCAGTCATATGGCCCTGAAAACTTTTGCAAGCAAATTTTATTTATATATGCACATTATGCATAAAAATGTGACGCCGTGGATGAGTACTGTGTCAATTTTTTTATTTAGTTACAAGTGGGCTGCGTCCATAGAGCGAAGGAGGCCAGTAAAAATAGTATGCATGAATGGCTGCAAGCTTTGTAGTAGCTTTTTTTTTCTTACGTTCGGATTTGTTTTTTTTCTTTTCTTAAACTTTGTATTTTTTACCTTTTGTTCTTTAAATAAATAAATAATCAGTAGGGAGTCTCCCCTCCTGTTTCATAAAAAAAACGAAACAAGTGGGCTGTGTATTGTTACCCTGTTTCTACTCAATGTTTTTCACTTATGTGATTGTGGTTTATGTTTTTCTTCCTTTTCTTTGAGGAACCATTGTTGTGGCTTAAGTTAACTTGAGAAATCATTTGGTGCAGGTTGCCATTTGTTGGTGAATTTACTTGCCAAAATGCTGTTTTGGCCGAGAGATTCATTGAAGCAGGTAGCCCGTATGTATCCATGTCGCACAAACTTTTTTTAGTGAGCCTCTATACTTCATGCTGAACTGGATGCTGCTTGAAAATAATATGAAAGATTAGTATTTTTCGCCATCTGATGATTTCAAAGTTCTCATTTTGCACATTGGTTTAAACTTTCATGATGCCCTCCTCTCGTTTGACAGCTATGTGCTGAAATTGGAGAAGGCTGATGTATACAGATTACCGTATCTGTCAAGTGGTGCACCTGGCTTTGGTTAGTCCATACTCCTAGGTTACGTATCTCTAATATGTTATATATCTATGCCGCTTCTGCGTTATAAAATGTTGTTCTCAGCTATCAAGTACTGACTTTTTCATAAGTACTTAGTTTGGATCACTTGATTGCCGTGCATTGCCATGACTAAATATCTCATCCTAATGAATGTTGTGATGGACAGTTGCTGCAACTTTACTGGGAGTCCTTGCAGCACTTAATAATTATTTTATCATGTTTTTTCCTTGTGTTTGACGATCTTAATATCTCACTTGCTTGTATTTCCTTTGTTTTAGCGTTGCTTGAAACTGCCAGGAAGGCCAAATTGCAGGATGTTTTAAGTCGAATTTCGGCTGGATTTTCATCCAACAGGTAATTTAATGGAAGCTTAGCGGGTATCAAAAAGTCCATTCTGAAACTGCAAATGCTTTTTTTCTTACGAAATAGGAGGAGCCAGGCTCCTACTGGATATATATTAAATTAAAGCCAAAAGAGTAAAAGTACAAAAGTACAAAAAAATGAAAAATAGAAGAAAAGCCAAAAGAAGAAAGCAAAGATTAGATTGAGTTCAGCCATTCCTCTATTTTGGGGAAATACTTCTTCTTCACCCTGTGTAACAGTAAAGTGAATTCCTGGCAAAATTTGTCTTTGCATCTGGTTGCTGTAGGGTCCACATTGTTCAAAATTAATTTTTTTGTAGACCATAGGCTGATGACCCCGTCTCATATTGGTAGCAAAACAAATTCGTTTCTGAAACTGCCAGTTTTAGAATCCAGAAACCTGAAGGTTTGAAAAATCATGTATTATCTTTCCTGCAGCTGGGAAAAGCCCATATTGCTCGCTTGGGGCATATCAGACAAGTACTTACCGATATCAATAGCCGAGGAATTCAAGAAAGGTAACCCCGGTGTTGTAAAACTGGAAGCAATAGAAGGAGCTGGTCATATGCCGCAAGAGGACTGGTAATGATTTCAATTATTTTTGTGTGAATCATTATGTGCACCGTTTTAAAAAAATCACAACAGTTGTATATCCTTGACACAGTATACACTACACACTTGCATTGTGTTTCACCTTGAACATCATATGCTTTTGCTGATCCTTTGTGCACCTCACACGTGTTATGCAGGCCAGAGAAAGTTGTCAAGGCCCTGACATACTTCTTGTAGGCATAGACAAGACCGTCTGCAAGGGGGAATGCCAGCTGACTGTCGTGGCTTTACTAAGAACCCTGCTGTCACGTTGTCAGATTTCATGATGTACCATAAAGTGCTTCTGTTTGGTCGCGCTTGACGTGATCTTTAGTGTGTTCAGTACTTCACGTCGCACGGCAAAGGTTGCAACGCTCAGATAAGGATAGCATGGAGCTGGTTGAGAAAGTTATGTGCCATTGGTTGAGTTTTTGTTGCTTGTTTCTGTTTGTATTTGATCACAGTATTGTGGTCACAATGGCTTTATACATGTACAGTTTACATGTGACTTGGATATATGACTTGGTAACCAACACCAAATATGCTTGTCATTGTGTAAATTGACCCGTCGTCCAAATTTGTAACAGCTTTCTCGTTCCGGCTTAGGACCAGTGTGCTCTACCTTACCTGCCATCGCTCCTCGTTCATTGGCTTTCTGCAGCCCGGAGCAGCTGCACCGGAACGGGAAACACCCCAATCGCATTTTGCCCCGCAGAAACTGCGCGGCGGCAACGTGAAGCCGCCGTCCGAACCCAAAAAGCTGCTCATACTCTGTTTTGGCTCGGGACTACTACTTCCGAGGGCGTTCGGCACGGTCCCAAGGTTCAGTTTACCATGTTGGTACTAGCAGCTTTAGCTTCGGCTCTTCGGTCATTGACTCTCTCATAGTCATATCGCGCCTCCGTATAGCACGTTGGCACGAACAGGCAAGCTGTATCTGGAACTGGAACGGCGGTGTTGAGCTCTGGCGAGAACAGATTGCAGCTACAGGTGTGTGGAGGGGACTAGCTGGCGAGATCCTGACGCGGCTAGAACGAACGACGATAAGCTGGCACAGTGGCACTTGAGTGTCGCCATTCCCAGCACACTTCGCCATCGTCACCCTGTCCTTGCTTCGCTCCATCGATGAAGCCACTCCCTCGTCACATGCACCGCGTTGTACAATTACAATTGAAGATCGACCACCAGATACCGCGCTCGACGCAGCCGTGGTCCACCGGAACCGCAAGAATTGCTCTACCGTTGCATGCATGCATGTGAGATCATCTTGTCTCATTGCCCATCGTCACATACACGACCAATGTATGAAAAAAAGTACGTTTTCACAGCACGCCTCTGCTGCCTAGCCTGCTCATCCGCGCCACGCATGGAAACGCCCCCAATGCCGATGGATGCCTATAAAAAAACGTACCTGGAGTCCACAGGGACGCACCCGGTCGATCGAGCAGTGCACGTACCGTACAATCTGATTGACAAGTAATTCTGACGAAGCACGATGGCCACCCGCCAAACCGCCGCGTCCGCCACGCTCGCGCTCCTGCTCCTCGCCGCGGCCACGCTCTCCTCCGCCGCGTCGCCGGCGTCGGCGCGCAAGCTGCTGCACGCGGGCAGCCCGTTCTGCCCGTGGGACGCGGTCAAGTTCGGGGCGTGCGTGGGCGTGCTCGGCGCCGTGGGCCTGCAGGCCGGCGCGCAGCTGGAGAGCAAGTGCTGCCAGGTCGTGGACGGGCTCGCGGCGGCGGAGGCGGCAGCCTGCTTCTGCACCACCATCAAGGAGACCGTGCTCGGCATCCCCACGGAGTGGACCGTCGGCGTCAGCGTCCTCGCCAGCGCCTGCAAGACCGACCTGCCCGACGGCTTCAAGTGTGTCTAGCGCCGTGTACAATCCAGTGCATCATGAGCTATTGAGCTTTGCCGTCCGTCCATGTGAATTGTTTTGCTGTCTCAAGTAACATTTCGTCATTGTCGTTATTCGCTTTTCCCAACGAAGTGTTGTCGACACGATATGTACGGTCGTCGTGATTCGGTCGTGAATGGGTTTCTTTGTTAACTTTACATAACATGAAACAAAAAGATTATTACGTGCTGTGAATAAAATGTGGTCTGATTTCGTTTGGAGATCTGAAAAACATCTTGGCACGATAATAATAACAATCAGGGCGCAGGGGGATGCATGTCCCACCGCTCAGACTAGTGCCCATCCTCCTCGCCACATGACGAGCCGCAGAACGATCTCGTATAATTCATCACGAGCGCTGCCGTGCGCTGGTTCTCGCATGCCATGATGAACGTATGATAAGACGTCGTCAGGGAACAAGATCGGTGAAAAGGTGTCCGTGATTGCTCCAGGCCGACCCCAAACCAGCTATGATTCTGTCAGTCACTCGCATGCGGCTGATGGAAGAAGGCGTGTCACTGTCGAGCATGGCTACCTATAGAGTTCGAATTCGACTGCTGCCTGGACCTCTCGTACTTGTAGATTGGGTTGCACAGTGCCTGAACACTTAAACTCACTAAGTGAAGTAGTAAAATGTAATCGGATCGAGTTCCTTGGAAATCTCAGGTAAAGTGAAAGTACTCAGAACAGATATATTCTTGCTCCCTCACATCCTGGTGGGCATGGACTAACACTAACGAGTTAATTTCCTAAGTTCCAAATTAATGTGATGAACGCATATAATTCATTTTCGAACCAAGAAGTGGCCCCTGCACTGAACAAAGTGCATACACTTCTTCATAGAGTGAACAGACTCATCTTCAGTAACTGAAGGATCAGAAGGATGAGCACCACTACACCACAGACCACACAAATTTCCAGCCAAAATAAAAGCTTCGTCACCGTTCTATTCTGAGCTCTGAACCGGCCACTCCTCAATCATCCATTGGCATTGCCCACTTGCCTTCCAGAACCATGTATGTCTAAGCTAGCGACGACGAGCTCCGATACGAGCAGATCACGCGCCACGGCCTCTCATCGCGGGCAGGGCAGGATCGGAGAGGAACGGGACGATGCAGTCAGCAGTGCGTTGCAATCATGGCCGCGGACGCGACCAAGCGGGAGTCACACGCCACCGCGCCAAGTTTTGGCGGCTTGGCAACGAGCCAAGGCGCGGTGCACTGGCGATCCCACTGCCTTCACGTGACCTGTTCCGTGCCACCGCACCAATGCCCGGCGCGCCCAATAACTTTTTTCTTGACGGAAATGCGCCCAATAATTCCCAGCCCCATCTCGCCACCCGCGCCTGCCTATAAAACCAGCGAGCTCCGACGACGCCTCACTCACAGTACGCACGCTAGCAGCAGCTTCAGTTCACCAAGCTCACGTTGTAGCGGCGAGGATGGAGTCCACCAAGCTCTCCGCGCTGCTGGTGCTCGCCATGCTCGCGCTCTCCTCGCCTCTCGCCCTCGCCAGGGAAATGGCGTTCCAGCCCGAGTGCAACTCGTGCCAGACCGGCTCCCCTCCACCGGCGGCTCGTCCTCGGGTGGCGGCGTCACCCTGCCCCCGGTGACCTTGCCGCCGGTCAAGCTGCCTAACCTGCCTTCCGTTCCTCTGCCGCCGATCATCTCCAAGCCACCCATCAGCCTCCCGCCCGTCCTCGGCAGCACCGTGCCACCTGTCCTCGGAGGCGGCGGCAGCACCGGCACCGTGCCCCCGGTCCTCGGCGTCCCAATCCCCCTGCCACCTGTCACCGGCCTGCCACTGCCACCTGTCACCGGCTTGCCAGTGCCACCGATCCTCGGCGGCGGCAGCCCACCCAAGACGCGCCACGGCGGCCGGAAGGCGTGCCCGCCGCCACCGTCTCCCCCGACACCGACGCCCACGCCCACGCCGTCGTCGGACACGTGCCCCATCGACGCGCTGAAGCTGGGCGCGTGCGTGGACCTGCTCGGGAACGAGGTGCACATCGGCGACGCCAACGTGCAGTGCTGCCCGCTCGTCAAGGGCATCGCCGGCCTGTCCGCCGCCGCCTGCCTCTGCACCGCCATCAAGGCCAAGGTGCTCGACCTCTCCGTCTACGTGCCCATCGCGCTCAAGGTGCTCGTCAACTGCGGCTGCGCCGTCCCTCCGGGCTACGACTGCGCGTAATTCATCTCACGTTCCCTCTTCTCTTCGAGTACAAAAGAAAGGCTCTTCCACGGGCGGATTGTTGGGTGATGAAGCCACTCGCTCCCGGGTTCTTGTCCAGTTACTTATTCGATTTGCTATCATCATTGTTTTCATTTTCCATGCTTGTATATGCACGTAGTGTCATCTCGATTTGTCACTCTACGCTGTGTACCTACCTTGTATCAAAGTATTTTTTTTAGTTTATAATTCTTGTTCGCAACGCGTCCTGTGCCAGTTATTAAGACATGGCTTTAAATTTGAATGGAGGAATTAAGTCACGTTGCATCACTGGAATTATGTCTGCCATGACAAAACTCGCAAACAGAGCAGTTCTAGATCAGTCCAACAAAAGGATCCGGTCTGGAGAAGCGCTACCATAAACGATTGATTTTAAGGGAACTGCTGAAATTCGACAATTGTTTGATTTCCAACAAAGGATTCAAAGGACTGCTTTATCTTGCCACATGTGGTACTAAACTGCTAATTTACTTTCTCGTAAATGACTTGTAAGCTAGGGATAAGGGTAAACAGACAATGCTAGTAATAAGTTTCAATACAAGCTAAAACTATGAAGGTTACATTACGTTTTAAACTCAATAGCAACAATCAGAGATGTATCATTCTAATTGTCGCATATACCTTAAACGAAAACCTATCATGGTGTTGCTCTCCTTGACTACTACTTTTGATGCAGCCACTTATCTATCGGCAATGGCATGGTGACTGTTAGCGACCTTATCACGTTCTCCCCTCCGTAACTGACTCCTTGATGATCTCCACGATGACAACAACTCATGCCGCACGTTACGTAGTCGGTTAGGTTAGCGTGTGGATATTCCACCGCTCATGTACTTTGTAACTCGCCTATAAATAGGCCACCCATATGATCAATACAAGTGCGCGTTCACTTACATGGTATCAGGCCACTTCTTCTCTCGATCCTACAATCACGCGCGATGAGCAGCCCCGCCGCCGCAAACTCCACGTCTTCGGCCATGTCGTCTGCTCCCTCGGCGGCCATGTCTTCCTCTCCTGCCTCCGGCTCTCAGATGGCCGGCGTTCCCTCCTCTCAAGCGCTGCACAGCGTCAACATCACGTCGCTGCTACCCTTCAAGCTTGACATGCAGGCGCACAACTACACCAAGTGGCGCACCCTCTTCTCCATGGTTCTCGGCCGGTTCAATCTGCTGAGCCATGTTGAGGACGCGGTACCGCAGCCCAATGATCCTGATTGGGTCAAGGAGGATCTCACCGTCAGCACATGGATATACAACACGGTGTCTGACGACATCATCGACATGTTGCTCAAGCTACAGAATCCCTCTGCCTATCGCGTCTGGCGTGAACTCCACCGCTATTTCTCCGGCAACAAGGCCAGCCGCGCCGTCACTCTTGAGGCCGAGCTCCACGGCCTCACACAAGGCGATCTGTCCGCCCATGACTACTGTCACCGCCTTCAGCAGCTCTCCAACGCCCTGGCCGACTGTGACCAGCCAGTCACCGATCGTGCCCTGGTGCACCAACTGATCCGCGGCCTTAACCCCAAGCATAGTGTTCTCCAAACTCTGCTGCCTCTGCTGCCCGTTTTCCCCTCTTTTCTCGATGCTCGTGATTTGCTTCTCCGGGATGAGAACTCCAAGGCTGGCTCCTCCACGCCCAAGTCCGACACTGCTCTTGTTGCCTCTGTCACGGCCTCGGGGTCCTCTGATCCGCCTCCACCGCGTCAAGACTCTACACCGCGTCCGCCATCTGGCGGCTACGAGCGCGGTCGTGGTACCAACAAAGCTTGAATTGCTTTCTTTTCATCGATCCTTTTTTTTCGTTATAAGTTATAATAACAATATTTTAATCAACTGAATGAAATCTTTAGCTGTTGGAGCTTTTGCGGCTCACTGGACTTCCACCTCGCTTGATCCGAAACCCATTGAACTTGCTGCGAGGAAAGGCCCAGGAATTTGCTGCTGTCGCATCCACCAGTGCCTTTATCTTTCCTCGGTTAATTTGTTCGGCAGGGATAAGAACTTACTCCACAGCTTGTCACGCACGAAAGAACGTCCATAATCAATTGTCTTGGTCTCTCTATGCAGAACAAAGTAGCTCGGCCACGGCAGGAGCAGCTATATATGATGAATGCACAGACTGCACAGTGATATGGCATGAGCATTGTGGACAGGAGGCAAGCCAGGTGGCGCATGAATTAGCTAAAGTAGCTTTTAGGCCCTGTTCGTTTCCAGTATATAATTTTTAGAGGGTCAAATCAAAGAGAATTTTATTATTTTGGAGTACTAAATAAAGTCTAATCTCGAAACTAATTGCAGACCCCCTATCTAATTCACGAGACGAATCCAACGAGGGTAATTATGGTGTTATTAGAAGATGTTTATCTGTAGCATCACCGTAGCAAAACATAGATTAATTAGGATCATTAGATTCGTCTCGCAAATTAGAGGGGGTCGCGACATAGGTTTTGTTATTAAATTAATAAAAATACTACTAAATAGTAAGATTCTCTTTGATGTGACAAGTATATAAATTTTAGAGGGTGGAAACGAACGGGGCCCTACTTTGAAACAAAACTGTAATAAGATAGATGAATCCCAGTGCTTTATCTTGGACCTGTTTGTGAACGATGTAACTCTATTTCCATATCAACAAAGTGCGGCAAGTGCCTTAAAGTCAAAAAAAAAAAAAAGAGTACCATATATGATGCCGATTATAGCTCTCTTTTTTTTTGTGAGGGAATGATGTCGATTAGAGCTGTCAGCAAGATAGAAGACAGAAAAAGAAACATCAAAATAACAAATCCACATATGTTGTATTATGCTGATCTAAACTACCAAATATTTTCTAACATTTTGATCAAAGGTCCAAATCGGTTCATTAAACCGTCATATATCTCAGGAACGTGATATAAAAACCTATCGCCATTCAACATCATTTGAGTGTTGCCCTGGTTCTTTGCTCCTCCGGACAATATTTGATACCACAACACGATCGTTGACTGTTACGTTACCTGAAAGTTATATCTTTTGAACTTATAATGTGTGTGTACAAAATATTGGATGATGCTTCCTAAAAAAAGAAGATGATATAAAAGTTCCGTATTGTCTCTAATAATAACACATAAAGATAGATATACAATATGAGTATATCTGCATCCGCAAGAATTATCGCATTATATTTGATTAAAACAGGAATATCATGTTTACAAGTGCGTTCATGTGCCGTTTCCACCGAACCTGTTTTGTGTCAGTCTAAACGAGTCGTAGTCTTTCAGGTCTCCCCCTCCTCTTGTATTCCTTCTCCTGTAAGCTTCGCTTCTGATCGCCCCATCCTCTCTACGACTCCTAGTCCCAAAGAAAAAAAAAACAGAACAATCCTAAAGCCGCCGAAAACCATGGCGTCCGGCGAGGCCTCTGCGCCGGCGGCGGACCGAATTCGGGTTGTGGGGGCGTGGGCCGGTGCCCTGGAGTTGGACCTGGACGGCTGGACTGTGCCGATGCTGCGGGCGGAGGTCGCGCGGCGGGCAGGGGACGTGGAGCCCTGCCGCATCGGCCTCATCTTCGGCGGCCGCGTGCTCAAGGACGACTCTCCTGGGTCCCTGAGGCAGGCTGGACTCAAGGGGAACGCCAAGGTGCTCACCACCCTCACCTCCCCCGATCGCGCCAAGGAAATCGCCGCCGAGGCCTCCAAGGCCAAGGCCGAGGAGGAGCATGCCAATAGGCTTGTCAGGCTCTGGTAAATATTGCTTTGCTTTTAGTTTTCCTGTAAAACCCTTGAATGAGGGTTTTGTGGAGTTTTTAGGTCTCTGATCCCTTGGTTGGGGCTAAAATCGCAATAATCATGGAACATGATCAACTTCTCTGTCTAAAAATTGAAAAAATTGATGGTGATTTATGCACCAATGATTTTTGTGATATGAAAAATAAGAAATCTAATACTTTTATCAGGGACTATAAATATATACTTCGTAGTGTGTGAACAATTTAGTAATCCAGTCAAAGAGTTCATACGAGGAGGAGGATAATGCTGATAATGTATTTGTTTAATTGTATACCTTTTAATTGAATGTGGAATAAACCCACAATTTACTACTTATTAGATACACCGATCCCTCCTCCGGAAACCCATTTTTTTAATTTGATGATCAACTGATGAGTATGATTATATGGTGCCTTTATAGGGATGCTGCAAAAGCTTTGTCTCAGAGGCATTCGGATGGCTCCTACCTTGATGACGAAGACTACAACTTAGATCTCGAAGATCAAAGTGGCCAGAAAGTGATGTTTGGATCTGTAGAAGATATGAAGTAACTAGACTAAATCTTCAGTTCTGTTTCTTTTATCGTATATGATTATGCTGATCCATCAACGATACTTGTAGGGCTTTGAAGATGGCTCTGATGCTTAACCAGAAAGGCAAAGCTCTTATAAAGGACAAAAAGTATAAGGAAGCACTAGATGTGTTAGTAATGGCTGAGGTATGCCGATGCTTCTCTCTTCCATATGATTGCACTGTATTCTTCCCACTACAAGAAACATGTGCAGATTTCAGTTGGCATGCTTTATAGGCACATTGACCAATTTTTTCGTTGTGTTAACAGGAAGCATTCTCCCTTTGCGATGCAAAACTCATCGAGGTAATTTTAATACTGAATACTATTATTCTGTGGCTGTATGAAAGAAGATTTCTGAATATTTTTACTTATAATTTATGCAGAAAGTCGATAATTTGCCAATGCTTCAACTGGATATAGTCTGGTGCTATTTTATGCTTCGTGATGTATCATGCTTAGAAGTCGCAGGGGCTCGTCTCGAGAAAGCACGGCTTGGATTTGAGCGTTCCCATGGCAAAGATTCCACTCGCTTCAGGCTGCTCCAGGCTGGTCGTCAAGCCGATCTTGCTATGTGAGACTTTTTTCTTTCTTTACCATGTTATGTGTTTGGTGTGTATCATGATTATTTTCATTGAGGTGTTAACTGCTTCTTAGAGAAAAATTTAATAATAATAAAAAGAGCAGCCCGGTGCATGTAGCTCCCACTTGTGCAGGGTCCGACCACTTTGGGTCTTTTGTATTCAGCCTTTCCTTGCATTTCTGCAAGAGCTGTTTCCAGGACTTGAACCTGTGGCCTCATGGTCACAAGGCAGCAGCTTTACCGCTGTGCCAAGGCTCCCCTTCTAAAATTTTTGATGATATATTATATTACAAAAGTCTATTGGTGCATGAATGGAGCATCCTGCATGTACTTTGAAAAACGGTAAAGAGTCAACGGAGGGAGAGAGCTGTAATTTCTTTTTTTGGAGGGAAAAAAACTGAATATTTTCCAACTTGTGAAGCATTTTAGAGTTGGCTTATATTTATCTTACAACAGCAACAACCAAGCCTTTTAGTCCCAAACATGCTAGGGTTTGCTAATTTGGAGATAAACCCCATATAAATTGTGTTGACTCTAATATACACAATTTCTTCTCATGTGTGATATAGTTATGTAAGGTTGGAGCTTTTGGAAGGAGTGGTAGCATATCATAATGGTCATTCTGAAAAGGCACATGGATCTCTCACTTCTGCGCAAGCTAAATACCTTCAGGTATGTCCTTTTGATAATCTTTTTTTTTATCCTATACCTTTTATTATTCTGGACCCCTTCACACTCTGCCAATTAATGTGACACTTTTATTTTACTAAATGCATTTGGAATTAGCTTCAAGTCCCAGATGAAGCTATATCAATGTTGACTGAAATGGGCTATGAAGAAAGGTCTGCCAAAAGAGCATTAAAGATGACTGGCTATGATATTCAGTCATCTGTTGATCTCTTATGTGAAGAGCGTGAAAAGAAAATTCGCAAGAGAGAGGAGAATCTGAGGACACAAAGAGAGATTGAGTGAGCTTCTCAACAAGCAGTTTTGCCTCCCTCCATCTCTCTTATTTTTTCTGTTTTGCTGATGTGTTAATTTTCTTGGTGTTATTTTAGGGAGCAAAAGACATACGGTAGAACAGCAATGAACAAGGCAGTTGACATGAAGAAGCTGAATGGCTTAACTGTAATTGGGTAAGAATGCTGGCTTTACTACATTATAGTGCATTAGTGCTTAGTATTTTTTCCCCTCCATTATTGAGATCTGTATTGTTTTGCTCTAGTTCTATCAGATTGCTATTGGGCCTCACCTCAAAAATAAAGTCTATAATGGTCAAACAAGAGAGTCCCAGTCAGAATTATATAACGAAATTAAAAAAAAATCGAAGTGCTTTGAGAGGCCACCGCAATGCTTGGCGCACCTAAAATGACCTCACTCATTCAATTAGATTTGTCTGATCAGCTTTTTTTTGTTTCAATTTATTTGTGTTTAAATTTATTTTTCCAAAACGAACTTCTGATGCTTATCTCGAAAACACCTTTCAGGCTACCACTCTTCTTTTCCAAAAAAGAAATTTCTTTGCAATAATCTTAGTTATTTTACATTACAATTTTACCCCATGTGTTCCATTTCTCATTTGCTCCAATGCAGCATGTTGTCAATAGCCCCCAAAACTTAGAATAATAGTATTAGAAAACCTATTTTTGGCAGCCCATGATGTTAACTGAAAATGAAATAGTACAAGGCAGGAGACGTTTCAGTTGCTTGTGCATGGCGTAGTTTTACATCACAATTGCTTTATGCCGCTGCTGCATTTACTATCAACATAACTGACCAGTTCTTCAAATCTTTAGGTTTGAGAAGTATCTTGCTGCCGAAGCACTGCGCATCAATGAAAATGATGCTGATAAGGCATTAGATCTTTTGACAAATCCTGAAGAAAACAGTATCCTGCAAGTATGTTTTTTCGCCCCTCTCCCACCTTTTGGTTTGATACTCATAGCTGCTCTGCAGTTGTAAGTTGTAACCCTTTCTCTTCAATCACAGAATAATATTGAGGCAAGACAGCGGCAGCGACGGTTTCATGGTATGTATTGGTTAAGACAGCAGTACTCTTTATGATTCGAGTGGCCTCGTAGGAATTGGAGTAATGAACTTTCATTCCTTTTTGCTGTCTTCTTTCCTTCTAGGATTGGGTGCAGGACCATCGAACTCCAGGGCCAGGGCACTTGCTACCAGATTTACTCAAGCAATCAACAATGCGCGGGCTGCCGCGGAAGGAAACCCTGCACCACATGCTGCAGAAGGAAACCCTGCACCACATGCTGCGGAAGGAAGCCTTCCAGCAGGTAATGATGCAAACCCTCAAGAGGGATATTATGCAAACCCTCGAGATGAAAATGATGCAAACCCTCGAGATGAAAATGATGCAAACCCTCGAGATGAAAATGTTGCCGTGGAAGGAAACCCTCCAGATGGAATTAACGCGCTGTTTGTGAACAACGTAGAGGCTATGGTCGATGACGAAGGTGTGAATGAAGATGAAGCAATGGCTGAAGCAGATGTGAACGATGACGTCCCAAACCCCAATCCAGCTGCAGTCAGGGATGCCACCGTAGAAGATGAGCTTGCCAATGCACTGACGGGGGATGCTTTGGATGACTATGACATTGAGGTTAGCGATGAAGGGCAGGCCATAGCAGAGTACCTGAGCTTATTGGAGTCTGCTGCAACGTCGTGATGTTTCTACATTACGTCTGCAGGCTGTACAGAATCAACTAGATAGGCCCCTAACAACCATCCAGAGCAAAATACAGCTAGTTTCGAAATAAGGGTTTGAATGAGTAGGTCGATTTGTATATATGTGCTAGCTGTGAACTACTATATGGTTCCTAGTGAAATAGTTTTTGCTGTTGCAGTGTGTTGCCTTGCCAGGGTACATTCCTTCGTTTGAGCTTATATGAGGATATAGGCCTGGTCCAAACAGGTGATTTTAGCACTGGGCCTGGGATCGGTTTCACTGGACCGACGTCTGGAGTTTTTTTATACGGAACCGACATCTGGAGTTGGGCCTTCTAGTAACATTCAACAGCACGCATGAAAACCGGACCCAGCCTGACACGGTCTTACTGCGAATTAAGTGCATGTCATACAACTGGACGGTCTCAGCTCCCGAGAAAGCAGCAGGAAACCTGCAAAAGCCCATGTCATCGTGAAGCCCGAGGTGAGGGGGAGCCCATCCATCTGTATCGCCTGACCCGACGAGCTCGCGCACTCCGCAGCAGCTCAGTCCACTGACCACTGCTCCCACTCGCCCTTGTCGCCGGCGCAGCAAAAGAAAAGAAAAATAAAAATCAACCAGCGCCTTCCCTTCCCTTCCCAGTGTTCGCACTCGGCGCGGCGCGGTGCGCGATTCCATAGGATGGTCGCCTCCGGCCGCAAGCGCTCCCGCCGCGCGCCCATTCCCGCGCCAGTGTCTCCACCTCCACCGCCGTCGCCGCCGCAGCTCACTTCGCTTCTGGCCGAGCTGGCCTCGTCCGTGACGCTGGCGCTGCGCTTCGCCTCCGACCGCGACCTCCTCCTCCTCCCGTCGCAGGCGCTGGCGCTGGACCCGCTCCTCCTCTCCGCGGCGCGCGCCGTGTCCCGCCTCCTGGCACTGCTCCCGCTCCACCTGCAGACGCTGACGCTTACCTCCCTCTCGCTCTCCCCGCCCACCGCCTCGCCGCCGCCGCTCTCCTCCTCCTGGTTCCTCCGCCTCCTCTCCTCCCCTTCCCTCCCGGACTCCGCCTGGCGCGACGCCTTCCGCATGTCCAAGCCCGCCTTCTACAACCTCCTCCAATTCCTCGACCTCCCCACATCTTCCTCTTCCACCCTCGCGCTGCCGCCCGACCACAAGCTCGGCGCCGCGCTGTTCCGCCTCGCCCACGCGGCGCCCGCCCGCGCCGTCGCACGCCGCTTCGGCCTCCCGTCCCCCTCCGTCGCCGCGCGCGCCTTCTACGAGGTCTGCCGCGCGATCGCCGACCGCCTCGCCGCGCTCCTCGACCTCGCCGCGCCCGACCGCATCTCCCGCGCCGTCCCGGGCTTCTGCGCGCTCGCGCTCCCCAACTGCTGCGGCGCGCTCGGCTACGCGCGCTTCGGTCGCGACGCCGCCGCCACCGCGCAGGCGCTCGTCGACGCCGACGGCCGCTTCCTCGACCTCTCCGTCGGCTGGGACCCGGCCATGACGCCCGCGGAGATCCTCCCGCGGACCAAGCTCTACACCTCGCAGGCCATTGTGCTCGCCAACGCGCCGCAGGGCGAGCTCATTGGCGGCTCCGTGCCGCGCTACTTCTTGGGGCCGGCTTGCTGCCCGCTGCTCCCCTGGCTTGTGACACCGTACATGGACGCGGGCGCAGCTGACCGCTTATCCAAAGAGACCATCTTTAACCATGTGCACGCGCAAGGGATGCGGGTCGTGGAGAATGCATTTGCCCATGTGCGCGCACGGTGGAGGCTGCTGGATGAATACTGGAAGGGCGAGTGCCAAGAGGCACTGCCGTATGTGGTGGTTGCTGGCATTCTGCTCCACAACTTCCTCATCAAATGTGGCGAGCCCATGCTTGAGCCTGAGATGATTCAAGCGAATCCCGGTTCTGATACGTTTCCAGACTTTGAGGAGGGGGACAAGGACAAGGAAGGGGAGAGAATCAGGGATGTTCTTGCTGCACACCTGAGCTTGCTCAGCCGCAATCGGTGAGTGTAAATAGTAGTAGTACTAGTCTGTAATCCTCAGCATCATCTGGAATGCTTATGTAACCTAGGCTAATATTCTAGTGGTGACCTGCTTTCATGCAATGCTCTACTCTAATCAGTTTACTTGACTTTCCAGCTGCTCACTTTAGTGTTGATTGATGCTAGTACAATTCAATCCATGCTTTATGTTGTTGATAAGTGTCACGCATTTCTGCCTATTTCTTCTTTGGGGCCCCGATTGACTACAACTTCGATTGTGATTATAGCTCTAGGGTGTGTTCTTACTCATTAGCATTTCAGCAATGGCTGCATTTGATATCAGCACTTTCTGTGCTGACTTGAGATGGCACACGATGCCATTCCACTGTTGTTGGGAATATATTCCATGCTGCTTGCTTTGTTTTTTACCGCATACAAAAAGATAGGAAAGGTATACCTTTGCAATAGCTTTTCATTTGCCTTTCAGGTAGAATGTGATTGTTGCTCTCCTCATCTTATGTGTATTCTTTTGTGATGATTTTTCCCCCAATATTGGCATTTTCATACAAATATTGTGAAATAAAAGGCAATCAATCTACTCTGCGTTTTTTTCTTTACATGTGGCTGTTGTTTTCTTGTAAGCACTAGATAAAATCAGTAGTTACTATGGAGAGACCAAAGCTGTTGTCGGCTTTACATAAATCGCAAGAAGGCAAAAGTAAAATTGATTTCCGTACATATACTTTTTAACCATATGACAAAAGAGATATAGATAGAATGCTGGTTTCTGGTTGCCACAACACTAATGTACAACTCAGGCAGGTATTTAAAATTTTCATTTTGTGACTGCTTCATTTAAAATCTCAGTGCCACTATAACCGGTGTATTGTATGGTTATATCTGCCGCAGAATCACTTAGCATTGGCTTGTTTAAGAAATATGATCATTTGTGCAGCGTAGAAATGACTTAATCTGGTAAATATTTTTAGATGGTTATCCTTTTTGTTTTGCTGGTTGAGCTGCTTCTTTCCACATATCTTATCAAAGCAAATGAAACTTATGTCACTCACTCACTAATAACTACTAGGATAGGAGGTGACTCAGTTTGCATAATTATATTTGGCAACCATCCTGGAGTGTTGTACTTAGATTGTTTATATATACAAAAAACAGTAGGAAAGGGGATATGTGAACTAATATAAAGAAAATGCAAAAAGAAAGAAGAAAGAGAGCAAGATATATTGCAATATTTTATCCTTGACCTGCTGTTGACCTATTGTAACCATTAGAGGAGGGAGCTTGGTTACAATTTCAAGAGTAACATGTGTGATTCTGGGAATTAAGTTTGCAAAATGGAGAGCATCAGATGCTGGAGCATCCAGCTAAATGCATAGAGACTCTAAAGAACACTGTTAGGTGTCAACTGTCATCACGTGACAGAGTAAGCTGAAAGGTAATCCCTGAGTATTTTTTGCAGTTTGCCATGAAATTTGTCCGTTAGTACTACGAAGAATGTGCAGATGCGTCTTAACAAAACCAATCTACATTTTCTTAGTAATGTTTCATATTGGGAGATGGTCAGATGCATATTATTTATTCTGCCAATGTGTCTTGCTCCATTCATTATGGTATGTAGTCTACTATAGTGAATTGGCTCAGCTTGGAGTTTTCCTAGGAAAGGCAGACAGTAACAGTCGATAATTTGTTCGTTGGAACTTGCTCACGTGTGTCTGTCTTATAGTGGGATTTTTTGAGGGTTGTCTTATAGTGGGATTAAGCACGGCTTATATCACATTTACATATGGTTCTGTTTTCATGGTGTATATACAAAGGACCCGAGTTAGTTGTGTTGGTACACATTGAAACTATCCTTATTGAATCTGCTTGATATGAATTTACGATATGGTAACACCTGGTATTTTCCTTACTATATGTAGGGTTGAATATAGTAAAAAGTTTTTCTTACAGCACCACCGATTTGTGAGTAAGATCCTTGCAAATCACATTACACAGATAAGGCTGCTGTTTGTGAAGAATACAAAGCAAGCCTTGCAAATTGCAAGACTAACAAGAGGATTTTCAGAAAACATGTGTAGTAAAGTTGCAGTACATCCTACATCCTTTGTTTCTGCATGTATTGTTTGTTGACTTTTGGCTGATTAATTAATGTGTACGGTCAGGCAAGGTGGTAGTACGTACTAGCGCACTGATGCAACCAAACGCAGCATCTAATTACGGTTTCTGGTAACCATCACGTGCAAGAGAGCTAGTGAGCAACCCCCACTTTATTAGCATGATGATGAACTTTTCTGGAGGAAGTGCTAGGTGAAAAAAAAATGCGATGAGAAAGATAGATATCACACTCTACAAAACTGAAAGTTTACATACAGATATACGAAACTCTGCCACAAGATCTGCGAAGAAACATTTGTTTGAGCAGCAAAAACAGAACTAGAAGTTCACATCCCTTCAGTGCAATTGTTGGACGGCAACAGCCCTCCTGACTCTGTCCATCAGAAAAGTTCATCAAGCTTCTGAATCGCCTTCAGATCTTATACTACTTAGCCTGTACATGCATCATGATCGACAGCACTGGATTTCGATTTGGGATATAGCACAGCAAAACCACTTTAAGTATTTATCAAGCATATAAAATAAAACACAACCATTTGATTGACGATTCATGGCGTCATCAGTTGGGCTTGAGGTCCTGGAACAAGGAGTCCCACCGGACCATCTCCTCGCCGTCACTGGCACCGCTGCCGAGGTCCCTGATCGCGTGCACGGCGGCCGCGCCCTGCCACCGACGTTGTGCCTCGGCGTGGAGCCTTTGGGCTCGGACTTGGCCCTCCGCAGCGCCTTGCCGCGCGGCTTGGAGTTGGAGATGGACTCCTCGGGCTGCTGGTGGTGGCACGGCACGAGCACCAGCGCCGTGGATCCCTCCTCGCGGCGGACGAGCGCGCGCACGTACCTGGCGACGCGGCTGAGGAGCCGGGGCTTGTGGGAGAGGGACGGGCTCCGGCCGCGTTGTTCCCGCCACGCGAGCTTGAGGATCTCGAGGCGGTGCTTGGCGACGGAGACGCCCATGCTGTGGAGGAGCTCGTGGTCGAGGTAGGCCACGTCGTCGGCCTCCAGCTCGTTGCGCGCGAACACCAGCGCGTACTCGTACACCAGCGCAGGGTCCAGGCGCGCAGACGAGAGCCACGCGTGCCAGTCCATGCCTTCCCTTGCTCGGCCTCTGCGATCGCGTGGAGTTTATAGCGAGGAGTCGTGGGGAGTGGCTAATAAACCGGAGCCCGGACGCGCGGAATATAATAATTGTGACTCTGCGCTCTCATGTCGCCGCTCATGACGGAGGAGGGGCGTGTAATTTGGGGCGCCCGCTTCGTCAAGCCACAGTGTTGCATGGCAGATGGCACGGCGTGCCTACAGTTGGTGCCCGTGACTTTTGTTAACTAGTACTTGCCCTAGCTCCACGAGCTAATGCCTGGCAGTACTCGATAGTTGTTAGAGGGACAATTATATTGCACGTTACCATATCACCATTAGTCTTGATCTGTGTGATCGTAGCTAATAGCATAGCTCTGTTTTGTACAGAGTCCAGTAAAGTAGCGGTCTGAATGATCAAACGAACGCTTCCCTTTCACCTTACATAAAAACAAGTTTCGAAGAATTGAAAAAAGGAAAAGGAGTACTCAAGAAGACAGTTAAACGAACAGAAACAGACACACGACGATGCTCAATTCCGTTTGACTTTGATCCAATGACGATCAGGATTAGGGTAAATTCTGTTAGGGGATAATTGTAAAAACCACCCCATAAATCATCCAAAGTTTGAGATTCCCAGTATAAGCTATTTAGTTGCAAGCAACCACCCATCTACTTAGATTTTATTACAGAAACCATCCCACTCACACATGTTTAATTGATTGAGCCAGTTTCCAATCATTTAAAATAGTTGATAATGTCCGTATCAATCTTATAAATTTTGAACATATAATTAAAAGGGCTAAATTTAGTTACTTATATATTTTTTCTTACAAAATCTAACGGGTGGGTGGGCATTTGCAACCAAAAGACTTAAGGTACTTTGGATTGAAGGAAAAACAAAGGAAATTTGGAGGATAAGAATTCTAAAGGATTTTTTTCTACATGATCATTTGGCTCAAGAAAATCAAAGGATAGTTTCTATAGGAATGGATTCCTATGCTTTGATTTTGGAGGAAATAAAGCAAGAGTTTAGACCTCTTTTTTCTTTCCTTTGTTTCTCCTCCCATACAAGAGAAAACTATAGGTTCCTTTGTTTTTCCTATGAGCCTACCAAAAGACTACTTATCCCAATTTCTATGTTTTTCATTCCCATAGGATTCAAAAAATATACTAAATTTCTACATTTTTTCTACTCCTTTGTTTTTTCTATCCTACATTTCAAAGGCAGCCTTGGACTCCTTTAGGATTGCAGGATTGTAGAAACATAGGAATATGAAAAATGTAAGATTTGAGTTGTCG